>OU611987.1:12420176-13024595 GCA_914767915.1 Agriopis aurantiaria
TTTGCGTTCTGATTCTATCAATTAAAAATATCTATAGATTATTTTTTTTTAAACTCAACTTTCACACATATCAGCTTTATTACCACCAATTTACAAAAATAGGTTTTCGTAATCCTCTCGGTAAGAAAGTTTTTTTATCGTATAATGTCCGAAAATCCCGATACCTAAAATAATTTAACGATGCATTTTGTAATACGGCTCATAAAAATTCAGGCCAGGTATATTATATACTAGGTAAGGTGAGATTTTTGACTAGAGGGGGTGGCGGAAATAAAGGGAGCTCTTGAAATTGCAATTTCGACCTTGTGAGGTATCGTGATAATTATATTACGATACCTCACAAGGTCGTCCTCACTCAGTTACCGACATAGCCCACTGGATTAGCAAGTTAAAGTGGCAGTGGGCAGGGCACATGCCACGCAGAACAGATGGCCGATGGGGCCGAAAGATTCTCGAATGGAGACCACGGACCGGTAAGCGCAGCGTAGGACGTCCACCCACTAGAGGGACAGACGACCTAAAAGAGACCGCAGGGAAACGCTGGATGCAGGCCGCTTCCAACCAACCCTTTTGGAGAACGATGGGGGGGGCCTATGTTCAGCAGTGGACGTCATATGGCTGAAATGATGATGCCTCACAAGGTCCGTTATAATAGATATGGGCAGTATTTTGACTATAATTTTGGCAATTCTAAAGCCATATCTTATAGGCAACATTTGTTTATAAACAGTATTTCACGGTGTTTCATCGTCTCTATAAACAGTTTCGAAACAGTTTATACACAAATATGATGATACATTATTTCAGATACCTACATGTTGCCATGCTCTCCACTCTGAGTGGAGACCAAGACGAAACATCTAGTTTCCATTAAAATTGACAAGTGTGGATGGCCAAGTTTCAGAAACAGTGTTTACGGTAAAAATGTTTATAAACACGATGATAAATTTCATAAACAGTTTATAAATAAATTTTTCCGAAACAGTTTAAGTGACAGTTTAAAGACAGGTATTCAACCTGTCTTTAAACTGTCACTTAGAATTGGTTCCAAGCTTTCTTTCCTTCGATGGCAAAGGGCGGTAGTAAAGTTATCAGAACCTGTCAGCAAATTACTAAACGGAATCCAAAGGCAACCTTTTCCGGACCAACCCTGAAATAATAATGAGGCGAAGCACCCCAACAGGGTCACAAAAAGACAGACGCTTGAAAAAATAACTAGCTTTATTACCGTACAATCAAAATGGCTTTTCGTTGTGCGAAGGACAAAGAAATTCGTGTATACAGTATTGTTATCCCGCTTTGTGAAGTTTGCTGTTTATTTATTTACCAACGCTTGATAAGTCACACTGTTACAGTTTTCTATTGGCGTGTATGTACTCTCCTGTTAACATAAGTTGGCTTATGGCTATGAAATTCTTTACTATTTAAATGTCATTATTTAGTAAACCTGGACCGAATTTAGTGAACCTGGGTAAGTTCTGAAAATTGACCCGGATATGTCCTAAAACTGCGATTAGAACCACCGGAGGATGGGCAGCAGCGACTTATTAGTACACGGTGAACGTACTGCGATCCCCAAGTCACCTGCCAAGCGTGGGGATTATGGTAACACCCCTCTTTAAGAGGAAGGCATGTGTTCAGCAGTAGACGTTTACTGGCTGATGATGATGATGATTTAGTAAAAATGTTTTGGAGTAGATTATACCGCGTTATAGAGTGTCGCGATCACCGGGTGGTGCCGTTGATTTCCATTATGAACGGATGCAGATGGCATAAAAAAAATGTGGCCTGTACCCAGCAGTAGGATAAGGAAGGGTGTGGATGATTATGATGATGAAGATGGCCATAGGTAAATTTTATTTATGTTATCTGTATAATAAAGTACGTAAGTTTCGTATTTCATTATGGTCATATTTTTACTATAAAAGTTTTCTTGATTTGGCGAATTTCGCAATTCGAATTTTGAATTTTCCAAATCAGCCAAATAAAACTGCCAAGTTTACGCAAATAGACAGAAAATCAACACCAACGATTGTATTTTAGAAATAAAAATCCTTCGAATCTTTTGAAATAGCCGTTCATTCCTTGGCTGGGTCCAAATAATAGTGGACTCGATACGTTTAGACAGATGTCGTAACCCAATATAAAGTCTTAGAAATGTTAGTCCACACCAGACACATAAGGGGGATATGATAAGGTAGCGAGGCGGGTGCGTACGCATCTGGCCTATCTGGCTTGATGCCTTTACTCGGACTCACCCTGGAGACGACTTTACAGCCGTTTTTAACCGACTTCGAAAAAGGAGGAAGTTAAGCCTCGCAATCCAGTGGGGCAATGCTGCCAGCATTCTTTTTTTTTCTTACTTTCTCTGCATATATTATATTTTTATTAGTAATAGTTTTATCGATAAGTAATAGGCTACTTGGTTTTAAGCAGTAAATAATTATAATAATTACAAGAGTTTAGTAAAATCTTCACATTGATTCAAACAAATTTTTAAACATAAAAATTGAATAAAGGAATAATTGTAGGTCCTAGAATAGATTTTTAGGGTTCCGTACCCAAAGGGTAAAAACGGGACCTGTTTGTCTGTCTATCTGTCTGTCTTACCTTTAAACGGCTGTATCTTGCGAATCGTACTTCAGTTGAAGTTTTCACAGAATATATAATGTAACGGATAAAAAAGTCAAAAAGTAAAAAGGGCGGTCCCCATGCAAAAAAAAAACGTATTTTTTTAAACTTATTTTCTTATTAGCTCTTATGTAAAAACAGTAATACGTACAAGCATCAAACTTGACAAAGTATAACAACAAACAATTAATAATGGCCAAGTGTGACTCGGTGACAAATTTCTGTTCATTACCAAGTTATAATTGTGGTATACTCGAGTGTAGCAAAATGTTAACTATGTGGCTGCGTAGCAATTGCTTCGACTAAAATAGTCGCGTAGGAAGGCGTTAAGCCTGAACAAGAACTGGTTCTATTTTGTGGTGGTACGGAACCTTCAATGCACGAGGTCGACTCGCACTTGGCCGGTTTATTTAATATTGATACTATCGGCTTGGTAACACCGTTCCTTGATTATCATTTGAGTAACGAAAGAAAAAAAAAAATTTGTTTCTCTTTCTTGTCCGGATTTTGATTTATACGGCCTTTGAAGATTTTTGTTCAAAAACAAGAGGCACTACAAGAGTGGTTTTGTTCTGTCGTCAGTGAAAACAATGCTCAACTCCTATTTTCGTAAAATGTATTCCATGTTTAGTGAAAAAGAATAAAATATTCAGTAAGATGTTTTTCGACAACTGAGGTATTCAATTCACCCATCGACGTTTTAATGTTTTATTCACGCTTATTTCATGTTGTTATAACAATGCTTTGTCAAAATATAGGATGATAATTTTGAGAAAAATGAAATCATTAATTAGGTAATAGTATTTTTTTGCAAATAAGTAAATGCGTGATAGATAATTCCAAATAACTTTAATATTTCCATAAAAATATATAGTTATCTATATTAATTTTTAGTTGTTTGATTTATTTTGTTTCGAAACAGATGTTTGATAGTCTGTGGTTGTTCATTATGCATGGAACGTCACTAAGTGGACGGTACCCATTATTGAAATACGATATTATTTGTACAATAAGTACATTTTACCGGAAAAAATAGGAAACTTCATGAGCGTGACCTGACAATACTATCATCCTGAATTTGACAGACCATAGACAGTAAGACACACAGACAGTACAGACAGTGTGTATATAGTTAGTGTGTGTTGTTATAATTATGTGTGTGTGTACATTATTTAAATTTACTTTTCGTTATTTGAATGTTATAGATACCTATAGACAATTAAACAATTTACTCTCCGAGCGCTTTATCTGCTAAGCTACGGTTGCATTCCCGTCGGCCCCCGAATTCTAGAGCTGTCTATTGCAACTAATGGTTGATATGAATGACAAATGAATGATTGACGCTGGTGACGATATTAATAATTCTTGCTAGCTACAAGTAATTACTCAGCTAGAACCTTTACAGACCCCAAAGCTGACTAAAAGTTGCCTATTTACTAAATCGAAGGTTCTTTAGGGTTCCGTACCCAAAGGGTAAGCAAGTATTACTGCATGCGCCTACGTTGTCTGACCGTCCATCCTACCTTTAAACTGCTGTATCTTTCGGACCGTAGATAGCCAGTTGATTTTCACAGAATATGTAATGATATGGCGCATTAACTAAGAAATAAAAAAGTCAAAAAGTGGGGGTCCCCCCCTCAAACGATTTTTTTAACGTATTTTTGTATTAGCTCTAATGTAAAAACGCGGTATTACGTACAAGCGTCAAACTTGGCATAATTTTAGTACACACTCTAAATGTAACAACAAATAATAAATAATGGCCAAGTGTAAGTCGGTGACAAATTTCTGTTCATTACCAAGTTATAACTGGTAATTTCGTTACTTGTACGACCTCATCATTTCTTTCACCGAATCGAAATGCCACATATTTCTAATTTTGAAGTAGATTTTTCATATTGATAATTATTATATTCTGTGGTGTTAAGGAACCCTCAGTGCGCGAGCCCGACTCGCAAATGACCGGTTTATTTAGTATTTGATTTGTAAAAAAATTCTTTCGATTTACTTTTCAGTCTTCAAGTCCTTCATTGTTTGAAACACCTGAACGCAGTCGGCGGCGAAACTATCCTGGTAGATGGCTTCTACGGAGCCACCCACCTCAAGGACGAGTGCCCCGAGAGCTTTGAGTTCCTCTCCACCTTCGAAGTGGAGGCCGAGTACGTGGAGAAAGGTCATCATCACAGATATACCGCCCCGGTCATCAGGATGGATTGGAAGACTGAAGACTTGAAACAGATTAGGTTAGTTTCTAACAAAGATATTCGTCATAGCAATGTAACTATTGAAACCAATGATAATATAATGGCATAGATTCTGATGTACTCTAAACTAAACTAAACTAAATTTGACAGCTCTAAAATCGTTGCCATCCTTTTCTTACATATTAAAATGAAAAGAGGGCTATCTATTACGGTTCGAAAGACAGATGCATGGATAGACAGCGTAGGCTTAGTAATAGGTTCTCGTTTTCACCCTTTGGGTACGGAACCTTAAAAACAACATTTATTTGTCGCTTGAATCACCTAATACAAAATGATCAGAGTTCCAATCAACGAATTTCACTCTGAACACTATGATCTCATATTTATTTAGTAATTTTTGGATTGATCTAGTATGCATTGAAAATAACTCGTCAACATAATAAATCAGGTTTCACACTACCATGCAATTATGATGTTATTACTATGTAAATGAGCGCGGAGTTCAGGCGCCTATCAAAGCAAGTGTGACCAAAATACCAAAATAATAAAAATTAATGAATAGTGTGTCGAAATCACATTCAAACGCAGTCAAAGGCGTGTTTGGATACTAATGAATCAGAAAATTGCGTGACTATTTTGTTACGCTTGCCCGGTATGATCGAATTTATATTTGTTTACTTATTTAAATTTTTTAGCAATCCTATTTAAATATTTATTTTATTTATTAATCGACGCCGCTGGTGATAGGAGAGCTGGCTCATTCCTCGCGCAGAGAATGTCTTTAGCAATTCAACGCGGGAATGCAGCCAGCGTTCTTGGCACTTGACACCACACGGACAACATCTTGTTTTTGATTTCTTGTTCTTGTTTTGATTGATTATATTAGTGATAATTAGTAATAAGTAATAATTAATGCTTTTTTATTTTCTTTGTTTGATATACCTACCTTTGTACTCAAATAAAAAAAATATTTAATAGTATCCTACCTAAATAAATAAATTTTATTTCTTTTTTGTTTTGCAAAATCTAGCTCCGTGTATGATTGCACTATAAGTTTTTATCTATGTTATTTTACGTCTAATTAAAATGATTTTTGACTGAAATACTGGGTATAGCTTAGTTACGTATCCTAACTAATATTATAAAAGCGTAACTAGCTCTGTCTCTCTATCTGTTTGCTTGCTTTTCACGAATAAACGATAGTGTGCATCATTAGGACTGACAGGGTACCCCCAGAAATGCGGTAAAACTGGAAAATCGCGGGTAAAAAGCGTGGGATTAATAATTGTGTGTTTGTATATGGTTTGTTGGTTTAGTGGGGGTGTATATGTAAGCACGAACATTGGATACTTTATCCCGGAACTTTTTTAAGGGAAAACTGTGGAATTAGTGTGCTAGAAAAGTATAATTCTAATAATAATTTCAGGTTCAACGTATACGACCGTTCCCCGATGGCGTTCAAGAATAGTTTAGAATGTCGGACCTATTACCGCTCCCTGAGGAAGCTGGCGAAATATTACAACGAGCAAGAGAACCAGTGGCAGTTTAAACTTAATCCAGGTAACTTTACAGTAGAATTAGAGTACGCCTGCAGTATTTTAAAATAAACTTTCAAGATTTGGAAGTACAGTAGAATCTTACTAATGCGTCACTATTAAATACTAGAAGGTGTTGGATTATTGGAATATTCGGATTACTGCATTATATAGGAAAATTAATAGTAAATAAAATAAAGCATTGCATAATTATGAAGGTAGTATGTATGTACATGTTTCTTAATAAATAAATAAAAATAAATGTACCGGACATTTTTGTATCACACGGTCATCTGACCCTAAACTAAGCAAAGTTTTTACTATTTATGGCTGCCAGAGACTGATATACATACGTAGTATGTTTTTATAGACATACTTAAATAGATAAACTAACACCCAGATATAGACAAACACAAAATAATTTTCATCACATGAATGTTTGTCCTAGGTGGGAATCGAACCCACGCCCCCAAGTGCAGAAGGCAGGTTCACTACTAACTGGGCGAACGGGGCCAACGGGCAACTATCATAAATAATGACACATTACAAATTCGTTTAGTATTAGACTTTAAATTTTTTACAAAATAAAATTTGAACCCATCATCATCATCATCAGCCAGAAGACGTCCACTGCTGAACATAGGCCTCCCCCTTTAACCTCCACACTGAACGACAGCCTGCCTTTTGCATCCACTGGATGCCAGCGACTCTTACTATGTCGTCGGTCCATCTAGTGGGAGGCCTACCTACGCTGCGTCTTCCGGTTCGTGGTCTCTACTTAAGAACCTTTCTTCCCCATCGGTTATCGGTTCTTCGAGCGAATTGGCCTACCCATTGCCACTTCAACTTGCCAATTTTAATTACCCATGAACCCATCACAACTATATTACTTAAGAAATCTGGGGGAAGAAAGAGCACGGGCTAGTGGCTGCGAAATGGGGAAGGTGCGGGCGACCAGAGCGGGGGCTGTGTGTGTAGAGTCCATTATTTATATTCTATGATAGAGTGCCGGTCGCTGGACTACTGGACGTGCCGCTGTACTGATGTGCTAAATTAGGGAGACTTTTTATATGTACCTACATATAAAAATTGTGTCCGCTTGTATTATTATCTTCTTATTATTTTCTTTCTTTCTATGCACAAATGCGATTAGGCATTTGGTTCCCCTTGAATATCTTTTTACAAACCCATATGTACTAACCGTTTCGTGTGATTTCAGGTGTAGTGATGGTGATGGATAATTTTAGAGTTCTCCACGGTCGCACCGCATTCTCAGGCGAAAGGGTTCTATGTGGCAGCTACGTGTCGCGCTCTGATTGGCTGGACCGAGCCCGTGTTTTAGGACTCATCCAATAACACTGACTTTTTTGTGACTACATGAATATTGTATTGTATTGTATTGTATTACATGAATAATTGAATTACTTTCTTCTTTTTTTCCCATTATGAGAAAATTTTGGCATCCCACGTCTTGTGCATTTGCCATGAAAAATATTGAAATGTTTTCAAGTTTAATCAGATATCGTCAAACAAGTCATACTCACAGTCAGAATCAAGCAAAGTAAGTCTCGGTTCAGCAAGCTAATTTAACTGACCTAATTTTCTTGATTCTGACTAAAAAAGTAAAAAGCAAAACAAATAGCTAATTTTAAAACGAATAAAATAAATAATAATCACTCAAAAACAAGTCATATCATAGTCGGCCCAGTCTAAATCATTCCATAGCAAATTCCCTTAAATTTAGCGTACCTAAAAATATTTAGTATTTAGGTATCATTTGGTTCGTGGTTCATTGTTCCTTATAAAAAAATAATTCAACATATATTTTGATACCTCTTTGAAAAGTGGTACTTTCAATCGAGATTTTGGTGGTGATATGAACTACTTTCCAAACATGAGAAATGAAAACAACATTGGCGTAACTGATGTACAAAATAATCAAACGAGCATCGTAAAAGTAAAAGACTCGTAGAGCAGCAGATAATAAGCAGCCAGTGTTGAGTTGGTTTCCATCGAAGAGCGCCGTCTGTGCAGCGTTTATTAACTTACGAGCCGTTGAGGTGTGAAAGGCAATTTCTGTAATTAAAGCCGGCGAGGTGATTCTCGGCGATCCTGAAACCAATTAGAGAGAGTTCGTTCGCCTCTCTCACAATTACGCTTTGTTTAAGCGTTCTTCAAATGAAATGACAAGTCAACGTAACGGTCCAATAAGAATGATATAATTATCTTCTTTAATAGTTTCTACTGTAAAAAAGAATTACTATACCTAACGGTGTGTTTCTGTATTACAATTTGAGAGCCAGTTTCCAAACCAGGCTGTGCTTGTATATCATCGTTGACCACATCGTCAATTTAGGTAAATCAGGCGAGGCTTTCTCATCAAACGCTTAGTGTGTAAATGATAAAATACTACACCAACTTTACAACTGTTAACTTTTTGTGAACATTTACAACTGTTTTATAAAATAATTGCTACATGGTGCTACGGCGTAGCACACTACGGATTCTTCACTTGCTTGAATGACTTCAATGCAGCGCCTTGGCTTGGTAAATTTCAAACTTTTCATACATACAAATGTACGTACTTACGTAATGTACTTATACATGTTAAATTGTTCGGAAAATACTTGGTATGTATATTGACATTACTAATAATATTTCTGATGTTTTACTTTTTTGAAATCCCGGTGAAGAATATTTTTATATTTTTTCGGTTACGGTTCAGGTAAAATTGTTCGTATTAGGAATTCACATTAACAATTCAGATAATAATGTACTTACCTACGTACTAATTTCATCTTTTGATACAGACAAATAGTTTTCGAATAAGTTAACTAGTACGGTACGTTTGTATGAGAAGTATAAAGTTCCGTCTTAACAACGTAAATCTATACCCTTTTAAAAGAGCGATTATAACTACTAAGCTATACTAAAGCTACATAATGACTTACCATAAAGTGGTAAAATATGTATCTCACGCCACATTTTATCTTCACTGACTATACCTACTACAACTGAATAGTACGATGTCTTAGAAATATCATCAAGCGAAGACGACCGCACGCGTCGCGATGTTGTGAACCGGATATTAGGTGGCCTTCTGGGGCTACTGGATTACACACAGGATATTAGACGTCCAAATGACGTAGATTAGGTTGCGACGCGACATTGCGATCCACGGTAACTGCGATTTGGATTTCTTGCTATTGTTCGTGTCAAGTGACTTTGTTTTGAATGACTTACCGTCACAGATATCTGTGCTTACCGTAAACGGGGTAAATAGCTACTAAAGGGGTCACAGTTTTTTTTCTTTTCTATGGGGTGAGTAGAGTTAAAAAAAAATTATTATACGGGAATTACTTACGCTAGATTAAGCCAACTTTTAGTTTCAGCTGCATTTATTGACCTTTTTCATGGTGCGAGTGCGTGCGGCGTCTTTCTTTGCACAAGTTAAAAAAACGTCAAAAAAGGAAAATAAAGACGAACCTTTTTTCGTACTTAAAATTATCAACATGGCTCGCATTTCTTAGCTAAATATTTGATAAAATTTAAAAAGTTATGACCTTTTTGGGGTTCCGTACCTCAAAAGGAAAAAACGGAACCCTTATAGGATCACTTCGTTGTCCGTCTGTCTGTCCGTCTGTCAAGACCCTTTTTCTCAAGAACGCGTAAAGGTATTGTTATATATTACTAGTGTTTACCTTCGGTATTTTGTATGTTTTAATATTGTGATGAGGGTACCCACATTATAGTAATAAAGTTAGTTTGTTTTCGACTCAACTTAATGGCGTTTACTTTAATGGCGACTTGGATAATTAATTGATTTCGGCGAAGAAATGGCATCTAATGTGGCAAATATTGTGTTCCCTGGGCAGTTTAACCCAAAAACCGACAAATGGTGCGATTACAAAGAACTTATGTTGTGTGTACTCGACGCGGCGGGTTTTTCCGACGTCACGGTGAACAAGGCGCGATCTTAGTTCCTGTCGCAATGTGGAAAGGAGACTTTCGCTCTTATCGCGTCGTTGCTGGTTCCTGCCCGCCCTACAGCAGTGCCGTTGGCGAGAATTATCGCAGTTTTGGATCAATTCTACGAACCGGAAGTTAGCGAGATTTTGCAAGCGGGAAAGTTTCATAGACGCTCACAGTTGCAAGGAGAATGCGTGCAAGACTTTGTAGGAGCTATAAGTACACTCGGTGCCAAGTGCAAATTCGTGGATTTAGAGCGTCAGTTGAGAGACCGGCTGGTGCTAGGGGTGCGTGATGAGCGTTTAAGGAGGGATTTGCTGAAGACGAAGGATTTAACCTATGAGCTGACGCTACAGATGTGTCTGAATTATCAAGCAATATTTCCCGACCTGTACCTGTGATGAGGGTACCCACATTATAGTAATAAAGTTAGTTTGTTTTCGACTCAACTTAATGGCGTTTACCTTAGGTATCAAGTTAAAATTTATATTAAATACTTGGGTCTACGGTTTCTTTTGGCTGTAAAAAAATAAAAGTTGTATGTAAAGTCATTGCATTCAAAAGATATGAACGTTTATGTCGCATATTTTGCGATTTCACAGGAGAATCAAAACCTATAGGGTACTTCCCGTTGACCTAGAATCATGAAATTTGGCAAGAGGCAAGGTCTCATAGCACATATATAGGAATAAATCCGAAAGTTATAAATTTGAAGATACGATATATCATTTAAAAATAATTATTTTGCTATTTCAAACTTACATTTTGTAGTTAGAATTTATGGAAGAACCTTATTGTCAACTACAAAGTTAAGTTTGTCTTTCAATATTTCAACTTCAGTTATTTTTTTATTTTTTTGACTCGCGTTTAGAGATTTCCGTCCAACGGAACCCTCAGAGCACGTGTCCTACTCGTACTTGTCCGGTTTTTTCAGAATTGGTTTGGTTTGGTTATGGCGTTTTTACTTGTAGTTAATTTTTTCTTTTTGTAAGTACTTTTTGACTAAACAAGATACAAGCAAACTAACAATAAATACAATACATATACTAGCATATTACACAAAACACGGTTAGATCATCCATTGAAAACTGAGGGTCTAAAGATAATCCACATGCCTCTAGCTCACTAGAGATGGCAGCGTACCCAGCATGCTGGTGGCTTAAATACGGTACATGTCATTCGTCAAAGGCTGGCAGCATTACCACGCTGGAAATCCTTATTATGTTGAGCCCTGGGTGAACCATATTTAACGGTACCTATACTTACTTGATAAATTGATATACGATTTATTGCCATAATATTATTTTAATTTTGAAAATTTCTTACTTATTTTAAGATTTATTTTCGAAGATTATTTTCAAACAAAATCTTCGAAAGTAATATTGCATATATTGCTTATAATTAGCATTAGCATAATGTACATTATTTGGGTTAAGGTGGTACGATTCACCTATGGCGGGAAATTCAAATTTTAAACAGTTTTTTGGTCCTAGTAGCCAGGCCAGGTAATTATTTTTAAATAACACAGTGTTTGCGCAAAATGTTGGCTGTTTTTTACATTATAATGTACAACTATTTAACAGTAACGCACCATATTACTTACATTTGTCAATAAACCGTTTGAAACAGCAAAAATTTGTTTATCCACATATGCAAGTAATAATGTGCATTAGAGATAAATAGCTTTACAGGATTTTGTAAAGAATAATAATCAATTTGCGCAAACATCATGATTGTTTACAATAATTACCCGGCCTAGCTACAAGGACAAGAAAACTGTTTGAAATTTGAATTTCCCGCCATTTGTGAAACAAACCACCTTAAGTATTCTGCGAATTCTTTGAAGATACTATGAAATAATTATCAAGATTATTTTCGAAGATAATATTAGCATAATGTAGCATTAGCATAATATATGTATATTATGCTAATACTAATTATAAGCATAGCAGTATATGAATGCTGAATTCACTTTACCCCAATAAAGATGTCACTCCCAGTCACATCGTAGGAGTCGAATTGAACCTGTTTAATTCACGTCAACGCCATGTCTGGGTGAAAGGCTGAAAGGCCCATATTTCACAATTATTAGCATATAAATATCCCTGATTTTGTCTCATATATCAAGGAGATGACGTCGTTTATCTTTTAACGTTTTTGCATAAAATAATGTAAACAGCAAGTAATAGTAGTAATTTATGTACAAGAAAAAAATATCAAATTGTGTTCAGAGAAAAATCTATTTAAAACCTCAAACTCAAATATGAAATCTTTGCTCGAACTGTTGAACATTAATATCAATAATATACAAACATAAAAATGAAAACTTAGCATAAAGCCTCATAGAGAAATAGTTGGTTTTTGGAGCCAACGTGAAAAAAAACATGTCTCAGTGTATTATTTTCCTAAACTTGTGTATTTTCGTGTGTTAATGCCTCATAATGGTGAATTATTATTTATTAAGAGTCGGTGGTTTTTTTTTGTTAAAATTTTCATGACCGTGGTTCAATGTCTTTTAGTCGTAATATTAAACATGTTTACATAGTATTAAAAGCGTCAAACAAGTCATAGTCACAGTCAAGCAAAGTAAGCCACGGTCAAATCAAACTTATGCACCTGTAAAGTGGTAGAGATTTACAAGAGGCTCTTATGGAGTTTTGGAAACAACACGAAAATACATGTTTCACCTCGTTATATCACTTCCCACACTCGAGCACGTTTACGAGCACTTAATAAATAATAATTCTTTACTACACATTAACACTCGAAAATACACAAGTTTAGGAAAATAATCCAACGAGCCGACATGTTTTTTTCCACGTTGGCGCCAAAACTCCAGTGTCCGTGGATGTGCTCAAGTGTGGCCAAGTGATATAAAGCGGTGAAAATTGTAATTTCGTGTTGTTTTCAGAGCTCCATATAGAAGCCTTTTGTAAAGTCTCCACCACTTTACTAGGGCATTACTTTGACTTGACCGTGACTTACTTGGCTTGACACTGACTGTGACTGAATTATTTGACTACCTACATAATAATGGCGTCGTTTCTGTCATACCACTCACTAAACTAAACCAATCTGACAGGACTAAAATTATCTGCCTTTATTTTCATTATAATATGTGAGAGAAGGATGGCAACAATTTTAGAGCTGTCAAATTTAGTTTAGTTTAGAGTACATCAGAATAGATGCCATTATCAAACTTCATTCAATACTTGACACTGGCACAGAATACATAATACTACAAGACTGACAAAAGCACAAGAGTGCGACGCCAAAATCCTCTCAGACGAAAAAATATTAAAAGGTGGTTATTTTTTTTCGTAGTAGGTGTTATTAAATTTAATAATTGATATTGTTCGATTATGTGGCTTAAAATAACCAACAATTACAAGTACAATTGAATATTATTTGGTATAAAATATAATTGTCTTAAAATAAAATAAAATATGTATTTATTTGTTAGTAACAAACAAAACATTGTATGCCCGAAATGGGTAAACTGTGATACTACTAAAATATAACACCTTATAATGTACCAGTTTTTACAATAAAGATTATTCTGATTCTGATTCTTTATTTGATTAATAAAATTTCCAGGGAGGAAATGCGAGTAGTAGGAAAGTAGGTATGTAAAATTACTTAGCAAAATTGGAACCATTACGTCCTCAACGAAGTAATATGAGAGATCAAACAGCAGAAGGCACATTCTCATGAAATAATTTCGTCGTTTAGTTCCAAGTTGGTTCCTCTTCAGACTAAGCTATGATATATCGCATCATAGCATAGAGTAAGACGAGATAACATAAGCAACTGATCACCGTGACTTCTGTGATTACAATTACGCACAAGTAGCGCCATCTTTTGTTGAGTAGTGAAATATTCAACACAAGGTGGCGCCAAATTGTATGTGATGTGCCTCTTCAGATCATTCAAACAAGGGAGATATGGTAAGGTGGCGTGGCGGGTGCGAACGTATTCAGTCTAAATAAGTCTGGATGCCTTTAGTCCAACTCACCCTGCAGATGACTTTACCGCCCTTTAATGCAGGTGGACTATTAGTTATTTCATTAGTGTTGCTGCAAGTTTCTTAATGTGAGTGAAAAATTATTAAATGAGCCGTACTTACCGTTTTTGCGTTGCGGTTTAGCGGAATATTGAAAAAATTCAATGCATGAAAAATGGAGACATTTGATAATTGTACTAAGGCATATCTCCCTTTTTTGTCTGATATGAGGTGCCTCCTATCGTAGAAAATGCAAGTAAATCCTCTCGCGCGTGGTCACGCTTTGCTATGAAGAAATGTCTCTGTTCTAGAGACGACGATGACGGTCATGATTTTGAACTCTTTTTTTATAGAGTGTGACCTTCGCGGCCGCCTACCTATATTAGTTTTATTTGAAAACGAGTTGTGTTTTGTATTTTAGTTATATAAGAGAACTGTCATAAAAAATTTGCTGTTTTACGATATCGCAAAAACTGTTTTAATACTTACCTACCTAAGAAGTAAGAAGTACTTATCATTGCCTAAAGTCCCAAACTAAAAGTTATTCATAAAATATGTCTGTCGCCTAGAGATATTCCCGGTATTTTCCCGCACTGCCCCATACTTGTCCACGATAATATTTTTAAATATCGTGTCGTATCGTATCGGACTGCAGCGATAACGCTGTGCTCACAGCGTATCGCAGCAGTCCGTACGTGGGCAAATATCACCACACCACACTTGTCAACAACACAGAGAGTTAATGTTACTTGAGCTTTTAATTGTTTTATTCATTAATTATATTCCCAAGATTTACCTATATCGTCATTGCCACATTCCGATACTTTAATTGTCTGTAATGAATAGTTCAAATTATATGCGAGTGACGTTGTTGTGGTGTGATGTTATCGCGGAGCAATGCATTACGCTGTAATGTCGCATCATACCTTTAACCAACCTTTAACCCAGCTAATGCGATATAGTGTAGTCTGAAGAGGACTTGAGGCGTCGTAATCGGCGGTACTTAGGAAAGGGCGCGTCTACGTGATGACGGATAAAGCCGTAATCCCTTTCGCAGCATTTGTTTGAAGGCTCTTATCGCGGATCAAGACGATGGGCAGGTCTCATCTCAGAGTCCATTGTTTCAAGCAGTACTATCGACACAGGGGAATTCAGTGCTCAAGTTCGAAACTTGAACACGTAGTTCCAATTATATTTAAAAGTTTGAATGACAATGTCGTTGTACTATTTGCCGCGCATAATAATTATTGCTGATAAAAACTAATAAATAAAAATAAACTTAAAACTCTTAATTTTTGGTGTCACTGAACTGTTATGGGTAAGCGTATGCCTCTTATTCCTGTCCTGTGCAGGGATGGTTTGGATTTCGCAGATGTACTCCAACTGATCTCTCCAGATGTATATAGATAGCCGTCCCTGTTTATCGTAAACTGTCCGTACATTACTGACGCACTTGTATTTTCTTAGCGAAGACAGTTCTCTGAGGTTACTTTATTTTTGACTTTATTTTAATAGCGCTAGTTTTCGCAAAAGCGAACACAAAGTTGAAAAAGTGCAGCACAAAACGATTAAACAAATGAGATCTTAGGGGTGATTGAAACATGTATCAACTTGAAAACTGCGACAAGCATAAAATGTTGGTGAGTTTGAGTTAAGTTAAAAGGAAGATATTATAAGTAGGTTGTATAATAGGTGATCAAACTCGACCCTATCGTGAGTTTTAAAGAACTATCTCTACGTTCTCAATGTCCTATAATTAATCTAGTATTATCATTTCTTCGTTGAATGACGCACGATCTAATTCTCTGTTTCTCAATGTGCTTAGTTGCTGTGCTGGCGTTATGGAAGGGGCTTTAGGTAATGCACGAAACGATACTACGTGGAATAAATGTTCCATGCTCGCTCAGTTTGCTCTGATTTTATGAAGGCTCTTATGACGATACCCTCTGGGAATTTCTTATTCGTTGTTATTTTATCAACCGGCCCATATTTGGGATCGTGAGATGAATATTATGTCACGAGGGTTAAATGATTCGGATTAGGGTTCATCCATTTCAATCTAACGAAAGAAATTGATTTCAGTAGATTTTTTAAACTCTTTAGTAGATGAGTTGGTATTAAGCCGTTTTGCTACAAAGGTATTTTGTAATGACTTTACGTAACTTGTAAACATTGAAAATTGACTAAATAAACCAGCCCAGCACAAGTCGGGCTCGCGCCTGAGGGTTCTGTAACACCACAAAATACAAAAAAAAATAAAGTCTTCAAAATTAGTAAAATATGGTGGCATTTCGATTTGATCGAATGATGAGGTCATCTAAATAGAAAAATACGTAGCTTAACATGGTAATGAACAAAAATTTATCACCGACTCGCACTTGTCCAATATTTATTATTTATTATTATCTATTACGGTTCGAAAGATAGATCCGTTAAAGGTTACGAAGGACGAACGGACGGACGGACACACAACTTAGACTCAGTAAAAGGGTCCCGTTTTTAACCTTTGGGTAAATAAAAAAAAACAACCAAAGCGCTTTGGCTAAAAACGCTCCATGTGCAAAACAAGATTTCAAAGATATTGCAATATCATTTTATGTTTTCAATAAAGTACCTATATAAGCTCCCCAAGATATTGTAACTATAACACATAAAAACACCTCAAGATATAAGTAAACAGATAGTTTGCCAATTACTGTCAAAATGTCTTATGCAAGCTTGTGATAGCACAACTTGCAAGCCGGGGCCCAAGTTCCAGCCAACTAAGTATATTTGAACTGGCTGCCAAACTTGGACAGGCTGGGAGCTTATGTAGGTAGATACTTTATGGAAAACACAAAATGATATTGCATTATTTATACCTAAAAACAGTGATTTACAAAAACAAATCAAGGTTGTGTCGAGACACACATATGGTAGGTTTTCGTAGCGAAAGCTATATAATTGAGGTTACATTCGTAGTTCAGGAATTGGTGGTTAGGTATAGAAAAATTCGAACGAATGAAGCTGGGTGGATTTGGCCAAATTTCAGAGATGTACGATATCATCCCGACATAATAAATTACACTTTTTATGGTTTCATAAAAGAACACAACTAGGGAAAGATTGTTTGTTAAGATAATTTTACGAAAAGGTACCTTTGAGCTAGAACGTCTTAAATATTTTAATTTTTTATCGTATAAAAGAGTTTTAATAAAAAAATTATCACAAGAAAATGATGGTTTTTAAGGCCTACCAGCATAGCAAGTGACAAGTTTCTATGTCTAATAGTTTAGAAATTCAGAAGGGGAGACCAACTTCTTGCCACTTTGGCGGGCCATATTTCACAAAATCTACACTTGATAAAAAAGTAATGTATAAATTTTACCTTAATTTAATAACAGTAACATAAAAATTCATCCCCATTTAACATGTACCAGAGCCAACCATAAAATGAAAAAAAAAAAAAAAATATATATATATATATATATATATATATAGTCTCAAAATTGAGACCTACTAAAACTGTAATTGTGCAAAGTTTCATGCACTTATCTTAATTACTATGAAAGTTAGAAGGTTTTAAATACTGTCGGACTGACTAGGATAGGACGGCCTATAAGACGGAAGGACGGACAGACAGACAGAGATCATAGGCTTAGTAATAGGGTCCCGTTTTTACCCTTTGGACACTTAAGACACACGGACAGACGCACAGACAGACATGGACGGACAGAACGAACAGATAGAGGTTCCTTGTACTAGTTGTAGTACTACGGAGCCGTCAAAACTGACACAAAATTTAGTTTTCCTATTTTGTTACTATCGAAAATATCCATCTTCTAAACTATAAAAACAAACCGTCCATTATTATAATAGTGTAAATTTCGATATTCAAAATTTTGCTCCAAATTGAATGAAAGTCAAATCAATCAATTTACAAAGAAATTTATTCAATAACCATATTAAATATTACTTTCGCTAACGCAATCTGCGATATGGATGGAAAAAATCGAATGAAAAGAGACACCGTTACGAGTAAAATGTATTTGAAAAGTGCTCAGAAAGTTTGGGTCCAATTCGGATTGTGGAGGCTACAGTGAAGATTCCACAGACGTGACAAAAATGAACAAACACCTCCCTAAAGACAGCGTGTTGATCATCAAGGGAATGAAGGTATTTTAACAACTAAGTATTACGTAGAACTGTACGTATCTAACAGTAAGTGTTTTTCCACAGAAAATTGGATTTAGTGTTCTCAAACTGGTTAAATAGTCTATGGGTAATTATTTTCTCCACGACGACGCGACGTTATGTAATTTTAACGCAATCTAACATTGATTTCGTCAAATTACAACTAATTATTTTTAATATTTTATGACAATTTAATGAAATAGACTACAATATAATTATTTAGTACAATCATTAGTTCTAATATATATAAAAAATATTAGTTCTTTAAAAATATGTAGGCCCGTTGTCCCCATAGGCATTGTCCCCTTTAAACGGGGACAGCGGTGCTTTAGTAAAATAATTAAAAATACTTCCCGTTGTCCTCATTAAACCGGGAAACCAGGACTTTGTTAAATAATTAATACTTTGAAAGTAATTTTGTATTGAAGTGCTCTCCATTTTTTGATTTACTATCTAAACATTATAATATACCCTACGTAAGCGTTATCTTAGACATCGGTCAACATGGCCAATATTAACAAGTCCAAGTGTTGACGATCGGTGGACTGTATGGATGCTGGTGTTGAATGAGGATATTGAGAAGCACAATGGGGGTGGAAACATGTAATATTTTAAATAATATTTAAATAATACTTGCACACAGAACGGTATAAAAAGCTACAATGACAATCTGACACAAAATCAATGAAACAAAATGAACATTCTTTATATTTTAATATAAGAAGAAAACTAGCCTATAATCGGCCAGTCGCCAACAACCAGGGTAACATTAGTTAAAAAAAATAAAAAAATGTGTAAAAATTCTGTTGGTTAATACATAAATAAAAACATGATCTTAGTTTCATCTAAGTTTTAACTGTTGAGTTTGTCGTGGTATTGGTGATCTGAAGAAATCGACCAGCAAGTAACTGCAATATTATGGCGGCAATAAAAACGAGACTATCCCTGCTGTAATACTGTCTACCGCAGAGAGCACTAGTAACAATAAAACAGTCGTTAAGAGGAGGAATAAAATCGCAGACGCGACTTGGGACCGATGCAGCGCTCAAGTAAGGCAGCTGTCCAACCTCTAGCGAGTAGCGAGAAGCTATTTGAGGAAGCTAGACACTGTTTTTTACCTGGGATATAAGTGAGTGCAATACAAAGTTATAGAATTAGCTAACAATTTCTCGTAGGGTGCTTTCCTAAAACAAACTTTAACCATATTTTCACGAAATTCGAATTCACCAACTTTTTTCAACGAATTTTTGTTTTGTATTTTTTAAGTTCAAGAGTCAGCTTGACAGGACCGAACGTTCTTTCATATTTGAAGCTGCGTAAAGTTATTGTCAATTATTTTTTTTTTTTATTTTTGCATGAAGTTAAAAAAGATGAATGATTAAAAACCATGGAAGTATAATTAATTGTCAAGTATGATATAAGAAAGCTGTAATCGAGAAATTGTTAGCTAATACCAAGAAGCATACTTATATAGTGCCATAGAGAGTACTTATTCGCACAGGTAGCTCGAATAAACAGAAAAAATATTCTGCCAATCGTATGTAGTTCAGCGAATGTCGCTAAACGATAAACTGTTGAACGAACTCTCGCCTACAGTATCTTGTACTATTATTTATTCTGTGACAGTATGAATAGTTTACTAAATAATTGTATTATATATCCGTCTCTTTCAGTTATACGGTTTTATATGGCGGCGGCAGTACTTTTCCTGATGGAGAAAATGTTCGATCCACTCGCTTACTCGCCGGTGCAGCGCGTTGGTGAGACAGATGCCTAAGGCATAAATGAAAGCGTCTGTGGCCCGACACTCGATCTGAGGCAATCACTTTTATTTGCAAGAAAATAGTTAAAACGCGGCTGTTAATAATGAGAAATAACAGTGGAAAAACACTAATTATTCCGTCATCGTGAGGCCGTGAAAATATTCTCTTTTCTTGGAGCTTTCTGAGTTATTGATGTTTGGAGTCAGTAGATAATGGATCAAATGTTTAGATTAGAGGTTTATATTAATGTAAGTGGAGACCATGATCCGGAAGACGCAGCGTAGGTAGGCCTCCCACTAGATGGACTGACGACATTGTGAAAGTCGCTGTTCGATGCGTATTTTTTTATGAATATATGCACTTCTTCCATATGTTTTGACGCCAACTTAATCGCACGTTTAGTAAGAAACATAAACTGAATCGTATTTATTGTCGTTAGAAATGGAAATTAAACTAAATCCTATGTGTTCTCATAATTCTTGGCAAGATGCGATAACCTTAAAGTATGATGAGTTTAAGCTATTCACGAGACATATTTTACAACGCCCTAGAGCGGCGGCTCGCCTCATTCCGGAGTGTCCTTAAATTTTAAAATAATGTTTGCGGTATATCTCGAGCTGTAATAACATTTGTGAATAATTTTACGATATAGAATTTTGTAGAGGAGGTCAGGCCCAAATGGGCAGTAAATAAAAAAACATTAATAATGTTGACGGATTTTTTTTAATAAAACGTTTGGCCAGTCAAGATGGACCAAATAATCAAGTGCTATAAAAGCTGGACTAAAAAATATCTCTGACGCAATGTACCAGGCTGGGGACCGTCAGAGTTGGAAGCAGATTAGTTGCATTTTGCTACAGAATCGCGTGCATCACGACACTCAGCTGTAACGAATGAGGACGGAGTTAAATAAAAAAAAAAATGGTTCTGGTTCCTGATTTGCGGTTTTGATTCCTGTTCTCGTCTTGGGCGTGCTTATATCTCGAGCGTTATGAAGGATTCTATTCTTAAATCCTTTGCTTCGCTCGGGAGTTAACCCTCACAATCCTCACATCCTTCATTATGCTCGGGACAATTCATTATTCAATATGACGCCCGTGACTGAAGACACTGCTTTATCCCCTTGGCGAATAATCTACTATATAGTTATGATATATTAGTTTTTAAAACTTGTTAGTAGAGTAAATATCTTTGGTAACACAGTTTTAGCATTTTAAATGCGGTTATAAAGTCCATAGCGACGATTCTAAAGTTTATTTTAACATTTTAAAAGTAGAGTTCAATGTATTCGGACGTCTAAAGGTTGCACCTGATCTGTAACGCTGACAAATCTCGTCTTCACTAGCAATTACAAAGGTTTCGTGCAATAAATAGTTTTATTTATTGGTGCTTGCTTACATTCTAAAGAAATGTGATTCGTTTGAAGAACGTATTTCGACATGTTTGACGAAGTGATTGTAGAGTGAGCCATTTTAAAATACAATGGCACTACGCCAATGGTTGTCATTATCACGGGGCATAACCAGTTACTATCCACTCTATCCAGGGAGGAAATAAAAAAGCCAACAAGAATGAACAGAAATGTGCACGAAATGGGACCTCCTTATTTCAATATAATACAACTTTTAATGTGGGACCAACCTTGAAATCGCCCAAAGAAACAGTCTGCTGGCCTATTGAAAAATTTAATACATTTGCAACGAAATCTATAGAACAGCAGATGTTTAAATTATTGCATATTTATTTATTTTAATTACAAGTACAATTATTATATATTAGTACCATCGTTCCGTTCAACCCTGGATATCGATAAAAAAACGTGTATGTATTTAGAATAATCGGCTTAATCGTACGTAAGTAATTTCCGTTAATATAAACAAAATGTGTGAAAACCATGTCAGTCCAAGTAATGAAACCTATTTAGAATAATATATGATTTTTTTCGTAAATACAATTTCTCTACATTTGTATCCATAAGTCATGGCAAGATTAATGATACCTATTTACCATTAACTTACTTTTGCATAAGTGCTCACAGTAAATAAATCTTCGACCAAAAGATGCCTGCTACTGCTACCAAAATGTGGACTGAGCTTTAGTTTCACTTCGTTAGCCACTTTAACTCATCTACAAACTACATATCGTACATTTAACGCTCTACAGAGTTTAAAAATATCTAGAATAAAATCTTCGGAAATAAACCTGAATTTCATCAACCTTGAAAAGCTAAGCACAATTTCAAGAATTGCTAGCTGGTACCTTGCTTATCGCATAAAGAATTGAAATTCAAAGCAGCAATGCAATGCAGGCAGCATTTTGGGAATGATGCCTGCGGTCAGTGGTTTTTTAGATTAGTTTATTTTCATATTTTCGTGTCAGTGTGTAACTGTGTATATAATTAATATCTATTTAAAGTCGTTTTAGATATTAATTATTATTTTCTTTGTGCATATTTATATATTTTAAAGTATTTTCGGTGTTTAATAAAGTAGGTTAAATGAACGTAAAATTGATGAGATTACAAACCATGACTGCATTATTAAATTATTCATCTGCATTTTTCGGACCACCGCACCGTGTTAAAAAGTAACCAAAGCCAAACTACTAACTTTGAACAGCCAATGATAGTATCTCTGCCTAGTCTGTGATGTAAAGTGAAAATAAAATCAAAGCTGAAGCCGATTATTTCCGCTTCAGTACCCTGGTTCTTTGAGTCTAAGCCCCAGCCTTGGAGGTTGAACAGCCTTCAGAGTTGGCTCGATGCCTGGTTTATAATGATCCAGTGTTCGTATCCAATAACATTTGTTCAAGTTGTGAGGCTTTGTAGAGACTGAGTTAAACGCATACATTTTTTTAAGCCACCACCGGTCGATTCTGCTTTACATGTGCGTATATGTTTATCGTTTTAAATCAGCTCATCTGCTGACGAAAACCGCCGGATAGTATTCTACGTGTAAGAAAGAAAGAAAATAAATTTTATTCGACACCTTTACAAAAACTTATATCTAAAGGATACAATCAGTGTCGAATGGGTCCGTCTCAGCATTTTTTGTATGTATGTGTGTTCTCATCTACAGCGATTTTGATAATTATAAGGTGTCAAGAGATTGGTGTACATTCAAATGGAATAATATACGTATGGTCAGGGGGTAGTCACTGGGTATCATCATAAATACAAGAGATATAAAGTGGGAAGAAAAAAAAATTCCCTTAAAAGACAAAAAGACTAATTTAAATTCCCTTAAATTCCCATTCCCTTAAAAGACAAAAAGACTAATTGAATAGGTCTTTTGAAATGGAAGTGTGGTTTGGTACATGATTTTTTGTTTGGGTGTTCGCGAAATATGACCCGCCAAAACTTTCTTAGAGAAATAAACTTGTTGGGTTATTCACAAACTGGGAATTTGGCGCCTTTCTTAGTATACAGCAAAGCCACCTTGGCACGATTTTATCTGTTGGGTGACCCGTGTAGTTATATTGTCATTTGTAGCCGTAAAGTTATTATATGCATAGACGTGAGTTTTATTTTATGCCAGATTTCTATCGACAGAATATTGCTGTAAAGAGTTCGTTGGTGATACTGAATTTCCGCATTTTTATGTAAAGAGAAAAGTATACAAAGCCCATGTCTGGTCAATACAAAAACAAAACGAATTGTCATAAGCAATATAGATAAATTCTGCTGTTTCACGCCAGTTTAAATTACACATGAAAGCCAATATATGAACCAAACATGTTTTACTGGACCAATTTTCATAAATTAAAACACATTGAAAGCTAAATATCGAATTCGGTCATGCTTTGTCCAAACAAAATGACAATGGACATTTCAATAAAGGAATTAACAATAATTCCGTTATCACAAATTGCAGTCACGGATCGTAGTGGCATATGAAATTTATTTAACCACATCATTTGGTTTCAAGCTTGTTATTTTACTCCTAATCCTTAATTACACTAGTGTGAAGTGACACAAATTTTATACATAACAAATGCTATATGGTGCTTTTTCTTTCCTATTTTAGTGCGTGTGACGACGAACACATTTTGAATACATTTTAAAATGCTGGTCGGTATCTTGCGCAACTTGTTAGTATTGCAATACAACGCGGCAATGCGGCTAACATTTTGGGAACAATGCCTACGGGCAGCGGTTTATTAGATTATAATGTATAACTATGTTATCACATATGTGATAATTGTCTTTGTGGTTACTAAAGTTATTTAAATCTAAACCAAATAAATAATACGAGAGCCCACGACCAAAACAATGTATCATTGTTTACGGCCAAACCCGTATAAAATCGTTAGATTATGATCCTGAAGCTGACTGGCAGTAACGGTCAGAAACGTGGCAGCTGCGTGGCAGACAATTTTACTTCTATGCAAAAAATTGGCACACGCACGGTATATTGAAAATTAAGTACATATATTTTGTCATATATTTGTTTTCAGACATTTTGCGCGTTGCATATTGCCTGAGCACATAATATATTTAAAAATGTTTTTTTTACTGCATGTCTCATAATATTCTGTGTGGTTTATGGAATATAGTTGAATGATAAGTCTAAGATACCGAGAATAGAATCGAATCGATATCGATTTTACACGATTTGGCCATAATACTATGAGACAAACATTTTGGTCAATAATATTTATTATATTTAATGCGAAAGTATGTTTGTAAGTGTAACTGTTTGCCCTCTCAAATGTGTTACAGCTGAACAGATTTGAATGAAATTTGGTACGGAAATAGCTTATACCCTGGAATCAACGACCTAGACATACGTAGTATAAATCTGAAAAATCTTTGCCTGGAATAATAGTCATAATATGCTACTTTTTGTCCTAAAAAATCACGGTTCCTGTTGGATAGCGCACAAAAGTTAAAGAGGGATTCTCGTGCGCTCCAGATTATCCCAGAAACTTTCACTCTCATGACATTTTTTATGAGAAAGACAGTGACGGAGATAATCTCGAGGATGCCAGAATATCCCTCTGGTTGGGTCATAATTGCTACAAAAACATGGCGACGCCCCACGTGTCATGTCGTGTATACTGTGACGTATGAATGATATACAGACTGGTCATTTATCAAATGGAAAGCTGGTTTAATCAGAATTTCATTTAACTGTAGCCCGTGACTATGTATCATGGAACAGCTAAATCATGTCTCTACGCACGTACCTATGTAGGTATACGTTTCTCGTTTGCATATTTTCATGTCAACAGACAAAAAATCGCATGGTAGGAATAAAAGAAGATTGATTCTTTGAATGACATTGCACACGTTTTATGGCTTGCGTTTGACTGCCATCTCACTTGATATTAAGTGATGATGGGGTTTACGATAGAGCACGCTTGCCTACAAGAAACCAATTCACTCTGATTTGAAATCACCCAGATTGTAACTATCGAGGAACGCCCATTCAGGGTCCCGATTCTACTAAACAAATTGTTTTTAAATAGTAATTGTTTCTATTTTCATTTTTAAATAATTGCCTCAAAATTGACACTTTAATTTTTTTTTATACTAGAAAAATACCACCACCTAATATTATAACTTAGTATAAAAATAATAATTTAAAACTGTCAATTTTGAGGCAATTATTTAAATTTTAAAATTGAAACAACTACAATTTAAAAACAATTTGTTTAGTAGAAACGGGGCCCTGGTTTAATATATTTGCTAGCTTATGCAGTTGTGTCGAACATTTGGGTCGGAAAATTGTCTCCAAACGCCTAATGGTGGATCATCTGATCAGACAAACAAAAGAGATATGCCTTAATTCGTTCGTATCCAAATGTCTCGGCATTTCACACACTTTTTTAACAATGCTGCTAAACCGCTTGACGCGATAACTGTAAGTACGGTACATTCTCTCACTTTTTACGCTCACGAAGAGTCACCAATAAACTAATAACAAAACTAATAGTTTACCTGCAAAAAAAAAGGCAAGGGTGCATCTGCAGGGTGAATGCGACTAATGGCATCAAGCCTGAATTAGGCCAGATGCGTTCGCACCCGCCACCTTACCATAATCTCCCTTGTTTGTCTGATCTGAGGTGTATTCGTTTCCACTTGAGTGTTTTAAAATCCTATCTTTGACCACATCACTTAGCATCAGGTGAGGTATACTCAAACGTCTGGAGAGTCAGCAATTAAAAAACGGACAAGTGTGAGTAGGACTCGCACCTTGACGGTTCCGTACAAATTTAGTAAATATGTATGTAGATCCATCCCGGGAATCGAGTCTTGACGAAAAAAGGTTGACATATTGAATGACAAACTTAACTTTGTAGTTGGAAAACAGGTGTTCCCATACATACCAACCATACCAACTACAAAATGTAGGTTTGTAATAGTTTTTTTTATGTGATGGATTATCGAATTAATAACTTTCGGATTTTTTTCCTTACTTCATGCCAAATTTCATAATTCTAGGCCAACGGGAAGTACTCTATAGGTTTTGATACCCTTGTGAAATTGCAAAATATGCGACATAAACGGTCATAGGCGTTATAATATCTTTTGACCTTGACTTGCAAGTTTGATTTTTTCACAGCTGAAAGAAACCCGTGACCCAAGTATTTTATATTAATTTCAACTTGATACCTTTACGCATTCTTGAGAAAAAGTGTCTTGACAGACAGACGGACAGACGGACAAAAAAGTGATCCTATACCTATATGGATTCCTTTTTTCCTTTTGAGGTACGGAACCCCAAAAATAAATCGAAGTAAAGTCTTAGTTATTCCTTTGGTTTATTTTTATTACCGCAGTAATAAGTAATTTTACTACTCATTAAGTCAAATCTAGGAGTGCGCTTTGCATTGTCAATTTCTAATGTCGTTAATCCAAATGATCCACAAAAACTAAACAAAAGAGCACAAAACTAATTTCGTAGATTATTTCAAATACATATTTTTTATCTCGTTTTCAAGTTTCGTCCCAAAGGTATCATAGTTTTATCCGATTAATTACGAAATTGACTAATCCCCGAGGGTCACAGTCTCGGCGATACATTTCTAGATTAAATTACCTAAACTCGTTTAATTTGGAAAGTGAGCGTATTAGTGAAAGTTGTTGACAATCCACCAGCTTTGTTGGAATTTATTTTGACGGGAAATGCGTAGTTAGGGGTCATAAAGGGGGTAGGAGAAATAACGTAACACAAAGCACTTCCTCTTTTAGGGTTCCGTAGCCCGACAAGGAACCCTTATAAATTCGTTCTGTCTGTCCGTCTGGCCGTCCGTCCTAATTTTTTCAAACCTTCTAACTTCTATAGCTATTGAGGCAAGTGCTTGAAACTTTGCAAAAAATATTATAGTTTTAGTATAGATCTCAATTTTAAAAGTATAAAATGAATAATAATATAATTTTGCGTTTTAAGAGTAGCTATGGTACATGTGAAATGGTTTTTTTTTTCCGCTGCTTCCTCTAGTGTGGGTTATCATTGAATAGGTCTTTTAAAAGGAAGGTAAAGTTTGATACATCTTTTTTTATCAAGTGTATTACATGTGAAATAAGGCCCACTAAAGTGGTAAAAATTTGGCACCCCCCCTGTTTTTCTAAACTATTAGACATAGAAACATGTAACTTGTCATGCAAATAGGCCACATTAAAAACCTTCATTCAAAATTATTTCAAGCAATTTCTGATTATAACTTTTTGAGATATACTTAGCGATAAAACTGTAATAAATTAAAGACGTTCTAGTTCAAAGGTCGGTGACCTTTTCGCCAAATAATTTTTTTCAAGTAGTTAATATTTATGTTATGTTTGTATGATGCACCTCTGATTTTTTTTTTTTTTTTTTTATGCCATCGTTGGCAAACAAGCAGACGGGCTGCCTGATGGTAAGCAGTCACCGTCGCCTATGGATACTTGTAACACCAGAGGCATCACAAATACGTTGCCGACCCTTTAGAACTCTATTAACTCGCCTTTTGAAGAACCCCATGTTGTAACTTCTCGGAAACACCGTAGAAGGTAGCTCATTCCACATTCTCTGATATTTGGTTCAGAGCTTCGTTCTTTCGAATTTTTCTGTAACATAGTGGGGTTACTTCATCAAAACTCGCGTGAGGAGGCAGTGCATGCGGGTGCAAGGGCAGCAAGAGCGGCTGCACGCTCTGCGCGTGCGCGCACCGCCGCCGCGGCCTTGGCATCGCCAGTACGCGGGCGACCTTCTCCAGAACCGCGCGTATTCCTCCGTTCATTTTCGCGGCAAAATTTGCTCGTGTTGCGGTCTTGGCGGTCTAATGTAAATTGCCCATGGGTTGTGGAAGAGCTACTTTTTCAGAGTTATTACGTCTAAAACCAAACTATTAAAAATAAATGGTTTAACGTTACGAACGTTTTAGGGTTCCATACCCAAAGGGTAAAAACGGGACCCTATTACTAAGCCTACGATGTCTGTCTGTCCGTCTGTCCTACCTATTAACGGCTATATTTTTCGAACCGTAAGAGATAGCTAGTAAAAAAAAACATAGAATATGTAATGTGACGGCAGATTAACTAATAAATAATAAAAAAGTCAAAACAAACAACAAACGTATTTTTGTATTAGCTCTAATGTACAAACGTTAATAGGTACGTCCAAGAGTCAAACTTGGCATGACACACTCTAAAGAATAACAACAAATAATAAATAATAGCGAAGTGTGAGTCGGTGTCAAATTTTAGTTCATTACCAAGTTATAACTGGTGATTCCTTACCTGGGTGACCTCTTTATCAGTTCACTGGATCGAAATGCTATATCTAACTAATTATGAAGTCGGATTTTTTAAATTGATAATTATTATTGTATTTTGTGGTGGCTCAGTGCGCGAGCCTGACTCGCACTTGGCCAGTATATTTTTAAACATACAAATATACAACAATTATTATTGTCAGTAATTCTAATGTTTATGATAGGGAATAATGAAAACGCAAGGATGAGAACGTAAATCCTGTTTTAAAACTTTCGCTTTATGAGAAAACAACTATATTAAATTTATGACGGGGGAGCACATTAAGCCCCTAACTGCCACCTTGACTACGTTCACGGTAGATGATATCGTGATAGGCCATTTAGTAAAATTGCTGATGATATCATACGCGACGGCGAAATGGCTCCACTCAACACCTTCGGTATCTGTAATTGAAAATTTTCAGTGTAATGCGGTACTTTCCATGCCAACAAAATCTCGTATTTGGTATGATTATTTTTAAGTGTTGTCAATTTCAGCGATTGTGAAGAGGATATGAAAATTCTCGCGAATGTTCGGGTAATGTTCACATGACATACATTTTCATCGAATAGGAATATTCAAGCGAGCATTTTTGCAAATAAAAAAAAACAGATCTTTTAGACGATTTTTTTGACGACTTATGTAGCTTTTGAGTATTCGATCGGCCAAAAGTAGCTCGACGCTGGGCTCTACCGGTTTGTTATTTTAAAAACGGTGTAATGTAGTGAACTCTGAGATTTGAAACACTGCTTACCTATCCTATATTATTGTTGATATATTGCCTATCCTATATGGTTGGTTTCTATGTGTATTCTATGTGTATTCGCGAAAATCCAAGCTATTATTACTGTTCTACGACATTTTAACATATCCTTTTTTCTCAAATAAACAACTTATTCTCACAGAAAATTCGTGTTTACAAACGTGTGTGCAAACATTTACATTTTTATATTAATTTCGAATTTGCGCTGAAAACACTCGCAGGCAAGGCAATGGCATCTGCTTATGACGTCACACCACACGTTAACAGTACTGAACTTTCTGCGAACATTCAAACAAAATGGTGTTTGTTTTCATTATCTTGACGTCATTCACTCTGATTGACTTATTACTTATTAAAAAGAATTGCTGTTTTTCACGTTTTTATTTTATATAAACACCGGTCGTATCTCACACGAGTCTCTAGACGACAGTCACATTCAAGGATATCATTGTTCTCATCAATAAGGATCATATCAGGATTGGTCCCAAGTAAAAGTTGTTTACAAAAACTGTTTTTACTGTCCACCACCACCAATCTAGATTACGACGAAGAAAAAAAGTAGGTCCATTGAAAAATGTTATTAACACTCAACGAAGTGTATGAACAGCAGATTTTTTTTTCGCAATAATTTATCAGAGTTGTTCTCAAAAGAAAAATGTATTTTTAATGATTAGTTACAATGATATCCTAGAACATGTCTGTTGTCTAGAGTTACCTGCATCCGATATTCAATAAACTTGCCTTAAAATAAAGATAAATACTGTTTTTAGAACCTTTCTAACCTATTTAATAACTAACAATCATAAATCCAATGATTCTTTGTTACTGTCATCAAGCCTATATTTTGGTAAGCACAATAAACACGGAGCCGTGCCCCTATCAATACTTTTTATTGCCAGTGGCAATAAAAACTGCTATTATCGAAAATTATCTGATAGCAGGTGTATTGTATTGGCAACAAAAATCGCAATTAGGCGCGTAGGTAGTGCTTTACTCAGCTATGTTATTATGGGTAGTGCTTGAATCGAAGCTGTTTATGAGACACAGGAAAGTAGAATAGACCCTTACCCTTGACGTTTCAACCATGTTGCAATGGCGGTGGTCACGAGCTGACTCTAAACAAAATTAATCATACGTGAGTAATTCCCGTGACATATAAATAAAAACATGACAAATACGGGTTTTCATACGTGAGTAATTCCCGTGTCATAAATAAAATGAGCGAAAACCACTTCAGTGGTCATGTTTTAGCTAGACCATCAAACTTTTTTTATTCGATATTAAGTTCTGTTACTGTACTATTGTGGTACATCCGCGAATAAAGAAGCCTGTATAACATTGTTATTACGCGTCAGCTTGGCCTCGGCTTTTCATGTTAGTCAATGCATGCCAGCCACTGCAGTGATGTCCCTATTTTTTTTCTGCACAATAATACTCGAAAACTCGTACCTTAGCCCCGTAGTATACGTTCGGTAGTGTGAATCGCGAAAAGCCGCGCTTGCGGTTTGTTTGGACGAGAGCTTACACAAAGGAGTGTACATAATGAGCAGGTGTGCCCAATCGCTCTACGAATGGAACACGACGCAAATATTTGCGGCGTCTGATCGACGAGACAGATGATTGGAAACAACCGCTGGGGTAGATAGATACAAGGTCGGATTCAACCTTGAAGAGGCGGGACGCATAAGTCTCCAGGTTGGCAAGCAGTATTTAAACATTATACTATAGAAGAAGAAAAAAAACCTTACACAGAAACCAAATATTAATATGGTTGAAAATGTAATTGGTTTTATTTTAAAGTAACATAAGTTATCAAGGTAAAGGTAAGGTCTGATAAGGTATCAGGGTGTCATCAAATCGCGAGTGAATAGTTTCTTCTAGGCAAGCGTGCTCCATCGTTGACCGCATCATTGCCGAGTTGGCGGTCAAACGAAAGCTTATTATTAAATAAATTAAAAAGCTTGGCATTTTTTTTTTTAATAATTAGTCATCATTATCACCGTTTCAGCCGTAGGACGTCCACTGCTGGACATATGCCTCCTTCATCGATTTCCAAAAGGGCCGGTTGGAAGCAGTCTGCTTCCAGAGTTTCCCTGCGGTCTCTTTTGGGTCGTCTGTCCATTTTGTGGGCGGACAAAAATAATGAGTAGGCCCAAATAACTAGCTCAAATAAAGTCTACACTGAAACAACTTATTAGGTATAATTAACACTTTTCAGTAGACAATCCGATAAAAATTATATTTATTCATTGTTAGCATTTAAATCACAAATATCACAGCATAACATAAAGTTATGGCTTTTACTTTGACATTTGACAGATAAAAAGATAAGTTCCGTTTCATGAATTTATTTTCCAACGTATACAAATGTTATTTAAAATAACTATTCCATCACCATAATTAGCCTATACTAATCCACTGCAGCTGGACATAGGCCTCTCCCAAGGCACGCCACTCAGCCCGATCTTCGGCTTTTCTCTTCCAGTCGCTGCCAGCTGTCTTTCGTATATCGTCACTCCAACGAGTCTCAGGGCTTCCTACGCTACATTTGTCGATTTGTGGTTTCTTTTGTAGAACACCGATAATGATGATAATTAAACTAAGGCATATATCTCCCTTGTTTGTCTGATCTGAGGTAGGTAAATTCTCTGCTCGAGGCAGACCACAACTTCGATTAAATTTAGTGGAAACACCCTCTTGGTATGCCGCTCTTCTCTGCCTAGCTCTTTTAGTGAATACCGAACCTAATCAGGATTTTTTCGGATCAAAGAAAATACTTTTCGTGTACGTATCTGTGACGTTTTGACTTTGGAAACAATTCGTAACCTTGTCTTAGTATATTTCCTCGAACAGAGGGAGAGTTTCTTAGTGTCTTTGATCCCTTGATCGTAAAAAAATACCACATTCTTCCAATATGCTTTCAAATATCGGAATAAAGAGACAAGCAAGTTATTTTTTAAAGAAAAGGGCGGAAAACAGGCAAGCGTTCCGCCTGATGGTAAGCGGTAATCGTCGCCTATGGACACCTGCAACACTAGCGGTATTGTCGATGCTTTATTAGCCCGGAAAAAGGCCTGACGGTATGACACTTGTTCCCTGGAAATCCCAGGATGTATGGGACGCGACTTGTGTCGCTACTTTGGCGCCGTTACATATTCCTAATAAACAAGGTAGAGCTGGTGCAGCTGCCAATTCTGCAGAGCAGCAATAGCGGCGCTAATCTCGGCAGTGGTTATATATTTGAGCTGTTTGGGGTCGAGACATTGAGCCCTTGGGGACCGAGAGCTCACCTTATTTTCAAAAATCTTTCAGACCGCCTGGTTTATGCGACGCGTGACCAAAATGCTGACGTGTTTCTGGCTCAACGCATAAGCATTGCCATTCAGCGTGGTAATGCTGCCAGTATGCTGGGTACGCTGCCAACTGATAGTGGGCTTGAGCATTTGGATTATCTTTAGAGTTCCAACGGTTTATGGGCAGTCTAACTGTTTTTGTAGTGTTAGTTTTAGCTAGTATTTTGTTTAGTTAATAAAGAAACTTGCCTCCGGAGAAAGTATAAGTTATTTTTAAAATAACAATATAGCAAGGTTATTAAGAATTTCAGATCCGAAATCCACTTACCGTGAGTTGGGCTCTTAGCTTGTTTGGCTTCTACTCCACTTCGGTACAGAGCTCTGATTACAGTTGACGTAAAGAAAATTGTACAAAAGTGCTTTCTTGAGGACAAGAAATCTCACAGGTGCTTAGAAAGCTTGTTTACCCGACGACTCAAAGCCAAGAGAAGGGTATTTTTGTGGTGATTCTTGTCAATAGAAAATGTATGTGATGCATGTCAATGTATTAATATTTATGAGCGTAATATATGTAAAAAGTATAATTAACTTAATTATTCGTAGCAATTAGAAGTGGCTTTATTGATTTGAAAAAGTGTTTCAGTGTGCGCCCATTGATTGTTACCGATTGTAGAAGGGCGCTCATAGAAGTAGAGAGGGAAAGCATATATTGGATCGTTCAGTGGCCATTAGAATATGCCCCGGCAATGGCTCAAGCCGAGGTTCGTGCCTTCGAGGTGCCCTTCAGCTAGTGGCCCAAAACTAAACCAAAACAAATTAGGCGCGACGCCCTCTGCGTTTGCTAACCGCCCAGTCAAGCTGTCGAGGCCACCATCAGGCCAGCAGCGTAGTAATTCATAAAATAAAGTCGTCAAGATCGTCGAGCTGGGAATTTGTAGGCTGTAAGATAAACAGTGCCGTGATAACAGAAGCCGTGGTAGACCATTTGGGAGACCGCTAGACTTGAAAGCGGGGTTCAAACCTCGGGCCCGTACCAATGAGCTCTTTGGAGTTTATGTACGGATTTTCATACCACTGGCTTTTCGGTGAAGGAAAACATCGTGAGGAAACCTGCATACGTACGGAGAAGGAATTCAATGGCGTATGTGAATCCACCAACCCGCACTGGGCCAGCGTGGTGGATATGGCCCAATCACCCTTTCGGGAGTAGGCTCAAAGTCCAGCAGTGGACTGTTAAAAGGCTGGTTATGATTGATGATTGAAGATAAACAGACTAGGTAAAGCTAATGCTTTCATGTCCCCCCCTACAGCCTAAAAAACCTCAACCAATTTTGATAAATGAAGTGTCGATAGAGTCATGTAGATTCAGGGATGGCCTTTGAGTAACGTCAATATAAATACAATATAGAATCACTTCATCAAAACTTGCGTGAGGATTCATTATAAACAGAAAACATAAACATAGAAACATAATCGTGAGTGCAAGCCGGTGTTATAATAATTTACAATATAGAACCTTATAAAAAAAAAATGCTAGCACTAGTCATGTAGTATCATTGAACAGCTTTCTTAAATTGAAGGTTAAGGTTTGATACATACTTTTTTGTTCAGGTTTACTACTTGCGAGATATGATCCGCCGAAAATACCGTTGTTTTAGGGTATTGTCACAGCTTATAAATAGTGTCATGTAGGTTTTTAGTTTTTAGGGTTCCTTCTCCAAAAGATGTCACTTGGACCCTATTACTGAGCCTACGCAGTCTGTCTATCCTACCCGCACATCCTACTGTGTCTTTTGAACCGTAATAGATAGCTAGTTTAAATTTTCACAGAAAGTGTAATGTTGCGGCGGATGAACAACTAAATAATAACCAAAGTAAAAAAAAACACAGATGCAATAATTGTTTTCTTTTTAACGTATTTTTGTCTTTGCTCTAGTGTGAAAAGATATGATTATGGTACACACTTTAAATTAAAACAACTAATAACAAAACACGCTAGTGCCAATCTGCAGTTTTCTGATAATTACCCGATATCGAACGAGATACTTTCGAATTTGCCTTCTTTATATATATATATATATATTTTTTTTTTTAAGTTACTTTTTAATATGAGTTAAGTTCGATAATGAACACAAACTATAAGACAATAACGTATTACTTTAAGCCCAAAGAACTTGAGAACTCATTGAAATAAATGCAAATAATTCCACGGCAACGTAACCACGAATTTCAAGAAAGTTTTCAACTTACAAGTAATTTCTCGTAATGGTTTACAGTAAAAGTTCTCCTCTACGATGAATTAACCATGAGACATGAAACGCCCGAAAATAATAATGAAAATCCCAGTTGACTGACTTCTATTACTTCAGTTACTTCCAATCTACATTAAATAAACTGGACAAATACGAGTAGGACTTGCGCCACGGCTTAGGGTTCCGGCCAACGGAAACTTCAGAGCAAGTATCCAACAAAAAAAAAAAAAATATGAAGTATTGTAAGATAGACTTAACTTTGTCGCAAAACAATGTTATTGTTATATCATAATTATATCTTCAAATTAACAACTTTCGGATTTTTTCCTTAAATGTGCTGTACCTTGCTTCTTGCCAAATTTCATGATTCTAGTTATACGGGAAGTAAGTACTCTATAAGGTTTTGATTCCCTCGTGAAATCGTAAAATATGCGACATAAACGGTCGCGTTGACCTACAAGTTTGATATTTTCACAGCTGAAAGAGATTCAAATTTTTATGTAGATTCTTCTTCATCATCATCATCATCATCATCATTTCAGCCTATCATGATCCCACTGCTGGGACTCAGGCCTTCTCTCACAGAGAAATGATGGGCCCTAATCCACCATGCTGACAGTGCATGTTGGTGAATATCGTATGTCTTTGAATGTTCTTGGACATACCGGTTTCCTCACGATGTTGTCCTTCACGGTTTTGAGCGATTTTTTGCCATTTTTAGGGTTCCGTACCTCTAAAGGAAAAAACGAAACCCTTTGTTGTCTGTCTCTCTGTCCTACCTTTAAACGGCTGTATCTTTCGAACCGTAATAGATAGCCAGTTGATACCAGTATTCAGCAATAACAGAATATGTAATGTTACGGCAGATTAACTAAGAAATAGTAAAAAGGCAAAAAGTAAAAACGAAAGGGGTCCCCATAACACAACACATCCACATACAACTAATGTATTTTTTTAAGGTATTTTTGTATTAGCTCTAATGTAAATATCGTAATACGTAATTACGTACAAGCATCAAACTTGGCATGATTGATTATATTACACACTCTAACGTATAACGTACGTACAAATAATAAATAATAGCCAAGTGCGAGTCGGTGACAAATGTCTTTATTAACAAGTTATAACTAGTAATTGGGTTATTTGGATGACCTCATTTTCTTTCACCGAATCGTAATACCATATTATACTAATTTAGAAGTCGGTTTTTGGATTGATAATTATTGTATTTTGTTGTGGTACGGAACCCTCAGTGCGTGAGCCCGACTCGCGCTTGGCCGATTTAAATTTTCCTATTATACCATGTTTGTTTTATTTTTTTGGGTAAGAAATTAACGTTGTCGTCTCTGACAATTGTTTGTAATTTCTCAGTACACTGGTGACGGATCCTGTGGTTTATTCATCCAAGTTCCTCCCCAGAAGAGTAACATTCCTTCGCTATTAACATTTCTCAATTTGACACTTTCTCTTACCGCGAGGGCACTTTTGGTTTGATAACGACCTTTACGTAAATGAACTCGCACCGGTAAGATTTATGTAAAGTATGTTAGGCTCCTTTTCACGGTACCAAGGGCTTGGTTTACATTTATTTGATTGTTTTTAGAATATAATTTTCATGAACATGCTTGAATATTTTTTTACTACATTCACGTACTTACTCACTTAGGGTTCTAGTCTCTACTTATTGTTAAGTTTTTTTTGAATGTAATTAGGTATACATACAAAATTTTAATGACTACTAATACCTATAAACAAACTTTCAGCGACACCAATGTCCTATTACTTACATTAAAACATAAATTACTTTTCTTTTTGTTGTTATTTTATTATCAAACGTCACCTAAGAAATATTTATTAAATCTAATTAGGTACCTACTGCAGATTAAAATATTCATTAAATTAGAATGCCATAAGTCAATTTTACATCCCCGTAAATCATCATTGCTATCTATCTATCTATTATATAAAATCGATGTGTGTGTGTTCCCTATGGACTCCAAAATGGCTGGGCCGGTTTTGACGGGTCTTTCACTGGTAAGCTGATGCTATAACTGCTGATGCTATAGCTGATGTTATAAGGAGTTACTTGGGCTACTTTTATTAAGGGTTTCCACGCGTTGCAGAGCTAGTTTTCTGTACAAGTAATTTACAAGCATTTCGTTTTTACTATAAGGGAATTACTCATGTAAGATTAAGTCGGTGTAAAAGCCTAGTTAGACGGATACGCGCGTGCGCTTTTACTTTTTACTTTTGGAACTTTTAAAGGGGAGTCCATTAAAAAGTTCCGTCGAATGCGAAACTACATACAGGGTTACGTGGAAAGGGTGTACCAAGTCGAATGGGGCTTGTTATACTCATCATTATAAACAAATTTTACAGTGGGACCAACCCTGAAATCGCGAAAACTTTTGTGCATTTACACTCGACAAATTGTATGGAACAGCTGAAATTTTCTTCGCGATTTTAGGGTTGGTCCCACTGTAAATATTGTTCATAATGATAAGTATAACGAACCCCTTTGGCTTAGTACAGCCTTTCGCGTAACCATGTATAGTCGGAGTAGTAATTTCCCGTATAATATAAATAAAATGCAAATTACGTAAATCGAAAAAAGTGTTCTCACAAAATGGATCACGTGATCGGTCATTTTGCATATAGCATCATTTTTCTCTCGAATTAAGTTACAAAGTTAGTTATTAAGTACAGAAAGCTAGATTCCACCTACCTTTCTTTAACATGTTGTATAGATAATTAATAGTACAGTTGTATGTGTTTCGTGACTTCGCTGATCGCCCATTAACCATGTACCTAAATTCCTTAATGTTGCTGATGTTACAAAATAAAATTATGTTTCTATTTTGTAAGATGTTAGCTACTTAGGTATATAATATAACCGTAACTACTGTACTTCCGTAAACTGTGCCTAAGGTTTTCATTCCGCACGGTATCTTTATTAGATTAACGCAAAGAGCCGGCAGATGGCGAGGCTTAATTATCGATGATTAATCATATGAGTAACAACATTCCGTATAGCTCACTCCCTGTATTATACCTACATACTGAAGCACTCTGCATGCTAATTACTTAAGTGAAAACAAGTTTGTGTATTCCTCAGGGCGGGTTCTGTACACTTAAGTAATCATCATCATCAGAACCTTAGTCCACTACACTGTACATGTACATGGGGTTTTCCCAAGACACGCCGCTCAAGAAAACATCTTCAGGAAACGGTATGTCCAAGAACCTCAAAATTCTAAGACATATGACATTCAGCAACGTGCACTGGGCCAGCATGGTGGATTACTGTCCTCTCCTTCTGAAGGTTAATATTTTTTTATTTTTTTCATTATCCGGCGAATAATATAATAAATTATTTATTGAACCTATTTTCTTTTAAATTGTTTGATTAACAATATTTGTTTTCAAACTTAAAAAGACTTACAAAGAGAAATTAGACATCTTAGGACTACATTAAACATTACAAATATTGTTGTTTGTCTGAGACTGGCTGGCGCCTGTACTAGTAATTAAACTGTGCTACTGGCGCCAGAGCCCCCTGTGATGACTACAATAGCTTTAGTCATTGATGTAATTGGCTTTAGTTGAGTTTATAAAATTATGACATTGTATTACATAATGAACGAGTTTTTGGTTTTATTTTAGAATTTAAATATCATTGGATTTGTCTTCCGAAGCACTTTGGTCCTAGATGATAAATTCAATAATGACGGACAAAATGTTCACATCATGATTATGGGCATCAAAAGAAAGGATTTGCGGAGAAGAATACAAAAAATCTTGTGTTTAAAAAGTTTTTTTAAATTAATAAAGCTTATTTACTAATTTGGAGACAAATATTTTCAATGCTAGAAAAATAATGATGCTATGGATAGATCCGCACGATAATGCACGATAAAAAGCAAGTATTATTATTAGTATTATACGTAGGTAAAGATTGGTCTCTCACTATGGGTTTTATAAGCAAGCTCAAAGTCGCACAACGAGCTATGGAGAGGGCTATGCTCGGAGTTTCGAACCAGAAATGAGGAGATCCCTAGTCGAACGAAAGTTACCGACATAGCCCACCGGATTAGCAAGTTGAAGTGGCAGTGGGCACATAGCACGCAGAACAGATCGCCGATGAGCCCGCAAAGTTCTCGAATGGAGACCACGGACCGGTAAGCGCAGCTTAGGACGTCCGCCCACAAGATGGACAGACGACCTAAAAGAGACCGCAGGGAAACGTTGGACGATGGCCGCTTCCAACCGGTCCTTTTGGAGATCGATGGGGGAGGCCTATGTCCAGCAGTGGACGTCCTACGGCTGAAATGATGATGATAATGAAGGTTAGATCCATTTTTCTCACATTTTAATATGTGTATAAAGTCATCATCATCATCATCATCATCATCATTTCAGCCGTAGGACGTCCACTGCTTGTGTAACAAGTGTGCGTCCTATTTTCCTAGATAATTAAAATATAAATCCTACCATCACAGACTTCTGTTATGATTTAAGTATTTGTAAAAATTCGTGCCGATCGTTTTTAGATATATAAAATTTATTGTTACTGGCAACGCACCTCTCACGAGTGCCTGTACAAAGTTTAAACACCTCTTGATTTCAAAACTTTGTTGAACTTTCCTCCAGTTCTATACACAATTAACTGCACTCTCTTTCAAACTGACTTGAATTATTGTACACTTCGCAAGGTTTTCCCAAACAAGTTCGCATGAGATGAGACTAATGAGGCCTATCGCGGAGTTTCGGGATTAGTGGCCTGTTCAGTGCTCACCAAAACTTGTTCTTAAGTATCGTTATACAAGTGATAACAGTGATTGAGCTTACCACAACCCTCTTCTATGTGTTTGTCTGAATTGCACACTTGAAAGTATGTTTACTATTACTAACCAAATTCAAAAAGGCTGGGGTTCTCAATTAGGTTGTGTTTTAATGTTTGTTACCTACCACAGATCTCGGTCATTTATATACCGATTTGAAATTATTTTTTTATTTGATAGGATAAACTTTCAGATTGGTCCCATAGAAATTTCTTTGTGAAGACAATTTTTTTTCTATAATTTTTTTAATTTATTTAAAGTTTTATCGCTATAACTCAAAAAGTTATAATCAAAAAGTGCTTGAAATAATTTTGAATTAAGGTTTTTATTTTTTAATATGACCAGTTAACATTGCAAATTAAGTGAAGTGAAGTTTCTATGTCTAATAGTTTAGAAATGCAGGGGGGCACCAACTTTTGCCACTTTGGCGGGTTATATTTCACAAAATATACACTTGGTAAAAAAGTGATGTATGAAACCTTCCCCACAGAAGACATAATAGACACCTTCCCTTCATTTCAAAAGACCTAATTAACGATATAATTATTACACGAAATGCAGCAAAAAAAAAAAAACCCCTATTTCACATGTACCATAGCCTAAACCCCTAAAACGCAATATTATTTACCTATACTAAAACTGTAATTGTGCAAAGTTTCAAGCACTTGCCTTAATAACTATAGAAGTTAGAAGGTTCTAAAAATAGGATGGACACACAGACTGACAGACGGACAAACAGACAGACAGACGGGCGGACAGAACGAATTTATAAGTGTATGGAACACTTCAAGCTACGGAACTCTTAAAAGTGAAACAAACATGGCCTGAGCACTGAATCAATGGAGGTTTAATTCAAACGCAATAAACGTTTCCAATAGAACTGCAGAGGCGTGGAATTTCTTTCCTGTGTTTCTTTTCTGTTTTTTCTTTTCCGAACAGGTACAATCCAGGGTTGTAAAAGAATAAAAGTGAATAGGTACCTACTTCCTAAACCAGCCTGCTACATCTTAGATGTCATTATCACTTTCTATTAGGTGAGATTGTGGTGAAACAAATGCCTAGTCTGTAATAAATAAATCGGCCAAGTGCGAGTCGGGCTCGCTCACTAAGGGTTCCGTACCAACACAAAATACAATAAATATCAATAAAAAAACCGACCTCAAAATTAGTTAAATATGGCATTTCAATTAGCTGAAATGAACGGTGTTCAGTGTGTGTGTGTGTGTGACCCACGGTTATAAATGTGCATCGAAAATCACGTAAGATTTATGTACTGTTTCCAACAGTACGGTTCCACTGTACGGTCGAGTTTCGGGCTGGCAGTTTTTTCCACGGTGTGTTAATGCGCTAATGCCTTTACGAGGCAAGTTCAGGCCTCGATTATGTTGTAATGTGTTAAATAACCGTTTCAAATGGCACAAGTTAGGTACAAGGGTAACGTTTATCCCTCTACATACTCCCAACTAAACTTGTAAGTATATTTTTTCTTCGCGCGTTCTGAGAGTTTTCGTTCAATAGAGGAATTACTAAAGTTTTTTGGTTTGCTTTTTCTTTCAAAAGCTAAATGGTGAGAGGTCACCAGGGAGCTCAAAAGTTTAGTGTACAGGAAGTTAAATGGGAATATAAACTTGTTTTCGTTTCGTGTACCACGCTATGTTTCCGGCACTGATTACGTTGTCAAGATACTTTTTAGCTTTTTTTGGTAGCTTTGAAGATTGCATAGATAAAGACGATTCTGTTGTTATTCCATTCACGTAGACTACCTATGTACCTAATTGTCTTTTAAATGTTTATTTATGTTATACTTTTTTAGATCCAATGTTGTTAGATTACCTAGTATTTTACTAACCTCAAAAAAGGAGGAGATTGTCAATTTGACTGTATGTTTGTTACCTACGCGATCACTTCGCCAATTATGAATTGAATTTGATAATTCTCTTTTTTGTTTTATAGGTCATACTTAAGAGATGGTCCCATATAAATATTAACTAAATTAATTCAGTGCTTTTTGAACAGATCAACAAAAACACAGGTGACGTTTTGGTTTGTGGAACCACATTCAGAGTTTTGATGAAGACTTTCTCTGTTTTATCTGTGCTCACAGAAACATTATAGCCAATCTCCAAATGCCTCTGTAGACAGACCAAAAACACAAAAAAAATATTGCCGATCTAATATCTAGTTTAAGTTTGTACATGTACCTAGGTATAGTGTTGAAGTGGTTTTTTTCTAAAAATTTAATTTAATATCTACTGCCAATTGTACTGAAAATTACATTCGTTTCCTCATTTAGGAAACAGAACTTGGCTGGGTGTGTAGGAGTATTTGAGAAACAATTAAGAAGTATGTTTATATTCAATACAATAATCATAACAATTAGCTATACATAATAGTGGTTTGGCATATACCTACTGCTCGAAAATTAATTGAAGCAATTAACACGAGAATTGAGCACGCGGCAGAATTATTGTTTGTTCATTACAATTTAGTGCTGCTAATTACGGCACTGATAACTTTAGTAGATATCTATAGTAAACGTACCTACCTGATTTAGTACATTACATTTGTCTTTTTATGATACTGAAACTCTACTGAAACCTATCATTATCACACTATGCAAGTGCGCATTCAAATACATTGTAGCTGCATAGAAAATAGCACTCCAATAACGCAGTGTCAATTTTGCAACTTTGTACAGCAATCGAATGATAAATCTAAAATCTAATCTAATCTTTAATACTTATCGAATAGTGATTTATAAATAAATCAATTTTTTTACATAGGCAATATATGAGCGGTTTTATTAAACGTCCTCTAAAACTTGGCCAGCACTATTGCACATTTCTTGCAGCTAACTTGACTTTAATTTTTTTCCTCATCACCTGGGGGTTCACCCGAACAGAGACCATTCTTTTTTTCGAGGTAAATATCCAAGTTTAAAACTACCCCCGTACCAAATTTCATCCTAATTTGTTAGCCGTTAGCGAGACAATAAACACACACACGCACTCACATACTCACAAAATTTTGCATTTATAATATAACTATGGTTGCCAAAGTTTTTTGGAACAATAGTCCAACTTTTTTGAACCACTGAATCCTGATTTGGAGGTAATCTCAATGCGTTTTAATACCTACAACCTCTATATGAGGACCAAAGCTCTACGGAGTGAGATTTTAACTAAGAATCATTTGCATTTATAATGTAAGTGTGATTGCCAAACTTTTTTGAACAACTTTTTTTTATAGTCCAACTTTCTGGAACCTTATAATCCTTATCTGGAGACAATCCCTATGCGTTATCATACCATAACTTCTACATGAGAACCACTGCTCTACGGAGTGAGATGTTAACTAAAATCCATTATATGCGACACGCACGCCCCAGTGCGGCCCTGCTGTAGGGTTTGACGTGACTAATGCGCTGCGCAAACGTATGCCTCGGTTGTTGCGAGAACGAACTATATCTCACACGCATAGAAAACAAAATAAATGCATGTATGGATTTCATATAACTTTTAAACTTTCCTAATTTAAACGTTTATAATTTTGCCGGTACTTATCGAGCATTAAATTGTTTAAAAAAATCCTCTCACTCAACTTTGCGGCCATGTTGCAATCGCCGTTTTCACTCATCACGTAAGTCCCGATTAAAAACATGAGGCTCATAATAACATGTAATTTTATCTGTACTAGATGAATTATCATCATTAGATATCAACCTTTTTCCACTATAGGTATCTACAGCGCATCAAATTTTTCGGTCCCCTCGTATTCTAAACCGCTGCGTTCGACGATGTCATCCGACTACCACTAAATATTTACAAATATTTCTTCTTCATGCCTAGAATATATAAGGTTATAAAAAATAAAAATAAACCTATAGTATGACCTCATGTACTGTCTCAACTACCACACAGTATTCGGACAATACACCATTTGAAGCACGACCGGATGCTACCATTCATATTGCTTACGGGCCGTAAGGGAATTAAATATAGCCCATTGTCGATGAGAGGTGAGCGCCGCTCGATAGAAACTAAAACTGATTTACTCTCATCCGGTTTTCCTTACTTGCTAAAGGTTGCATGACGGGCACCTCGGATTCATAGGGGTCTGGTTTGATATTATTTATATTAAATCAATGCTAAAACAAAAATCATAGCTTACTTAAAAAAAAAATTAGGGTTCCGTACCTCAAAAGGAAAAAACGGAACCATTATAGGATCACTTCGTTGTCCGTCTGTCTGTCCGTCTGTCAAGACCCTTTTTCTCAAGAACGCGTAAAGGTATCAAGTTGAAATTTATACTAAATTCTTGAATCTACGGTTTCTTTCGGCTGTAAAAAAATAAAAGTAGTAAGTCAACGCAATCAAAAGTTATGAACGTTTATGTCGCATATTTTGCGATTTCACAGGGAAATCAAAACCTATAGGGTACTTCCCGTTGACCTAGAATCATGAAATTTGATAAAAGGCAAGGTCTCATAGCACATATATAGGAACAAATCTGAAAGTTACGAATTTGAAGTTATATAATTTAAAAATTATTATTTTGCTATTACAAACTTACATTTTGTAGTTGGAATGTATGGAAGATCCTTATTGTCAACTACAAAGTTAAGTTTGTCTTTCAATATTTCAATTTTTTCAGTTTCAGTTTTTGTTTCAGTTTTTTTTTTGGATTCGCGCTCTTAGGCTTCTGTCCAGCGGAACCCTCAGAGCATGAGTCCTACTCGTACTTGTCCGGTTTTTTTAACTTTTTAAGATCACAACGTAAAAACTATTAAATATCAGGTGCGATTCCGGTTACTCCATATTGCATTAATACGACCCCCTTTAACTCGTTATTGCACTAACACGAATCATGCTACTCCATATTGCACTAAATAATAACTCCCTAAACTCCATATTACACTAACACGCTACCCTCTTTGTTATGGTTGATTTGACAAGCTAGGTGTTTAAACACAGTTAATCTAATATTAAGTGACGGTATGGTATAGGATGGTTAACACGCCTTACTTGGAATGGAAACCCCAAAACTTCATATTGTACTAACACGACACTCCAAACTACATATTGCATTAGTGCACTAACGCGATTCTCCGAATGCCATATTGCATTAGTGCCCTAACGCGATTCTCTTAACTCCATCATTATTTCCCTCATGTGATTCTCTAAGCTCCAGATTTCATTAGTGCACTAACGCGATCCCCTAAATTCCATATTGCTTTAGTGCACTAACGCGATTCTCTAAACTCCATATTGCAATCCCCTAAATTCCATATTGCTTTAGTGCACTAACGCGATTCTCTAAACTCCATATTGCAATCCCCTAAACTCCATATTGCATTAGTGTCCTAACGTGATTCTCTAAACTACATATTGCACTAACGCGATCCTCTAAACTCCATATTGCACTAACGCGATCCTCTAAATCCCCATATTACATTAGTGCCCCAATGCGATTCTCTAAACTCCATATTGCACTAACGCGATACCCTAAACTCCATCTTGTGGTTCTTAGCGGAACCTTGCGACATTTTTGTAGTAGCTAGAACCCCTCTGTGGGACAGTACCCATTTTGAAAAACGTGACTGTATGGCATCTAAGCCTTAGAGCATAATTATATCGAGGATTAGTTAGTCAGTTCAGTCAACTTTATATAATTTCCTTCAAAAATATTTGTGGACCTGTTTCACGGCTTCATTCTTAGCGTCTTACTAATATTATAAACGCGTTGTTTGTGTTTGTTGCATGTTTTTTTACCACATATCTCCGTAACTACTGAACCGATTTTGATGATTGATGATTTTGAATGTAGATAGTTAAGATTCTGGAATAACACATAGGCTAATCTATTGGTCATTATGTTGTTTTCCACTTGCTACTTAAGTTCGTTTGATCATAGTAAGTAATATTGCTTCATTCAGCATTTAAGAGCGTGGCTCTAACAGATTTTTTTATCTTTACTTCTGTTTTGGTAGCTCTTTGTCGATGGAGTAACTTCCAGGCTTGACTGTCTTCTGCCAGAGTTTTCACCTCCCTGTAAAACATTACATTTTGCCTTCTCTTTTATTTAGTCTATATATAATTCTAATATTGCTCAAGTTTTAAAAATAAATAGAGAGCTGCTTAAATAGATTTAGATCAATTTGATCTAGAGTTTTAATAAAAAAGTAGAAAAGATCGCAAACAATACAAATTAAATGTAATTTTAGTGTCTCTAAAAGCTTAGTTAGGGAAAGATAAGCTTTTGTCTCCCGTTGAGGTGTTTTTAGCTTCAAAGGTATTTCACTAGCATCAGCAGTAATGTTTTGTCTCTGACCCTCGTTACTATGGCTTACAAAGGAGAGGTATTTAAAGGAGGACCATTAAATTCTAAACGTACTTAATTTATTTTACAATCACTGAGTTATGACTCAATCCTATGAGGGTCAATGTTAATAATATTATACCTATTAATTTGATATTTATAAATAAATAACACTGACTTCAAAATGAGTAAATAGGCGATTTCGTTTACTTGGATAACATATTGTCAAAACCAAACTACTAAACCAAATTTTATGACATTTCTATGGGACCAGTCAGAATATCCTTTCTAATAAATAAATAAATATAATACCTCAGATCTCCGTCATTTATAAACCGATTCGGAAAATTTCTTATTTTACTTGTTTTTTTTTTACTTTCTGTTTGGTTCCATAGACATTTTATCAAAATTAGTTCAGTAGTTTGGCTTTAAGTCAAAATATCGTTTACTTGAATGACATAATATTGTCATTCAAGTAACTGAATTTGCGTTTTTTAATTATTTTGAAGTGGGTTTTTTTAATTGATAATCACGAGATATTTTTTTTTTGACTTTTATTCTTTAAAATACTTACATATATTAATGCATTGTATGTGAGACTCGTGGGATATTGAGTTATCTCATTCAGTATCAAATTATCAATAGCGATAGACCATAACGTTCACAAATTACCCACAATAAGCTACCGGATTGATTTAAAAATTTATATATATTATTTTGCTGTATAAAAGTCTTAAAACCCAACTATAAATAGAGACAAAAAACAATATTACGAGTAAATAGTGTTAAAAATTAGGCTAAATATAATTGCTAGACAGAGAGCGCACTATACTTACAAATGACGTCATTTGTAAGTATACTATGAACGACACTCGCTTTGCGGAAAAGAGACAGAGTTTCCCTTCCCAATCCGACCATTTTTTTAAATTTATATCGAAGCAAATTAAAATAATTTCTTCAGCATATAATTATATTACAGTAAATTAAATAGAATTTTCTCTTTGCCTGCTATTTTTAACATGTACTACGTACTAAATTGTATGAACAATTACTTGATTGTGCCTAACAACTTAATTAATTCGACGAGCCGTCGCTATGTATTCATGACCATCATTTCAATGCAGTCCTTTATCACTCTTGACCATGCATAGACGCTCTGTCCATACAGATAACATTGCTTGCATACACTCCAACATGTTTACTTGCATTATACTGAGTTTGCTCATTTCTGGAACATCCTGCGCACCAAAGAAACAGAAGACTTATTCGGAAATCAAGTCATGTGATGTGGGCGCATTAGCTGATGAGATCGCGTCTTACGACTCAGTGGTACAGGATATAATGGACTTTGTCATGGCTGGACCTTTCAAAGGGAAGACCTACAATGAGTAAGTACTTTTGTTAAATTTCTTAAATTATCTCGTATGGTTTTAGTCAGGACTTAAGTCTTGCAGCGCGTTGTCGGTATGTATAAAAGACCAAGGGTAACAAAGTGTCTCGTTCGAATTACTTAACGACACTTTGTATGTTTATATCAGCAGTAAATATTCACATTTGTAGGGAAGTGCAATTTTCTGTGATTTCGATGTCAAGTAGATACATTTTATTGCACCACTACTGTGCAATATTTTCTTGTTCTTATTCAAAAAATTATGTGCGTAATTGAGTCAGTTCGTTATTTAAATATTACTAATATGCTTGAGCGATGGTGGCTGAGCGGTAGAATGTGCGCTTTACAATCTGATGGCATCCGGTTCGATCACCAATGGCTTATTTAGTACTTTAATGAACTATGTGCACTATCGATCCCATAGCTCAACAACGGCAAAGGAAAACATAGTGAGGAAACCGGTATGTTCAAATCCTCAAAAATATTTAAAGAAATAATTATGACATTCACCAACATGCACTGGGTCAGCATGGAAGATTAGGGCCCGTCCACTGAGAGAAGGCCTGTGGGAAAGGTTTCCTAGCAGTGGGAAACACGATTGGCTAATTGTCTTATCTTCACATAACAGCTTGATAATCTAATTGTTCTATAAGTAATATTGTCTCGTATTCACGAGTGACACTTCTCGTTGACACTTATCTTATGTACCTAGCATGTATGCATAAGAGTATTTTTTTACATATAAATGACATTGAAATTGCATGAATTGGAACGAAAACAATCGAATAGCCTCTTACCGATAAGATAATACTGCTCTTTCCAAACGCACTTACTAGAGTCCTGTGTGTATTTAGCTGTCAATCAAACGCAGACGATAAAAGACGTTTAGACAGCCGATTTTATTCGCGATTAGATATAATAGACCCACTATAAAAAAGGTTCATTTTTATCACAACAGTGTTTTGTGTCTCGTCTATCAAAAATATGAATTCATTTTATTTGATATTCGGAATATTTTTTCTCATTACTGCTAATGATGCAAAGGCTGTAACGAAATCAGATATATGTGAAAATATTCTAGAAAAAGAACTGATTGAAGAAATATGGTCTTACGAAAATATACGAGACGAAATATTACAATATGTGATTGAAGGTGAATTCAAGGGCAAAACTTATGATGAGTAAGTTGATGATGAGTGTTTTAAATGAACTAAAATTCAAGATCAAAATCTTGATTTTTTTAATTCTATATTTGTTTCTGCATAGAATTCTATGAAATTGGGCGTATAGTTTTGATAAAACGTAGGTCTTTAGCTAAAATATGCTTTAATTATTATTTGTGTCGTGAAAAGTAGTTCAGATTGATGTTAAATAGTAAAAACGCTGACAAAAAAAATATTTTCTAAAATTTCAGACTTGCGAAATTTGTTGATAAGTTTGGAGCTCGACCGTCAGGATCTGAAGTGCTGGAGAATTCTATAGACTATATGATACAGTTGACCAAGGATGAAGTTATCAACGACATTACTACTGAAGAGTTGGAGGTAATTGAGTCAATAGTTGTAGCAATAACATAAAATGTGGGTTTTTTTCTGCGTAAAGACAAAGATCGTTTATTAGCATACAACACGGAAAATGTTATGCATTTCTATGCAAAAAAATAAATAATTAGTTCTAAATCGCGTTGTGTATTCTTTTCTAATTTTTGAGTAATTCTTTTTTATTCATACAGTTGTTACTTGTTTTAGGTTCCCCACTGGGTGCGTGGTGATGAAAAAATAACAATGCTTGAGCCCCGAGAAAAAAATATTCCTCTACTTGGACTTGGAAGAAGCGTTAGCACGCCACCTAAAGGAATTACAGCTGAAGTAATCGTTATAGAAAGTTTTACTGCGCTTGAAAATACACCAGCTGCAAAAATTGAGGGCAAAATTGTTGTTTGGGATCCGGTATTTACAAAATATGGCGAGACAGTTGTTTACAGGTCTGAAGGAGCAAGTCAAGCAGCTGCTAAAGGAGCTGTAGCATCGCTAGTCAGATCAATAGCTCCTTTTTCTATCAACTCTCCCCATACAGGGTCTCAAACGTATAGTGAAAACGAAGAAAAAATACCTACAGCAGCAATTACTTTAGAAGACGCTGATTTGCTAAGGAGAATGTACGACCGTGGAGAGAAAATAGTTTTAAATATCAAAATGCATTCAACTTACGACACTAAAATATCACGTAATACGATCGTTGATTTGAAAGGAACCGTACATCCTGAGAAACTAGTGATAGTATCGGGTCATATTGACAGTTGGGACGTCGGACAAGGCGCAATGGATGATGGTGGTGGTTTATTTATCAGCTGGGCAGCACCAGTCATCCTAAATCAATTAAAGCTAAGACCGAAAAGAACAATCAGGTCAATATTTTGGACTGCTGAAGAACTAGGCTTAGTAGGTGCAGTCGCTTATGAAAAGCAACATAGAAACGAAAGTCATAACATTAATTTCATTATGGAATCTGATGAAGGAACTTTTGCTCCCTTGGGACTTGAAGTAGCAGGAAGCCAACAAGCGAGATGTATTGTTGCCGAAATTTTGAAACTTTTTAAGTCAATAAATGCTTCAACTCTAGTCGAAAACGATAGTCCAGGGTCTGATATAGCTGTGCTCACTAACACGGGTATACCAGGAGCCAGTCTGTTGAACGCAAATGAGAAGTACTTTTGGTTCCATCACACAGAAGGAGATACTATGAATGTTGAGAGTCCAGAAGAGTTAGATCTTGGAGCAGCGTTTTGGACTGCAGTTGCGTACATTATTGCTGATATATCAGTTGATATACCGCGATAAAATTAATACAATGTTTTTTCTAGATCTTTACAAAATAAACGAACTAAAGAAAACGACCGAGAACAGTATCAACGGTAATTGTAATAACTTGTCCTCAATTACTGTTTACTAGATGTTATACTAGTTACTAGAAAATACCTTTTTCAATTTTCTCGTAGAATCTTTAAATCAATAAAAGCGTGAATCCTTTATCTACGCTTCATATTCTTTTAGGATCGGAGCGTAGGGACCTGTAATCGGACGGGAATATTATATAGATATTTTCCTCGCCAGAGAAAAAGGAATTTTCCCAGTAAACTGGATTTGCGTCCCGATAAATGTCTTAAATTATGTTATCGTTTTTGTGTCATAAAAATAAAACTATCCTCATAAGAGCTGCTTTTTTCGAATGCACGAAAAAATAGCAAGAAGTAAGAAGTTTACATAACATTTTAATGAAAATAATGATAATATATAGTGGTTCTATTATTATAGTAGTTTATTGTTACAGCTCGATCATTATAATTAAAGCATCACTTCAGAGACCGTACTGTATTGGAAATTAAGTTAATATTCAAACAGTATAAAAAAGGCAGGCTCAAAAATATTTCTAATATTTTGTAATTACAAAGTTTTGAGATATAGCGATGAACCTGTATAAAATTCAAGACGTTCTAGCTCAAACCATTTCACTATTCCTAGAAAGTCATCTTAAGCATAAACTGGTGTGATAATTTTTGTTGCTATGGCAATCAAATTTTGCATTTATAATAAGCATAAGAAAATAATAATAAAAAAACCGTTTTCTTTTTAAATCATCCCTAAGGGTTAAAATAAAGTGTTAGAGTTTGTATAGAAATAAAATATTTAAGATGCCGCGTTGATGGAACCGATGGGGAAGAAAGGTTCTTGAGTGGAGACCACGAACCGGAAGAAGCAGCGTAGGCAGGCCTCCCGCTGGATGGACCGACGACATAGTGAGAGTCGCTGGCATCCAGTGGATGCAAAAGGTAGGCTGTCGTTCAGTGTGGGGGTTAAAGGGGGAGGCCTATGTTCAGCAGTGGACGTCTTCTGGCTGATGATGATGATGATTGATGAAACTTTGGAGAAATGCTAAGAAAATGAAAATAATAAACAACCATCACAATCTTTTTTGAAAATCATCCCGCAAGGAAAACAATTGAGATGTTAGCGTCGTATGGAGAAAAAATATTTCCATTGCAAAATATCAATAATTATGTTCATTCACGATTCAGCAAACACCACGCAAACTAAGTCACGGACAACGGCTAGTATAATTTATAAATAATGTAGAAGTACAGGCAAAAGGAGCACAATAATGTGATTTATATTATTCAGAGATCTCGGAAATGACCTCGCAATAATTTTAGAGGATAGAACAATAATTCAAACAGAAGTTCCGGATAAAATGAAGTGTTTTAATTACCAGAACTCTACAGAGCTCTGTAGCATTTATTACGCAGCTCCTTGTGGCTAAATTGCGAATGCTCTGGATTAATTCTAATTGTAATTAAGAGACAGTAAAAGTGGTGTCAGCATTTAGAGAATTTAGCTTTTCAAGCATTTTTGGCTTGAGGAACTCTCATGTCATAACCCATTGATTGTGTAGGGAATATCTACTGGATAGTGGACTGGTTTTTAACCAAATTAAAAAAAAGAGGGGGTTCTCAATTCGGGTGTATACATCTATACTTATACTTATTTACTTATAATATTATAAAGAGGAAAGATTTGTTTGTACGTATGTTTGTAACGAATTTGCTCAAAAAGTACTGGACCGATTTGAAAAATTCTTTCACTGTTGGGAAGCTACACTATCCCCGGGTGACATAGGCTATAATCTATACCCGTGCGAAGCTGAGGCGGACCGCTAGTAATTATATATTTAATTAATGTTTGTTACCTCAGAACTCGGTCATTTATAAACCGATTTGGAACGGTTCAGTAGTTTGGCTTTTAAATCAAAATAACTGGAAAATTCGGTTACTGGATGACAATATTATGCCATCTAAGTAACCGAAATTGCGTATTTTACTAATTTTGTGAAACCGGTTTTTAAATTGATATTTATTTCTTGTTCACACTATGGACGGAAGTAAGTATTCACCATCAACATCATAATCGGCCTATCTATTATTATCCCGTTGGTTTACTTGGTAGTGAACCTGCCTTCTGCGCTAGGGGGCGTGGGTTCGATTCTCACCTAGGGCAAACATTCATGTGATGAATGTTTGTATTTGTTCTATATCTGGGTGTTAATATCTATTTAAGTATGTATCTAAAATATAATTTATAATAAGTATGTATATCAGTCTCTGACAGCCATATTACAAGCTTTGCTTTTTTACGGGGCAAGTGCCTTTATTAACTAAACAAAATACAAGCTAAAACTAACACTACAAATACAATTAGACTGCCCATAGACCGTTGAAGGTAGCAAAGGCAACATAGCTTTGCTTAGTTTGGGATTAGATGACCGTGTGTGCAAAAAATTACCCGTTTTTTTAAATCTATTTATTTAAAGCCAGAGTAAATAGGTATCTTCTGCTTGTTTCATCTTCGAACACATCGTCACTTACCATCTGGCAAGTTGGTGATAAAAAGCGGAGATATTCACAATTTAAAAAAAAACTACAAAAATATACTTTATAGACTGCTGAACATAGGCCACTCCCAAGACATGCCACTTAGCCTGAACTTCGGCTTTTTGTATCTAGCCATTGCCAACTGCCCTATGTGGCTCGTCACTTCATGTCTAGAGTGACACGTGAGTGTACGTTTGTCGTATTCTAGAGTAAAGACCACGAACCGGCAAAATTAGCGTAAGAGGTATTGTGACAATTAAATATTCATATTTACAGTAGCTAATAAAAAAAAAGCAAACATAATCAAAAATACGGTGCACCTACATCTCAAATCAAATATTCACAATGCACATTACCTTGTTCAAAATAAACGTTGCTTAAAAAATTGCTCTTACAGATTATAATTTGATGCAGTCTTTGGAAGGATCCCTTCAATGTTCTACAAGTACAAACCTGAAGCGCTGCACAAATACTAAGGCAATCTTTGGAAGCTCAAGAACCCGCTCTTTGTAGACAGAGCTCGTACTTTTACTTCCCAGCGATTGCTTCCGAGCTTTTTTAGAGTACGTCAAACAGGCTTCACTTTTTAAAGTCTATCATCTTCCACTCCTGAGCAATGGTTTTCTCCAACCAATTTTGTGATTGTCGTTAATTGTTTCCTAATAAAAAAGACCATTTGATCAATGGCCAGGAGAGTCATGGGGATATCAAATCTGGTGCAGTGGTGATCTTTTGGCCTGTCCTAGTAAATGTATACCAAATAATGTATAGTAAAGGATAAATCTGGCCACCGAAGATGCAAAGTGTGTACAAAAGTGTTTGTTTGAGTTCAAAAAAGTTGCATTTTTCTACGTGTGACAACCTAATGGCAACAAAAAAATTATTTCGCTCTCCGCCCTGACTCGCCATACTCATTTCCAAAATGGTGTGCGTTTTAAGTTTTAATTCTGAAATTCGAATAAGATTAATATGTTACAACTTACAAACAAAACTAAACTCAACTTTTTTGAGAAAAATATTATACGTTTTTCAGTTACAGTACTCAGTACTAAAGTTATATGATACCACCACGGTAAATATCCCGTAAATAATCATATAACCTCAGTAGCTCAATATAAAAATAAATAAATAAGAGAGTAACTTGAAATAGCCTTCATTGCAACGATTGATGAAAAAATTATTTACGGGATATTTACCCTGGTAAGGTTGTGGAATGAGCTCCCGATATTTCGGCGCAGTTACATGCACCATGTTCACAGGAAGACTGAAGAATGCGGGTGGTTGGAGAACACTTAAAAAGTTAGGTGCAGACATAACGACCTACCCTCTTTCTTAGTCTTTTGCTACGGTAAAAAAAAAACGTATTAAGAAAGTAGACACAATAGTATATTATGCAACTAGTGAATAAAGGACGGATTTAAAGCGAGGGCCATAAATGAATCACGAACAAGTGAAGGATTCTAACGACTGAATCACGATAGTAGGGAGTGATTCAAGTGTTAGAATCCTGAGCGACACGAGTGATTCTTGGCCCTCGATATAAATCCGTTTTATTCAAGAGTTGCATACTATACTTTATACCATGACTACGAGAAAAAGAAAGATTTAGGCGAAATTAGACATTTAATGAAGAAAAAAGGAAGGTTAAATTAATTAAAATGCACATTATAATTGGAACCATTACTAAAATTAAGAGTAATTTTCTTATTACTATTATTTTTTATGTCAATGTTATGCCTTGTTTTTATAGTACACCATAGCATAGAATGCTTACTCCATAATGTAGTTTACTTCTTTTTCTTCGACAGCTTATTAAAATAAGTTACGAACACAGACTCTGAAAATGTGCCTGAAGGTTGATTTTCATTTTTCCATTTGCAAAACTCATCGTAGGGCTTTGATGTAATCCAGCCGTGATTTGTTGGATAGCAAGTTTTGTACTATATCTGCCGCCCTCTGTTTCATAAACTCAGGTGTTAACACGCAATACATCTTCTTCATCACTTGAATGCATTATCAATCGATTTATTATTAAGTAACCACTAAACTTCGTTGTTGTACAACTTACAGTAATTAAAATAGCGCCAATTTACTAATGACAGCAAAGAACACAAAGCAGTTTTTATTCTAATGCTAAACTCCTTGTCGAAAATGTCGACTAATAAATCGAGGCATTGAGATGGAGGTCGAATAGGTACTGTGAATAGGTATATTAGTGTGTTCTAAATTCAAAATCGAGATTGGAAGGGGATTTTTTATTAACTTTTATTATTATAATTTTTTAAGAGGGGGAATGGTATAAACAAAATTTTTGGCCCATCCAGCACTGTTTCCGCAATAAAGTGCCATGAATATTAACCTTTAAAGTTAGCAGTTCAGATGCCATCAGTATAATCTCGTGCTAACTCGCCAGCGAGGAAGTTTAGCCGATATCAATTAAACGGGGTTCTAAAAGTCCAACTTCTTATCTCGCCCCGCCACCGCCTGCCCGGCAACCATGAAACGTACCTATAGCCTGAACTTTCACGTATGGGAAACTTAACTTGAGTTTAAACTTGGCTTAGGGGTTCACTGCTATTTCGCTGTAGAAATTTATGGATCTCATTCAAACACAGTTTAGTCAAAGATAGGTAAAACTCAGATGACACGTGCAAGACCTGGTGGCCAATCTTTCAAGCTAACTGCAAAAAGTCATCAAGCCAAGTTATAATACGTACTGCCCAAGAATGGAACACCCTGCCGTTGTCCTTGTTTCCTGAGCTCTTGTTGTGAGTCTTGTTTGTTGCCCGACTTAAAAATCCGTGTAAATGTATTGTTTTTTCTTTGTAGTGGCAAATTGACTTAGAATGTTTGTGTTTTGTGGTTTTCTGCAGTCGGTTGTTTTTAAATAATTTATTTTAGAATTTGTAGTGAAACACCTATGACAGTGGAATGCTTAAAACCTTCTTTAACTTTGCTCGGGGCAAGCTACTAGTTTATTTATAGATACAATTACACACCCTTGCATGAATAACTCCTTGTTTTGACTCGAACAAAACGGCTGTACAAAACTATTGTATTTAAAATTTTAGGTATTTGCTACCGCGAAATTCATAGGCGCTCGAGCAAAATTATCCATAATTATTCAGCGGGTTTAAAAATTACTGTGCCAAAATGTACCACCTCGAGAGTTTCCTCTACATGATAAAAAAAAACACGGAAATTGGCCTCCAGATGCCGGCGTAAGTGACATATACTCGTATATACATTAAAAAACCACGCTGAATTGAGAACCTTCCTCATTTTTCGAAGTTGGTTAAAAATAGCTTTGTATAACAATAGAAAACAAACATGAGCAACCCAATGTGACTTTGATGTGGCGATATAAAATTGAGATCTGGATCTATTGGGAGAGACCAAAGCCTAGAGAATCTGGCCACCTGCCGAGAATGCGAGAGAATGACAAAGTCAAAAAGGCGTATCTTGGTGCTCCCAATGGCCGCTGACCAGTCGCCTGGCTTAGATATCGCTGGAAACATGCAATAGAATCGGAATTGCGCGAGCTAAAAGTCGCTGACTGGCGAGATACAGCGCGAGACCGGGACTGATGACGTTCTCTTGTATCGGAGACCAAGACCCACTTCAGGTCGCTGCGCCAGCGGAGTAAGCAAGTGGATATATGCGACATGAGGAAGCATGTTAATTACAAGCAACATACGAGATACGAAGCACTTACGACAATTGCTTACGAAGCAAAGCCGCTGCTATGCTATCGTATATCCAAAAACACAACAGGCTTAGAAAAGAATTCCCCACACGTTTGGACACGTGACGAGTTGTAAATTTCCTCACAGGTATGATGCCTTTTTCAATTTACAAGCACGCTTTATGAATTCAGTCTGTGAAAGAAGCTTCACTTGTACCTATTGAATTAAGAGCCGTATTACAAAATACGTCCTTAAATTTTAGGTGTCTGGATTTGCGGACATGAGACGAAAAAACAAAACCGTAATTGTCAACACAAATATCAGAACAAGTAAACCATTACTTTATTTAATTTAAATTTTGCCAGTAATATAACGAAATCCACTCTCAAACTTTCCCCTTAGAAGGTTTTACGTAAAACTACTTTTGTAAATTGGAGGTAATAAGTTGATAACTTGAGTTTTTACATAACTTTAAGCCATTATTTTCAATAAAACATACATTATAGCACTATTTACCACAGAAATTGAATTTTCTTTAGATCTTTCAATCAGAACGTCAAAACTTTAGATATTTCGTTGTTTTTTTAGTCAAAAAATGTGAGAGAGCTCTTAAACTGGTGAAAATAGATAGCGGCTGAGGTTGCGGTATTAAATGGACTCAGACAGATGTAAGATTCTGGATGACTGCGTGTATTGTTAACTTATTTTTATGATCAGTCACGTAGAATTGTTGAACGTAAATACGTTATTTGATTTGTGTGCATACCATAGACCTTTATCAGTATAGACACTGTGAGTAGACACCTAATTTGTATGTCTGTGTCCCGTCTTAAGTTGGATTAGGGTTACAAGTAGCACGCCGCATAATTCAGTTCAATCTCCATCGTCTTTAGCACGTCAGACCACAAAACAAAACAATGCGCCATAGTTACTCTTCGAAAGCTGTTGCAAGCAGCAGCATGCGTAAGAAGTTCACAAAATCTTTCTCACAATTCACAAAATTTCTCGTGACGTTATAGCAGGTATATAGGTGCAAAAATGCGATATGATAGGTTTTTCTACAACTTGACGTGCTTAACGGTAAATGAAAACGTCGTAAGGAAACCAGTATGTCAAAGAACATCAAAAATTCAATGACAACACTGGCTCAGCATGGTGGATTAGGGCCTATCCGCCCTTTCTGAGAGAAAACCCAGCAGTGGAGATATGACAGGCTGAAAATGAATGATGAATGACGTGCTTGCGGGGTCTATCCTGATATAGGCCTGTGATTACTAACTTCAGAAATGTTGTCAAGATTTAAATGTAATAAAACACCTCGTAGCATAAACAGCTTGTCAGCAAATACAATTTTCGCGCTCAAGATTGCCTACATTTTATTTCCAACAACACAAGTGGAAGGTCGAATCATCAGCTAAATATTTCATGCGATGCTTATTTATACGATTTTCAATTTTATTCGCCACAGAGTTCACGCCACTTGAATTGAGATTTCCTCTGATCGTGGAACGAACAATATTGTCGATTGCAAACAGTCTCTGAATTTATATCTTGAGTGTAAATTAAGTCGGAACAAATTTGAGACTTGGGAAAATGAATAAAATATTTTTTGATTTTGTTTTGTTTTGAAGGTTATGCGGAAAACGACTGTACAGTCAAGGTAAGATTTTCTTTACTCTGTAAAGGTTTAAGTAAAAGAAAGTCAAATCTTTTAATCATATAGTTATAAGGTGACTATATAGAAGAATACTGGTAATCAGTCAGCATCCCCTTAAGAGCGACCTCAGGACATCAAAACAAACAACTTTTGTTCTACGACTATTCGAAATTCGCGAAAAAAAGTATCCGTTCATAAGCCGTTTAATAAAAATAAAAAAATCATTCACATTCGACAAAATATATGGAACAGCTGTTATTTCGCGAATTTTGATAAGTCGTAGAACAAAAGTTGTTTTTTTGACGTATATGAAGTCGACGGTGGAGTCAACAGTGTAGGGAACGGTAGAGTCTATGGTAGAGTCAACGGTAGATTCGACGATGGAGTCAACAGAGGAGTCAACCGTGTAGTCAACAGCGGAGTCGATGTTAGAGTTGACGGTAGATTCGATGGTGGAGTCAACGGTAGAGTCGACAGTGGAGTCAACGGCGGAGTCGATGGTAGATTAGACGGCGGAGTAGAAGGTGGAGTAGTCGGTGGATTCAACATAAGAGTAGATGGTATATAGTATAAGGAAGAATGAGAAATAACGCGGGAAAATTAGTACAAATATAGAAGAATGAAGAAAGAGGACCTCGTAAAAACTCAGAATAGCTCGGAGGAAACTGGAGAAAAGTAGTATTCCAAAAATGTACGGTTTCTACAAGATCGCGGGTAAAAGTGCTGACTGACTTAGTACCTTATAATATATTTTTTTAATTGTTATGTGAAACTCTGCTCCTGTATAATTTCTATGACTTTGATGAATAAATCAGTGGAAATGCAAACATAAACACGGTTTTATTTACACGTTTTAGAGAAGACAGTAAACAGTACGTCATGTGTGTACAGATAAAATTCACACTCGATTTTTATGGTTCCTTATCAAGAGAAAAATTAATCGAAATTTATTCGTCGTATCAAATCACTAGCTGGCGCGGTTGACATTCACCAATATGCATCGGGCCAGCATTGTGAATTATAGCCCGTCCTCTTTCTAAACGAAGGCCTGTGTCCCAGCAGTGGGAACCTGATAAGCACACAGCCTCACACTCAAATAAAACTTTATCTCAAAAACTTTTGCATTTGTATAGTGTGATTTTCAAAAGAACTGTCGGAAATGAGTGTATGTGACTAGAGAGAGAAACATAAACAAAAGAAGGCCTATACCCAGCAGTGAATCATTCAGGGCTGATGATGATTATTTTGAAAAGATTAAAGTACCTTTAAATGTACTTAATATAATATGCAAAATTTTATGCAATTTCACTGTTCAAATTTGCATTTAATTATTCAGTCGTTGGTCATTAGCTTTAGACTGGAACAGACTGACCTATCCAAGGTATAATGCGATCTCAAATGAAGATTAACTCTAAACGCTGAGATTATCCCTTTCTCTCTCTTAATTGACTTTCCAATTTGTTCTGATTTTAAGTTAAATTAAAATCTGAAAGGTTTCAGGATTTAATGTTCATTATAAAGATAATTTGCGTGTTATTATAAACGTATTTCGAAAAGCTTATTAATAAATTAAAAGCTTTTTAAATTGACTACTACATTTTAGTTGGTGAAATCAATGTCAAAAAGTTAATGTTGAGTCGCAAAACACCCTATTTCTGGCTATCGTTTGAAACAAAACACATTAGAGTTCAGAGTGAATAGATATATCTTCTAAGTCTGCATGCTCTATCTTCGATCACATCGTCGTTTACCAACATCAGGCGATGTCTTGGTTAAGCAAAGACTTATAAAAGAACGCCGAATGCGGTTGAAACTATAGTCAAAGTAACCGGCTTAATCAAACGTGAGTATTTACCGCGTCATATAAATAAAATTAGTGAAAACCATGTCAGTTTCCATAGTAAAAAGGCTTATACATGATTTTAAAAAACATAAACTTTAAATATGATTCAGAAAAATGCTCCAAAAAGCTAATCTTAAGCATAAAGTAATCACAAACTTTTTTAATATCCCGTTTTAGAATACTTCAATGCCCTTACACGGAAGTTACAAAAACAATACTTCATTTGCTTATTCAGTTACGCGTACATAAATCACGGGCCTTCACAAGTAACAGGTACCTATTAAACTTGGTGCCAGCTTACTTGTGCTGTATATACGAGTATTCTGTGGCCGCCTCGAGTTCAAGTTCGTAGATATTCCGTAGGCTTGCGAAGCTACGAAGGTCTACGGATACTGAATTACATGTTCACGAATCCGTAGTCACTAGTCAGTTGCCAGTCGACGCGATACTTCGCGACCGAGCAGACGTCCCGTCACTTACCGCGATGTTATTCTAATCACGAAAGTAAACAAATACTGTGTGATGTAAACTTTGGTGTAACATGAAATTAAATATATTTTTTAAATCCTACAGAAGAAGCACTATTCAATGTCAAAGGTAATGTTGCTTGCTTATGATAATTTTATTATCTGTGGTATAAAAATTAATGCCATTATCGGTTGGTATTGGTATTAAATGTTTAAGAAATTATCCTTTTTTTCGTTTATGTTTTGGCTTGACTTATCTGTTTAGCCAGTGTTGATAACTGTCGATAACTTCAAGTTTTGGAAGATTATCATCAAAGTCATTGTCAAATATTTATGCATTGACGGTCAATGTGAAAGAGACTGTTCTAGAGGCTTCTATAATGATTTGGAATAACACTGAACACTTTTCTTTGCATTGTATCATATCTTGCAAGTAATTAATCTGCCTTTATTATAACAATTGACAACTAGTTTTGAAAAAATATATATACAATGCCGCAACATGGATGTTTTACGTCTCGTCGGTGCCAAAATACAAACAACTAACTTACTTCTCCATTAAACATATTGTAGCGCTTATCTATATGTCATACTCAATAAAAAAAATAAAAAAAACATACAGTCGAAATGATAACCTCCTATTTTTGGAAGTCGGTTAAAAACACCTTTCACTGTAGCTCTTTTAAACCTTAATTTATGTAGCACGAAAATGAAAACAAACCAATTATGATTGAAATCGAAGTCTTTGTAAGTCCTGAAACGCAATTTAAAATATACCTTCTAACAAGTATCAAAAAACGTCAATTATATCTAGAATGATGGCTGTTTTAAAGTAATTTTAATTATTGTTAAAACTTCTGATTCTGAACACCTATAAGTATTTGAATTTGTGATTTAAACTTAAAGTTCTAATGACTATAAACTATTCATAGAAATTTAATGCATCTTGATACTAAGTTATGTGATTTAAAATTACTGAGAAGGCACCAATTGTTTAGAATTTTAGGTATTTCAACTTATTTATGGTCGAAGTTTAGCAGGTAGATTTATAAATTGCATGTATTTAGTTTCGTTTTATATGCATTTTTTTCAGTTAAAAATATATCACACAAATCCCTCCATTTTGTTAAAATAGTTGTGATTAAATAAATTCGAACGTAAGATGGTTATTGAGTTTCATAGGAAATACTCGATCATTTGCATAGTTTATTTAGGAAAAGTAATCCCTAACATAACATTTTGAATAATTTTAATTCAGTACATTTTGATCAAGGTATACAGAAAATCAGATGGCAGTCAGGCTTGAAGTACCGTTACAATTGTTTGTCGTTAAAAATATCGCTTTTTTAATATTGCGTGATAAAGGTTTCATTATAAATCTGTTCTTCTCTATATTAGAGGGTTATTTACCTCTATCTTTTCTAAATTCATCACAAAAACTCACTTTCTGCGTAAATCGAAAACCCAATAAATTTGGTGCCCGAGCTACGTGCACCTTTGATATGCAAAAGCTATTTTTACGCATTTATTTTAAACCTAAAAGTAAATTGGATTTACTAATTCATTTTCAGTATGATAAAAGCCGATAAAAGATTAATGCAGATCTATAACGGATCTATATCCACCATCATTTTCTTTGAATGATTTGAGACTTTCTCGTCTTGCTCCTTGCTTTGACTTCTCATATAATAGATGCCTATACGTGCTACGTTAGTAGGATAATATTGGGCATTCTACCCCACCTTCGTTTCACTCGGTGGTTTAGAATTCCCAATATTACTGAGATTTTATGCTACTATTTAAATCAAGTTTTGCGTTTTGCGTTTACCTTTACACTTCGTTCGCTGCCCGTTCCTTATAAATTCAACCTAACGTTACAACGAGACTTGAACGTTTGCTATTATTTATATCAAGTTTTGCCTTAGATTGTATGCATTATTACCTTTACACTTCGTTCGCTGCCCGTTTCTAAAAAATTACCTAATTTGATAACCTAACACAACTTTATTTTTGTTTGAATAGGAATTCTAATTAAAAGTTTTCAGAGAATATTTAGAAGAATTTATTTCATAGATAACACACTATACAATAAGAAATCTAAACTATTTAAAAATAAGCTAAAAGTAAACTAACCATATGAATATTATAATGGATATAAATGTTGCTCTAACTTAATCAGCTTATCAATGTAATAATGTAGTTAATAATCATTAAACAATTTTGAATTGTTATTAAAAGTATAATCTTAGTACTTTGTCAAACATTTCTCGACAAATCGGACATTTATTTAACAGGGATAGCATACATTTGCCACAGCTTAAATGACCGCAAGGTATGAAGGCTATGCTCACTTCTTCATGTAGACAAATTTTGCAGGTCATGTTTTTGTAGTTACTCGTATTCATGTTGCGACTCTCAATTTCATCAACAATTTTTACGTTTTCACATTGATTGTTTTTTTTAATGTACCTATTTGATACTTTTTTTATATATTCTTCGCCTTTCACAAATAAAACGTATAAACAATGTGAAAAAAAACGGGCATGCTCTTCCCATGCTTGATCTTCAGGCTCCCAATCTTTCAAACCACCGTCACAGAAGAAACAACGCACTCTATCACCTTGTCCAGTGTAAAATAATCCTGCATCAGCCATATCTTGAGGTTTCTGAGCTAACCCTTTAGGCCAAGAGTGAAAACTTTGCAACCGTATTGATTCTAAGGCATAAATAGGATGAGCAGGCTGCTTAAGCTGCATATTCAAAATTAAAATATTGGAAAATGTGGGAAAACAAATGACAACACAACCTACTTGTTGTATAATACCGAGTATTATGTTACCGAGTTGAATTGCGAGAGCTTGTTATTTTAACACAGTGTACTATAATAAATCATCGTGACTTAAATAATTAATACAACAATATTTACTAATAAAGATTTATTAGGATAAAATACACATGAAATTTATACTAAGTACACACAAAAATATTTATCATAACAAAAATTACTTTTTATCTCGTTATTTATTTCATCAGTTTAAATGTTTCTATATTTTCACAGTACCACTTTTTAACTATCAGAACATTTTTCAATGCACAAACTTTTTTATGGAACATACAATTTAAAAACGATTCATTTACACCACCATATCTTTTATACAATTCATTGTAATTAGGACAATTTTTGTCGCTTACATCTATAACAGAACAATTATTGCTGCAAATATTTTTTACCCACTTGATTTTTTCTTTTCCTTTTACAAGCACAGTCTTATTTTCTAAGAAGGGTGAGATTATTCGCTTAAATTCTCTGTAATCAACAAACCCTTCATTCCAACGTGTACCGCGATTATGTTCTATCCACAACACATGTTTTTTCTCAACAGGCATTAATTTCGAAAATTGATATGGTGGTTTTACTAGAAATGTTTGGGTATAATCGTCTGTTGCCAAAGCAAATTCACTCACAATGAAATTGTTATAAATGTCCTTAAAGCCTTGTACATCAACTATTAGCAATTTTGAATTCATGATACTTTCTTTACAATATTACTTAAAGGTTTGTACTCAACAATAGAGTCGTTAAGTATTAAACAGTATGCTGCAGTGTTTTCAGGAAATTCTATGGTTGATTCAAGTTCAACGCGAACATCTATGGGTCCTGTTTTTAAAGTTTCGTTTTGACGAGAACAATCAATAACAAATAAAGGAGCTTTATTTTTAAACTCGTCACAACTCAACAATGGTTCCGATCGACGACCGTAATAAGACTGTTGAAATCGAGCGTATTGTTCGTATATTAATGCAAATTTATCATCTTGGAATGCGGTATTCATATTTTCGTAAGGAAAATAACACGAATTCAAAAATACTTTAACATTTCTTACATGACAATGATCAAACTGAGACATGTCAGCATCAGATTTACGTCTACGATTAGTTTGTAGACCAATTATTATGTATCGGGGTTTTTCTATTTGTGAAGATGTTTTAATTGACCATGTGTGTTTTGTAGTCTGCGGAAGTGCCGAATACTCGTAAAGATCCCAAGTTCTAAACACTATGGAAATAGGACGATCTTTTTCTAAATTTTTAAGTAGATTAATTCTTTCGCGATCGGATACTTTAATATGTGGAACTCGCCATAATATCTGAGTAATATCTATAGTGTTGACAACTTCTCCAGTTTGTAATTTTAACGAGTTGAGATTTGTATTACTTCGAAGTAAAATGAGTTCATGTTTGCAGTTCATAATAATTTTGTTGTAATCTTCTGCAAATCCTAATACTTTACTAAGAGGTATTGAAACTGAAAAATTTCCTGCCTTCTTGTTGACAGAACCTTCAATGCTCCAACCCCAACTTTTTGCCATTTTAGACTCATTATCATTCATGGATAAAAATGATTTCATTGTTGTAGTAATACCTGGATTTTTTATTCTGTCAATTTCTATGCCATTTATTTCATATCGAATTTCTTGGAAAAAGAAAAGCATTGCATTATTTGTAAAATGCACATTGCTTACTTTGGTCTTGGGTTCGTTTTTATATACGTCAACAGAGCCCTCTAAATACAAAGTACTTGCTGAAGGTAATATATATAAATCCTGTTGGTTGATTGGTATCCGAATCTCATCATTTTGGCCAAAACTTGTTACGTAGGGTTTGTACGAGTGGTATTCAATGCTTTGAATGGAATTGTCTTGGATAAGTGGTTCATTCACATTTAGTACACTCATTTTAATAACCCAATTAATTTGAGAAACTTTTTATTTTCTTTTGTCAATTTAAGTTTAGGTGTTTTTTTCTTGATGGTGGGCTTAGAAGTGACGCGTTTTGTGGTGATTACAGACCTTTTATTAAAATCTATCATTTTTTCTTCAGGTGTAAATAAAGTTGAATCTCTTCACCTCTCAAATTAACAAGATTGTTTCTTGAATCCACAATCCTTATTGAAATGGAACTGATAGAATTTTGGTTTACAGGAAAATAAATAATATTTTTAGGAATTTCAATAATTCTGTAACCTGGAGGCACGTTAGGAGTAAATTCGTGAATGATATGACTTGGTTTTCCGTCTGTGTATGATCCTCGTACTATATCACATTCGATCCTTAGCACAGTTGTTGGTAGAATGCTGACTGGGAATTGAGATTCGTTTAATATATTGGCTTTCAAGGTTTCTTCGCCAAATCCAAATAATTTAGCAAGCAATGGAGTTTTTTCTAAATGGATGTCTTTAGAACATATGATTGAAGTTCTTAGAGTGTTATTGTTAGAACTCAAATTAAAACTACAGTCGATTACATTTTCCTTTAGGTAATCACTGATATCGTTGAGCTCATATGACCCTTCAGGTATTTCAACAACTTGATCATCGCCATAGCAAAATTTATTATTATTACTATCAATGTTTGGTATGGAATTAAAAGTAGAGAAGTACAGTAATCCACATTCATATTCACCATCAAGTTGCAGAGCAGGCGAATAACTCGTGGTTGATGTTGAAACGGAGCTGGATATAGATAGGGTGAAAGACATACTGCTACTGATAAATAAGTAAGATTCTCACTTATTTAAACGTTTTGTCCAAAAACTTCTTAAAAACTTTATACATAGATGTCCACAGTTAACTGTATCAAAATTTTGATATTTCGTGTAGTTATATAAAATATTATTATTGTTTAAATACTTAATTAACTCTAAAGGTGGTTTTAAATCACCAAAACTATCAAAATATTCCCCATATTGTTTATTTTTTACGTAAGCTACCCAGTGAGTTCCATTATTGTTACTGTCATCTAAATTGATAATACCACATTCAATATGCTTCGGTGATTTCGGTAACTTGTCTCTCATATAAACTCCTCTAAAGTACGGTATGTCACTAGCATGTTTTAATATATCTAAATCGGTAAGTGCACGCCTGGGTAGCCTTTTAATTAGTTTTTTGACGTTCTCAAATACAGTCCGTTCCCTTTTTTGTATGGCTTAATGTACATGCCTTTACCTAAAGCAATAGCCTCCATAGTTCTGTTATGTCGTTCAGAATCCTGAAGACCTTTTTGCGAAGTTTTAGAGTCATTTACTGCTTTTGCTATACCAGCTGCACCTCCCGATAATGCGCCTAATGCAGATAAAGCAGCAAATATAGGTATCAAAGGTAGTATTCCACCAGTTTTAGGAATTGGTATGACCCGAGGCAAGCGAACTTTTTTGTTGAAAAATAACTTTTTAGCTACCAAATGAGCCATTTTAATAGCAGATTCATTATTTTTTGGTTTAAATTTCTTCAGATGCTTACTTATTTTTCCAATTATGGATCTAAATTTTTTCACGCCAGCACCTACTTTTACTTTGGTCTTCATCACTTTATTGACTAACCATGAAGACAACTTTTCCCCTTTACTGGCATCCTTTGCTTTCATCCTGCGCTGAGCCATATTTATAAGTTGTATATCTGCTTTGTGTCGATCTTCTAGATTTTTGTAATTGTTGTATGCTATATCGTGTTGCTTACAAGCTTCGTCCAATTCGTTGACTCCTTTGTCACCGCGTAACAAGCGTTCTCGTAATCTAGTGCCAGGTCCACAATAATTGTAACCTGGTAAATGTAGCTCAAATGGTAAACTATTAATAATTTTATTCACAAGTCCACCTCCTTCCATTAATTCAAGAATAATGATCATTTTCAGTAGAATTTATTGCTTATATAAATTTATACTACAGCTTTTTTATCAATCCATGAATTCTCACTGTCTTTTAAACCCAACCACTTGACAAATAATTTTTCCCCGTTTTTTCTTAAGACTTTTTCCACTAAATAAACGCCAGGGTGTTGGGTCCTCATGAGTTCTTGTTCATAAAATGTTCCTAGTATGTTTTCTTTTCGTTGATCTTGAATGTGGTAAGTAACAGGTTTAGTATCGTTTACTTTGACAATTGTGAAAAGTTCAGTAGACCAGTTAGGAGTATATCCTTTTGCAAAAATACCCTTATATTTGCTAATTCTCACTTGATCTCCTACGTTAAATTTCACTTTAATAGACTTGGAAATATTATGAGATTTTAAAATATTATTTAAAACTTGCATTTCATTTGACGACTTGACTTTCGATGGTTTGAACTTTGTAATACGATGTATTGTATAATTATACTCATCAGTTATTTTATTCAATGGCTGTCCAACCCATTTATAGTTTCCAATTAAATGAAAATATTTATATAATTTATTCTTTAAAGTTCTGATTAAGCGTTCCACGATAGATGCTTTTTTGACTGAATATGTAGAATAATGATTTATTTTGTATTTGTTCATTAAGTTTCGGAAATAGTCATTATAAAATTCTGTTCCTAAATCTGTTTGCAAATGTTTGGGTCTGCGTCCTTTACTCAGTATTTTACCAAATGCCGTTGCTATTTCATTTTTAGTCTTATTTTTAACTGGAATCGTCCATGCAAACTTAGAAAACGTATCTATAACAACTAACACAAACGTAAACCCATTATTAGTTTTTTTCAAACTTTTTATATCAATTAAATCAGCTTGCCACAGGTCATCTATTCCTCGTAGTATTACATGACGACGAGTGAAGTTTTTTCGAGCTTGTCGGTGAATTTCATTTATTATTCCTTGTTTGCTCATTTTTCTCAATAAAATGGTTTATGGTATTTTCTGGTTCGTGTTTCTTGAGAGTCTTGTTGTCTTGAAACTGATGTGTTAACGCATGTATTTGGCTTTTTATAATTTCTAACTGCATGTCTACTTCGTGCTTTGTATAAAATTCTGCAATAATCTTATCGACATACTGCTTATTTATAGCATCGTCATTAGACGACGGTGTTTTCAATATTTTAAGACTGTCTAATTTTAAATCAAATTCACCGTTCAAAGCTTGGATTAATGTTTTGTCAAACATGTTTGACGGATTCATTGAACGCATCCGCTTGTGAACATGATGACCAAACTTGTCAATGTTCATATTGTATTAGTCAGTTAATAATATAAAAAGAACTGAAAAAATATTTGTTTTGCAACATATTTTATAGTTGATTAATTAACCCAGCTTCACGTAGTTCTTCTATTATGGAAATTATTTCATTATCTAGCCCAGTGTTTCCAGCATCACGTGATGCAATTAAAAGTTTCAACCTTTCAACTAATTCATTCGGATCATCCCAATATACAAAGTCTACGTTAGGCTTTACTTGTTTCATTAACGACAATCCTGAACCTTGCACAAGGCTTTCAGTACTGGTATATACTTTAGAATGTTTAAATAACGGTTTAATAATATTTAGGTATTTTGTGCCTTTGTTACTTTTAATAGGTTTATTAGAATTGAAGTCTCGCCGATGAGCATTTGATGCCGATAAAATTTGTTTATAATTATCTAAATCACAATCTGTTATCTTATTTATATCTGAAGATTTTTTAAATAATAGTTCGTATAATCCCGGTGTTTTGTCGTAAGTAGAACCACCTATCATAATTTTATCAGAAGTAACAGTTAGACGCATATTTCCTATTTTCAGTCTTCCACGATCCAACCTAGCACCGTAGGGGACATCACTGAAAACTTCTGAAGATAAAGACCAAGAACAGCTATCAGAGTCTATCGATTTAAAAGAATTCCCGCTTATGTTTTTATCTTCATTATTGTCACCACTCTCCGAATCATCAGAAACTGCTTCAACGTATTCAAATTTATCGCCAATACTTTCTTCGGATTTGCTACGTTTGACACTTTCATCAAAATCACTTGAAGAATAATCCTCATCATCGCTCTGTCGTACTTTTTTGATTTTACTGCTTTCGTGTATATTTTGTTTTGTTCCACTTCTTGAAGCAATTTTTTGAAGTGGTTCCGTTATTGGCCTTAGCATGGTCTTCACAGCATTACTATTATCGATTTCAATATTTCTCATTTGTTTAACCTTTCTTTTAACACTTTCAGCAGATTTAATAATTTGCTCTTTCAATTGTTTTTCAGTATTCATTTTGTTTTAAAGACTGTACTGGTTGATGTCAGCACTAATAATGATCGTTATAAGAACTATGCTAATCTATTAGTATCCCACACTATTCAAACTTAGCAAATGTGTCAAAGTTTTTTCTATAGCATCCGCTATTTTTGTCGCAGTCTTTATTTATAACTAAAAAACTGTAAGGGGTGCTCCAAATTTCTGTACATAATTTGCGAAATTCTTTCCAAGTCATATCAGTATTTACATGCTCATCATATACATGGCGTAAATTTATATTGTCTTGTTTGAACAGAATAATAAGATTAGCATTGTCTCTAATGAGTTGTTTTGGTATTTTAGTATATGTTTGATTTAAATAGAAAGCATCAATATTTTTATGTCTTCCCATGCAAAAATAGTCTCTTATGTTATTCTGGTTTTCACAAGATACATCGTCAAAAATTATAATAGAGTTAGGTTTAGCTTCTACGGTACTGATGACGTGCTCATTTTCTTTAAATTTTGAAAATGTTACATTGGGAACCAATTTTAGCACATTTTCCAAGAAAACATAATTTGGTTGATACAATGTTTTCGAATACACATAAATATTAGTAAATTTTAAACCATTTTCGTGTATTAGAAGACCTATCAACAAATTAGTTTTGCCACAGTTAGAAGGGCCACATATCAAACATCGTATTGTATTTGGCAAAAGCTTTCCATGTTTGAGCACATCTTTTTTTTTAGTTGATATGCAAATATTGGGTAATCGTAGTGAAACAGGTTGCTTGACAAATAACATGTTTAAGCAGTTAAAGATAACAATATAAAATAAGAGCTATTTTAAAAGTGCAGCACTTTTATAGTATTACATATTTTGACCAAATTATGTAAATTATTATTATTTTTACTGCACAAACATGAATAGCAACATGCAATACATAAAATCCTTAAATAATTTACTAAAATGACTAAACAGGTTGTGTTTGAATTTCTGTTTATTTAATTAAATCATGAACTTATACTTATATTAGACTTATATAATTTATTTCATATCCAAAAAATCCTTTTTACTAGTCTTCATGAAGTTTTTTAGATACTTTACTTATGAGGTTTTCGGTTAAATTTAAGACTTCATCAAGAAAAGGATTAACTACCACGTGTTGCAGTTTTACAGTTTCATTATATGCATTAGTACATGTATCAAAGTCATATACTTGAAGTTTTATAATTTTTCTTCCTTTAAATGATGATTTACTAATAATATATGAAGCCATTTCCATTTTTGTCCTTTTTCGCTCTTTTTTTGAACAGGGTTTCTTTTGAACTGCACTCGTTCCAGCAATTTCTTCGGTCTGTTTGCTGCTTTCAGCTCTTTGCTGCCTTTCAAATTCATCCCATCCTGCTAATGGGTCTTGCGCGCATTGAAATAAATATGGGTCAGAATCAAACTGGCTCATTTTATTGTCTAAAATAAACATATTACAAATATTATAATTTTAAAGAAATAACTATCTATTAATTACTATAAATCAATAGTGAAAATCACACTTACCAGATAGGTAGAAATAAATGTGTATAATAAACTTGTGTTTTAGACTTGCAGCAAAGCGGCGATGAATCCACACAACCTTCTATCTCAAACGATTACTTTGAAATAAATTAGTTTGAATTACGGTTCACCGCAAGTATTTAAAAATGTATTTTTATGTGAAGTGACAAAGCAAGTTTGAACATGTTCTTTGTGATATCCAATTACATTTGATACAATAATATTTACTCATGAACTGAATAGTTCTCACTGCTGTCTCATGTTCAAGCAAACAAGTTCAAACATGCTTAATGAGGTAAAATTTTGAAATTAGATCAGCCTAAACTACCAATCATTATTATTTCAAACATGTGTAACCCTGATTTTTGTTAACTTTGTCGACTTCAAAAAATAACACTATAGTACACATACATTTTATTTAGAAAACAAAACTACTATGAAAAGGTATAGCCACTACGAAATTCACTAACAAATAAAACAAAGTAATAACACACATGCAAATTTATTAAAAAATTAAAACTTATTCTACGTACTTACACAAATTAATCTTCTAAGTATCTTAAGCCTAAATTACATTTATCAACATAAACTTAACACAATACAGACATAATGAATGTACTTACATAAACGAGTAACACGTAGGTTTATTACGCCAAAACTTTATTGTTTACGTATATCTATACCCTAAAAAATATTGAGCTGTTGCCCCAAGCTTTTGTAGATACTTTATCCGGAGAAATCAAACGTTTATCATCGGTGGATGATAGTGCTATCTTCCTAACTTTATGTGTAAATATCTCATGCTTTATTGATTTAAAAAGAACATTTGTCTTTTTCACAACATGCCCTTGATACAAACTTTGATTATAGTCAGATAAATCTAGTTCCTTAACAGCATGATTCTTCACACCTTTTGCTTTTTTAATCACACTATCCGCGGTCTTAATGCAGTATAGTTTGGAACGGAGACCTATGAACTCACTTATTATCTTTCCTCCCATTTCATCCTTGAAAAGTCCTGGAACCTTTTTGTTTTCAAGAGGTAGTTCATACTCATTATTTATAGGGTAGTTACTGGTATCAAAATACGCAATGAAATTTTGTTTCAAATCTTCGAAAAAATCCTTAGTTTGAATATGATAAATGAAGCTATCTGTGTCTGTGTAACACATTTTTATACGATCATCATAGACGGGTTTAACCACCGAATAATGAAAATCGTACATATGACTTTTAGATAGCTCGAGCACAGTAAAACCGATATAGATTGGTTTGTCTAATACAATGCGATTTGGCTTCAATTGTACGGCAACCAAATTTTCTGTGAAAACGGACGCACTGTGAAAATTTGGACTCGCAATCAATTTTCCAGCCGTTGTTATTTTCTTTGTGATATTTTTTTTGTCTCTCCATTTATTTACTAATTTGACATCAACTCGTTTTTCATTATTTTCTAACGTTTTCCCAAAAATACTATTGTTTAGTAACTTAAAAAAAATCTTGCTCAAACGTTGATGTTGCCTGTTGGCGTAATTTCGTATTTAAATCTATGTATTTTTTCAAGTAAGGACTTTGTACAAATTTGATCACTCTATGTATTTTATTTAATTTTAACCCGTGTTTCAAACATTTTTTTAAATGGATGTAATGAATAACATAAAAGTGTTTATCATATAAATTTGGTACTAGTTTTTCTGTTTTCCCGCCGGGCGGAATACATTTTTCGGGACAAAATGGAAGATCGTCATGTAAATTATGGAGCTCTTTCGGATAAGTCAAGTCGACTTCAAGTATGAAACCGTATGCGGAATCATCAGGGATTTCAGTGACATTCAAAGAACTGATTTCATTTGGCTCCATAAATTCGAAGCCCGATAATGGTAAATACTGACACATACTGTGTCCATACAAATTGTTGCAGTCAATGTAAACGAGATAAGAATCTATTTTTGACGGGTCGTAATCAGCTAGATATTTGTTGTTGGCTGTGGCATGTCTATGAGAGCACATGCATATCCCCCCTCGAATGCCACTCTGAATCATTCTTAACATAATGAGGTCATCTAGTACTTCTAGACGCACATTAGTTATCCACAGCATGGCGTCGAATGACAAACTCGGTGCTGTTAGATAAAAAGCGGGATCAAGATTGTAATGATGTTTGCACGTTTTCCTAAAATTTTCAAAAATATCCGTTAGTAAAAGAACATCTGTTTTCAAATACAAATCCGTATACTGTCCCAAATTATTTATTTTGAACTCTGTCCAAACTAAATGTGCGTACTCATAATCCTCTTTGGATATGTGTTCATTTGTTAGAGAACTGTAAAAACAGTCTTTAGAGGGAAGACATTGTTCTTCAAAACGTTCCCAGTTATCCATGTACTCATAAGGATAAACACCTTTACGCGAAAGCAGTTGGAATTTTTTATCGTCATCAAAAAAATCCCGCAAATGCTTAAGGCTGTCTTTATGCAAAGTTTTTGCTAGATTATCTAAACTAGCTCCCAAGAATTTCAACGAATCAACAAACCGAAGTTGAATGAATTCGTTTTCAGACACAGCAATAATTTTCGTAAACGATATATAGTTTTCCTTAGTTTTTGGAATAATCTTAATGGCGCCTGGAGCTTCACCTAATTTTTTTATGAACAAGTGGCAATCATAGCCTGATAAATTATGAAAAAATATCGGCACAAACGAAGGGCGTTTGAATTGCAAATTGCATTGGCTATGCGCTGCACCACGATACCGACCGGTGATATGACAGTGGTCTCGAACCTTATCTAAAAATGTAAAATGTTCGCAAATATGACATCGAGTGGCATTTTGAAAATCTAAGGCATCACTTGCAGTGAAAACCATTGGAGCAGCATCATTCAAAGTCTTATGGATTTCCCTCAAATCTTCAAATATGCATTTGATGAACTTGTCCACGCAATCGGGGCCGCGGTGTGATACATATCGGTTTAAGTTTTCATTGTCACAACACACAATGTGATAGGCAAATGCCGCCGGCGTGTGATGATGCAACGATGACGTGTTACTAGTAACATCACTCGGGTTTGGCTCTAATAAAGATTCGAAATCAGCATAAATTACAAAAGGAACGTTTTGCTTGCGTTCGAAATGTTTGAATTCTATTACCGAGCCTTTCTCAGGTAATACGGTAACTACACCACCACAAGCATGATTATCTAGATCTCCAACCTTAGAGAAAAATACTAAGCATGTTTCGCAAAAGTATAACTTTCCGTGATGACTAGTCACTTGACTTCTGACGAGTTTAGGCAAGCTTTTGACTAAACAATAGTGTTGTGTTCCGGAACTATTTTCTAGCAACAATAAATGAATCGTCTTAGTACGTTGTTTTTTATTGTCTGACTTGTACAAAGGACCCACAATCATCTTATTATTCTTTAATCCGTAGACAATGAAGCTTAATTCAGGGTTATTGGTCTCAAATTTTTGAATGTCCGAAAATGTTACCGGAAATTGAACATCATTTACGTTCAAAACTGTACGAAAGTCGGGATATGATGAAACTCGCTCCGCGTGAGACTTCGCTGGATATAAAGCCGCTGTCACACACCACATAAAACAGCAATCATCTTTATTTTGTATATTTACACACGCTTTTTTATTTTTTATTTTTTTCGGAAGCTCAAGATAACTTGAACCACGCAATGGTTCATATTTGTTAACGTTCACTTCTAAATGAGCGTTATGTAAAAACGACCACCCTGAATCTTGGTGTTCAAATGACTCTACTTTTTCTTTTAACGAACTTACTATCTCTTCAAAAAATACGTCAAAATTATAATTTGTAGATACAACAGTATTTTTTGTTAAAAACGATTTAACTTCCTCCGTGTTATTTTTAAACAAAAGAAATTTAGCGAAGTACTCAAAATTTATTTTAAAACATATATATTTATCGAGACACCTGTTTAAAAGGGTCTTTATTTTGTCGCGAATCGTATTGAAAAACGCTTCAATAGAACCCAGATCATGTTCGCTAGCTAACAACCTATAAGTGATAATGCGGTTGCGAAACGCTGACGATACGATATCCACGCCTTCACTATCACGTTCAACGAAGTTGTTATTTGTTTGCCTATGAGCGTTACTTCGCAAATGGCCTACCCATGATTTTGCTTGCACAGAAATACCACAAACTATGCAGTAAGGCATATTTACATAACAAACCAATTTTTTTTTAAAAAAGCTTGCTAGTTTAAATCTTTATAAACCACAGGGTTAAGTGTCTTTGAAAACAGCATGTGTCTTAAAATTTTATAAACGCTTGTAGTTTATCCCGCGACGTGAACCTCTACCGCTAAAAACTTTAAGGACATTAAAGAGATTTTTTCAAAAGAGTTTGAGGCCTAGCTCATCATCATACTTCGGTTAAAATTTTGGATAACACTACGACCATACATATCTAGTACATATCTATCTACTCTAAGATACTATCAGCTTATGAATATGAATATTTTACCACTATAGAGGTAGTATAAACTTGTTATAGAGGAAGTAAAAAATTTATTAATCTTTATAAACTACCGGATCCGTGTCTTTGAAGACGGCATACGCATCTTCCATGAATGATTGTAATTTTTCCCACGGCGGGGAACCCTCTGTAGCTTGCAATTTCAGAGCCACCAATGACTTTTTATATAGTGTCTGAGGGTTTCCCGTCAGCGCGTCGCTGGAATTATAAACCTTTAGATCTATGAAAAAACCGCCTTCGCCGATAGCAACTGCGCGCCGCTGTCGTCCGGATGCCACCCGGCTGGTAAAAGATGACCATAAAACCTTCTTTTCTTCTTTTTGATGGGCAGCTTTTTCTTCTGCCTTTAATATATTATTAAATATATTCTTCTTTCTGTAACAATGTAGACACCAAAATCAAAATTAAGATTACCTTTCTATCGATTCGAAACCCTAGGTTAGATGAGCTACAATACGAGATAGCGAGCCCAATTTCAGTAGTACATAATATGTACATAAAATAGCAACGCTTCAACCAATCGTAATTTCAAATTAAAAATAGGTTTTATTTAAAGATGTTTAAGTTATGTGCGTTCAGAATTGGATCTCATATTTAACTAGTTGCTTAGATATATAGGCATCGAATACTTTGAGTAGTGAATGTGATTGAAAACTTACCCGCTTGAAGGTTGTTCAGGAGCTGGCAGTTTTTTTACTCTGGGTTTAGCAGCTGCTTTTTTCACGGTCGGTTCTGCAACTGGAGGAGAATCTACTTCGGATTCAGAAGAAGATCTGAAACAATAATTGATTTATTAGTTTCAAACTAAATAATTGCGATTGAATTTGATAATAATTTATCTGTAAAATGTATGGATACTTACTCGATCACTCTCTGCGTTTTAGCTTTTGGTGTCTTCGATGTTGCGCTGTGGACGGTGACGGTGGTGGTAGAACGCTGTTTTTTTGCTTTTTTTTGCGGTGACGGCGCGCACTGGGTGGTGGTATATTCAAATTCTGAGTCAGACCTAAAAATAAATCGGAAAAAAATCAGTAAAGAAATATGTAGAGTACAAAACAGTGTGCAATAATGTTGAATCGAAAATTAAATACTCACTTACATTTTAATTTTTGCTTTTAATGTTCCGCTGAAATCACTGGAGCCTTCGCGTCTTCACAGTTGGGACTTTCTTGCAAATAATGGTAAATTACAAATAATCACCCTATTTAAATTGGCAAATATAGCATCGTTAGCAATAAACTTATCCAGCTGAAATCAGTTATCCATATTTATGAAGCATGCAAATACGAACTCTGTTTGTATACAGATTAATTATAGAATTCAAACGTTTATTGATATCTGATTAGACTTGTTACAACAACAACCACAGGAAAGAAAAGGACAAATGCAAAAATTATCGATTATGCGAAATAATAGTATCTATATATAATTATATTAAACAAAGTGGTGTATGTTACACCATTTATAACTCAAGAATAGTTGTACCGATTTTCATGATCTTTGATTCGTTGGAATCCTCTCCGCCCTGAACAACAGAATAATATATCGGGAAAATTCATGAAAAAAATCAGTTATGAAGAAAATTAATTTTCTCATACATATTATATGGAACAGCAAGCATTCACATTTTGGCATTATGCCTTATACATTGAAGTATATAACGCGGGTGAAACCGCGGGGCGCAGGTAGTTAATAATACGTAAAGTACAAATAAACCGCTTACTCTGCTTACTCCGCTTTCAAAGGATGAGTTCGCCGCTTCTATGAAATCTAACCGATCGTATGCAAACGAGCGGTTAATAAAAGCTTGTTCTTGCTTTTATAATTAACTAGCTGCGCCCCGCGGTTTCACCTGCGTGGTGATGAAAAATAATGATAATGATGATGAAAAGTATCCTAAGTTACTCCTTATAACATCAGCTATCTGCCAGTGAAAGTCCCGTCAATATCGGTCCAGCCGTTTTGAAGTCTATATGGAAACATATATTTTATAAATAAGAAAGAAGAAGAAGAAGATTAAATGATGATGATGATGGAAATATGTATAATCAAAGAACTATGCATAAATTTATGATTTTCGTTCAGAAATAGTCAATATATTTTTTCTCTTATCAGTTTAACCAAAAATAATAGCTAATGCTATTAGGTGAGTAGATACTACTTTACACATACTTTCAATGCGTTTTTATATTAATCACTAGCAGCGTTTTACCTGCCATCTTATAAACTTTACAAATCACCTATTAACACGTATTATTAAACGTTTATTTAACGCTCGTCTGGACAGTACCCAATTATGCATGCATTGCAATCAGTGCAATTGCAATGTACTCAATAGTCAAGGAGGCGAAGTATGTTTTACTTGACTGCTTAAGAAAAATTCTAAAGTTTTTGGTGAAGGTACTAAGTATAATTTATTATGATTATGTTTATAACTTTCGTATATCCTCCAATAGCTTAAATGGCTCGATATGTTACATTCATTTTTATCTCATATAGTCATGCACATTTTTTTCTTTTTTTAAAGCATGTAAATATATAAAGCATGTAAACAAATATTTTTATATCCTTACAATATACAACTTTAAAACATATACTTATCTGCAAGCGCCAGTGTGTGTAAGAGAGTTATTTTTAACAAACATTTATATATAAATAAAATATTTCAATATAATATATATACATTCCCTTTCAGTGTCTATATAAACGAAGTACTAACGGTCTAAATCTGTAATTATGTTGTTACTAATAATTTTATTCGTAATATGTTTGAACGATAGCTCCTTGACTAAATTAGTTTGTATTGCAAAGAGACATTATAGATATCTTATTTCAGTATGTGGTGCAGATACATTCTTTCTCACGCTGTGTTTAGTGTATTTTCAATAACTTAATATTTTTTGATACTTAATTAATTATGTAGAAAAGATAATTAGTGCAAATAAGGAAACCCGGAATAAAAGTGAGTATTCAACAAATTTTTCTTCAAATTTATTAGGTAAATCGTTTTAGTTTATCGTTACAAACCGGTTAACTAAAATATAATAAAGTGGGTAAAAAATGGGTTCACTGAAAATAATTAATTTGTTTAACTTTAAAAATAAAAGAATTTTTAAAGCAAACTAACAAAGATATATTTAAAATCATCTTCTAAAATTATATTTCTAATTATATGTGAAACAGTGGCTGTGTTTTGGTACGTTTAGCAATTTTATTCAATAAAATATTCAGAGTGATATAAAATTCGGTGTTTTGATACAAAACGAATAAACTCATAGCTTTGTGTTGTGAAGGTGGTCCTTAGTTACAAAAAAACTAATTATGAGTATCCTCAACCAAATAGGGTCATAATGCTTGAGTGTAAATTGTCGGAGGGCCTGATCCGAAACAAGGACGGGAAATCTAAGTTTCTAAGGGTAACCTTGAACCAAATCGGGTCATATCACTTTGCACTATTTGTGTTATGGAGGTACCTGAGCCAAAATCGTGGTTTAGAAACATGATTATTACAAATCATTGTTTTTAAGGGTTACCTCGAGCTAATCGAGTCATTTCACTTTGCAAAGCTCCATGTTATGAAGGGCCTGCAGCCAAAAACGTGGTTTAGAAACTTGATTTCTAGGGGTTACCTCGAGCCAATCGGGTCGACTTGTAATACTCGTAAGCATTGTTCGGAAACCTAACTTGAAACGGGATATGAAATGTTTTTAATGGCAACCTTGAGCAAATCTGGCCATAGCACATTGCTTAGGAGTGTTGGTTTTTGTTCGAATCAAATAATTAACTATTTCTATAAACGAACCAAATCAAGTCTATAGATTTATTTATCTATTGCCAAATGAAGTTGTGTGAATAAGACACACGAGTAATTAATATTTCAACACCAACATACATAGGACGGTTCAATTTCCTTTGTCTTGTCTTTACTGTGTGCACGTTTTGATTCTATTTATAGGTGTGGACTCCGGTAGCGAACGGCGCGTAAAGCTAATAATAATGCATCCAATCTATTGCAAAACTTGATTTAAATAGTAGCATAAAATCTCAGTAATATTGGGAATTCTAAACCACCAAGTGAAACGAAGGTGGGGTAGAATGCCCAATATTATCCTACTTACGTTACTATAATTATGTGAAACATTAGTGCGGTATGTCATCTTCCGATTCCAACGGAAGACCAGCGCTGGTTGTTTACGACCAGCATCATGCTGAATTGGAGCCGGTTTGTGACATAAAAACTCTAGATAATAAGCTCTAGTTCAGTTTTATTTTTAATTTAATGTTTTACTTAGCATTGTATAATTAATGTGTTTTTTGCCACGAAAAATTATAATTATATGTCTTTAAGATTATAGACGTAATTGTAAATAACGTAGCCAAATAATACCTACCTTTTTTATATTAAGCACCATTCTCGAATATTGTTTTTACCTACAACGGTACAGAGATCCGGTTTATGTTTATGGAGGTTATGTGTTTGTTGGTGTGGTCGTATCTATGTCTGTTAGATTTTTATCTCAATACAGTGGGAACCGTTTGAAGTTGTTTTAAACTGCTTGATGAATATGACTTGTTAGGTATTTAGACAATTTTATCAAAGAAAAAAAAGACGTATGAGTATTATAAACAAAATGAAAAAAATCTAGCAAGCCTTTTTAGTTGGCATTTGTTTTACATTATCATCACAGCAAAAGCGTCAGTAAACATCCCAACGGATACCTCCATAGGTGACTATGTCCGCTTTTTATCAAGAGGCACTATGGTCTGTCTAATATAGGATGATAATTTTGACAGGCCCGTGAAGTTTTGTATTTTTTTCTTTAAAATTTACAGCAAATAATGTCGTTCTTCATTGATGGGTACCGCCCACTCAGTGAAGTGCCACGCATAATGAATAACCACAGACTATCATAAAACGGTTTAATAATAATTGTTGATGATCGATTAGGTTCATTAACGATTATACATTACCTCATCCTTACTGTGAGCTGTCAAAATTATCATCCTATTTTAGACAGACCATAGTCATAAAATAGTAGGTATATTATGCAATTAGTGAATAAAGGACGGATTTAAAGCGAGGGCTATACATGAATCACAAGCAAGTGAAGGATTCTAACGACTGAATCACGACCGTAGGAAGTGATTCAAGTGTTAGAATCCTGAGTGACGCCAGAGATTCCTGGCCCTCGATATAAATCCGTTTTATTCAAGAGTTGCAGAAAAAGAAAGATTTAAGGAGTTTGTATCGAGTAATTTTAGCGCAAGGAGGTTGTAATAGCATTGAGATGGAGGTCGAATATATTGGTGTGTTCTAAATTCAAACACCAAAATAGTATTTAAAAGTGCTTTGTATTCACTGTTTTTAGTGAATAAAACCAGATTTTAGAGGGGGAATGGTATAAATGAAGCTTGAACATTTACCGCAATTTACCGGTTGTTTTACCTTAGCAGTACTTCTAATATTTAATCCAATCGCCCGTTATGTATACGCGCTTGTCATTTTTTACAAGCCATCGTCGGTCGTCCAGTCCGATCTCCAGAGATTAGCATTGTTATGTTCGCAAAAAGTTTTAATTGTATGTGTTCGTATGCCGTGTGTAGATAAAGTTAATGGACGCTTTCACACATGTGTTCTGGGACACATTGTTCTGAAGTACGCAATTTGCGTTAAAATTACCTGGATAAAGCTACGTAGATGAATTTTCTTGTATCTTATTCCATTACACAACTTTAACTTGCATAAAGAGGTTGGCAAGTACCACCTGATCGGGATCCAGTCATCAAATTAATAAAATCTCAAGCCCTGCGAAGAACTGCTAGATCTCTGGACACAGTGAGCGTCTACTGCGTACATAGGGAACGTTTTGATTAAAAATCATTGGCAGTACTTGTAAATAATTGTATAACATTTCTATAATCAGCCGTTATCAAGTCTACTTATATGTATGACATCTATGTTATGACTACATAGATTGCAAAGTGTGTAAAACGCCAGGAATTAAAATAATGTAAAATACACGCGTTTTCATGACCGTGGATTCAATGTCCTTTAGTCGTAATATTAAACAGTTTGCATAGTCTTAACAGCGTCAAACAAGTCATAGTCACAGTCAGACTCAAGCTAAGTAAGTCACGGTCAAGTCAAACTCATGCCCCTGTAAAGTGGTGGAGACTTTACAAGAGGCTCCTATAGAGTTTTGGAAACAACACGAAAAGACACGTTTCACCTCGTTATATCACTTGACCACACGCGAGCACGTTTACGAGCACTTGATGAATAATAAGTCACCATTTAGTACACATTAACACTCAAAAATACACAAGTTAAGGAAAATAATAAAACGAGCCGACATGTTTTTTTCCACGTTGCCGCCAAAACTCCTCACAAGTTAGTGAAACGATTGTGTTGCTGCTGTGTTTATAAGCACTGCAAATTTAGTTACACGGTTTGCTAACTGCATTAGTCGTGTCTCGGTTACAAACTAGTTTGCTGTTTGTCTTCTTACTTAATACAATAAATTGTATAGTCGTATACTGGGTTACACGAAGAGGGTGTACTAAGACGAAACGGGTCCATAGTACCAAAGATAGTACCCACCATTATGAACAACTTTTACTATGGGACCAACTCATACTGTACTGCTAAGCATAAGTACTGCTGCACTTATTTTGGTAAATAAATATTATTCTATTCTATTCTAACTCTGAAATCTCGAAAAAATTGTAGCTGTTCCATCGAAAACGGTAATTCGAATCGACGAAATGTGAACAACTGTTTTTTTGTAACCACTGTGTTGGTCCCGCAGTAAAAGTTTATAAATATAGGTACCATGGACCACTTTCGGTTTAGACTTGCGATTTAGCCCTTTCGGTTTAGTTATGCCCTTTCCATGTTACCCTGTAATTATCTGTCTGTTTGTTATATTTTACTAGCTGTTGCCTGGTACTTCCTATACGCGTAGATTTTCATTTCAACTTTTAACCCTTATTTGACCTTAAGACCTTTCGCAAAAACATTCATTAGCGGACTTCTAAACCATAAGGAAATCTTGCTGCCAAATTTTTGTTTTCCGCGCTTACTTACGTAAATAAACAAAATCACTGAAAACTACGTCAGTTTCCATAATAAAATATTGATAATAGGGTGTACAATATATTGTTACAATACAATACATTCCTCGCGCAGAGAATTTATTTGGCAATTCAACGCGGGAATGCAAGCGTTCTTGGCACTTTAACTCACGGATAACATCTTGTTTTTGATTATATTAGTGATAATTAGTATTAAGTAATAATTAAGGCTTTTTTATTTTCTTCTTTTGATATACCTTTGTAAATAAATATATTGTTATATAAACAAAAACAAATTGCTGGATAAACTAAACGACACTCTGCACGCAAGGTCTCACTGTGTGCTATAAATTTTCATGAAACTTTGGTCTGTCATTGTATCTTTAAATGGGTAATTTTGGGCCCATTTACTAGAGCCAAGTGGTTCGCGTTAGGTTTATTTATCATTTTGTCAGTGACTGGATGTCACTTGGAACCATTTTTTACCCAAAATAAATTAACTAGTAAACGAACGAAGCTATTTCACTGCCTCGGTTTTTTAATTATAAAGCCGATTTATGTAATAGAACAAAAATAGAAATTGTACATCATTTTTGTTGCTACGCAAATACCTAATTAGAACATTGCAATTTTATGAGTACCTATTAGTTCAAAACCTTTTTCTACCTTTTTTTTCTCTTATTTGTTTATAAAACAGTGAGTTTTTTATTATACGAAACTGTCCATTACCATTATTGTTAGAGATATAAATTAAATATTATGGTTTGAATACTAAAACAAATACGCTTTAAAATAAATCAAAAGAGCCTAAACTCGAGGGCTCTATACAATTACTGACGAGAGTCTGATGATAGAGCCAGGATATGGATAGTGGAATATTTGGTATGGGACTCGTTAAATTAAACCAAATGAGTCTAAACTTACTAGTAGCCATTGAAAAAATTCACACTACACCTTCTGCATCATCAAATCAGTTGGATATATACCAAATAATCGTATTGTCATCCGAATTAAATTATACTTCCCAAGTTTTAAATCAATACGACAGTTAGAAGTAGGTTTGAATCAACTTCCAAGATTTGTTTACACTGTTAGTTAGTTATTTAGTTACAAGTGAAGCTAATACTAATAGGGGGAGGCCTATGTTCAGCAGTGGACGTTTTCTGACTGATGTTGATGATGAAGCTAATACAATACCTCTAAAAAAATCATTGTCTATCAAAACTTGCGTGAGGATTCATTATAAACTATTACAAAATGGCTTACACTTATTTTATGTTTGTCGGTCGAGACGAGCGACCGGTTTCGGAACCATTAGAACTCCTTCATTGGGGAACATGCACGCTCTCGGAGATGGTCACCCTTCTCGATCGATAAACATAACGTGAGTGTACCTATCCCATTTTGTAATAGTTTTAAAGCTTTCCTATTTTAAACGCCAACCAAAACATTGCTTTATTTTGTGCAGTCCTCGTGTACTTTGGTAATTTGAACATGACTGTGTAGGAATAGGGTTTGTTAATTATAAAAGTTAATTTGTTGCCACACAAGGCTTCGAAGGTGTAAAATATTGAGCGGTCGATGTTTAATTTCGCAGGTTTGCTTTCGCGAGGTTAGCATGTTTGTGACTTTGATCTTGTTCCTTTCCGTGTAATTTGTTATAAGTCGTTGCTACAAGTTGTAATTAATTATGCGAGCAATTTATTTTTACAATCAAGTATCAGTCGTTGAAAAAATAAACTCAAGAACGGCATTTTTATTTTGCAACCAGTACACCTGCTCTAAAAATGATGTACCAAACTTCACTTTTGGTTTTAAATACCTATTTAATGATACGTAATTATTTGACCCGGATTATTTACTTGCAATATTTATCTCTACACTATACTAAACATGTTCGGGTTTTCGCTTCCAGCTACTGCTAGCTGCTTTACGTGTATCATCACTCCATCAAGTATCATGGCGTTCTAAGCTATATTTGCCGTTTCGGAGTCTCCACTCCAGAACACGTCTACTTCAACGGTTATCGGCTCTGCGTCAGATATGAACGGCCCAATGCTACTTCAGCTTAGTAATACGCTGAGCTATGTCGGTGAATTTGCTTTTCTGGCGAATAACTTCGTTCGGGATACCGAAGATCGGGCTGAATGGCGTGCATTGGGGGAGGCCTATGTCCAGCAGTGGACTAATATAGGCTGATTATGATGATAATAATAATACATGATATGACTACTGGACCCGGGTATGTCCGAAAACTGCGACCAGAAACACCAGAGGATGGGCAGCAGCATCCTATTAGTACACGGTGAACGCACTGCGATCCCCAAGCCGCCTGCCAAGCGTGGGGATTATTGGCAACACCCCTCTCTGCGAAGGAGGCCTTGTTCAGCAGTGGACATTTAATGGCTGATGATGTGTATGATGTGACTACAAAATGGCATCTTGTATTTTAGATGACGTCACATACCTATTGATCATAAGCATATTATCCTTTTTTGGATTTGCGCCGTCGGGTAATTAGTTTTTGTAAGTGATCCTTTAACGAGACATATTTTCCATTATTGTTTTTATATGAAGAAGCTAATACAGTTAGGTATGGGTTGGTTGATGTTAGACACATTTCGAGGTTCTCAGATCATAAAAAGCTCTAAAACCTCGTGGTTTAGGGAGTGTTGTACGTGAGACAAGAATAAGGGAACGCTGCAATACAAATGGCTGTTGTCGCTTCTTTCTCACGTACCTATCGTTACACACTGAAGATCACACGATCTCTAACAAAACATTACAAATAAGTTGGCTATTTTATAAAACTTCAATTTGAGTTTTCGAGTCGCGAGTAAATCGGTTTCTTCTAGACAAGCGTGGTCCACCATAGACCACACCATTGGCGTCATTGCTTAACGTCAGGTAAGGTGACGGTCAAATGCAAGATTAATATTATATTTTAAAAAAAAACAAAAAAACTGAGTAACCTCACTTCGCCGTTTATGTCTTTTTTAATCAAGTTTAGTAAAATTTATATATACATATACCTACCTATTATTACCCAAATAAAATAATGTGAGATAAGTCCCGATAAATATTTAAAACAAGTTATAATAGAGAAAGAAACACGGAGTCAGTAGCAAGCATACCAAGGCAATTGCGAGATTATAAAAACATAAAACATAGTTTATTGGTAAACACTTGTGTACAAAAAGGTATATTTGTGTTTTTATATGCGACTATTGTAACTTATCAAGTCTACTCCAAGGGTGAATTTTGACTCATGCTAACAGTGCCAACATAGCCAATCAATGAAAACCAACACGACACGAAAAAAACTTTGTGTCAATTTGGTTTAGCATGGACATTGGACGTAATATACCTAAAGGGGTATATTACGTCCATGGTTTTAGCTCATTAGTACTGTCAATATCACAATTGTGGTGATTAGGAATGCGATCCAAGAATGTGACGATGTAGTGTATTCATCTCTTTTTTTACAGATGAAAGCGTGGACTGCGCACGAGCACGACACAACTCTTTCCTGCTGTCGAACGTTGCATGTCAAACACGCTGCTTATGTTAGCGCCCTCTATACTTTGGTAAGTTACAACATCGTCGGTCATTTGTAGAATGGGCGAATAAGCCACTTTTTAAGAAAATACGTTTTTTATGCAGAACTGATTTTTATTGACATTGCTACCGATTTATGCTACAAGCCTTTGGAATCAAGAGATAAAATAGAGTTTATAACGGCGAATGTCGCCTTATTGGTTTGTAAAAAGGCCTAATATAGCATATTCGCCTTTTTTGTTGAAAAGTTTTGATTTGGTGGATTTGCCCTTTCTACAAATCACCGACGACATGCACTTCATCTCGTCAATGTCACACGCGTCATGGATAACAAGCAGCCAGAAAATGCTCCTACCACAGATATACACAACCAGATCGGCAATATCTTTTAGTGAAAGAGACAACTTGATATGGCTCAGCACAAGTACGAAAATGACATAAATAGATTTTGTTGTCCTTATCGACGTGACCTGTTTTTGGTACCTCAAGTGTCAAAATCTGTAATAATCAGTGACAAACAAAACGGGTCTGAATTATATTTATTGCCTTTTTTTGGTGATTTAATGTGATAAATGCGTGTTTCCTCTGAGAAATAATTGTAAAAGATATTTTACAATGGTTGGTTGTAGCATTTTGGGCTGCAAGAAGCGCAGTGAGCGAAAATACGATGAAATATCATTTCACACGTAAGTAAACATATAAAGCTTGTAACGATCACCTAAATAAATTCAGGATATCAATTCGCAAATATTTTATTCATAATTAGTCAGTTTTTAGGTCGATTTGTGGTCTAATTCTATGAATTTTATCAAATTATTCACTTAGAAAATAAATTATGAATGTTGCCAGTTTATGAAAGAAATTACCCACCGCAACTAACATAAATTATTCGTTCTGCAGGTTTCCAACTGATCCTGTCACATTGCTGAAAAAAGCTGGCACATTGAAAGAAGTGCAAAATACCGACCCTTTTATGCCCATATGAATATGGTGAATGTTAATATTAAATATATATTAATGAGGCCACAGTTATGAAGCTGGAAAAGCAAAAGGCGATTTCGGCGAACCGATTCAAAAAGCTACGCGCTGTTCGTGAAATTTGTACTGTAAACATTAAAGAGTCTATTTATCTAATTATTTGGAATGTTATACATAATTCCATTCATGAAAAAACTAAACTGACCAAGCGCGAGTCGGGCTCGCGCGCTGAGAGTTCTTTACAATCACAAAATACAAAAAGTTGTGCAAAAAGACAACATCACGCCCAGGCTGTCACCCATCCAAGTACCGACCGCGCCCGACGTTGCTTAGCTTAGTGGTAAACAGAAATTTGTCACTGACTCGCACTTGGCCAGTGTTTATTATTTGTTGTTTTACTTATGTTCACTATAATCCGCTAAATTTGACGCTTGTACGGATTACCGTTTTTACACTAGAACAAATCCAAAAATACGTTTAGCGTTTGTTGCATGAGGGACCCCCGTTCCGTTTTAACTCTGACTTTTTTATTATATTTTATTAATTATAAAAAATCATGCTATGGTTACTTTTCAACCTTTTTTCTAGTACTATATTCTAATCCTAACAAATAATTATAATAAAAACGCAAGTAACTTTCTGTCTGTTTTTACGAGGAAATGGCTAAGTCATGGTATAATAATATACTCCGCCAGGTATAGCAATCCGAGAAAAAATGTTTACGTGGGCGTCCCGCAATGATGTCATGCTGTCAATTTACAACAGGTTTGAGAGAGATGACGATACACCACGTAACAGCTGATTGAATAAAGTGGCAACTGGACAGTGACGTCATTGCGGGACCACTCTCAAATTGCTAGACCTTGTTTTCTTAGATCATGGGCTAAGTCAAATTTTGTCAGGACGATAGGGGTGTGTCATGGGGACAGACAACGTACTTTTCTTCCCAGAAAATTGCAGGTAGCTCCGCGGGTTGCAGCAGCTAGTGTATAAAATATAAATATTTATAGGTAGTATTGTTTCCAAAGTACTCATTGAAGATTCACTACCCATCATAGTAGATAAATTACCCTAACTTATAGCAAATCATTTTAATGTGGCAACACACCTTGTTGAAGCGAGAGGCACTGAGCTAGCCACGCTCATTGAAAATCTATAGGTAGTAGATCTGTGGCTCCTACCTTACTAAAAAAAAAGCTTTTCGAGCAGATATTATATTGCGACTTTGAAAATTCCAAGTGCTTACAGGAATATTTTTTTGTACATAATTAGAGAAAAATATTTTTGAATGTTTTGATTTTTATAATATAAGTTTAATTTGACATTAATTTTGACACGCAATTTTTATTTTTTGCTATATGATAGTAACTCAGCTAGACCCGTTATAAACCTCAGAGATGACAGAAAGATGTCGCTTTTTGTTAATTCGACCGTGATTTATTGAAGTGTGCCAACCTTAAGGATTTAATACAACTATTAATGTAACATAGGTGTATTCATTTTATACTATTGATATTATACTATTAATAAATTTGACAACCAGCAAGATTCTAACCTAGGCAACGATCTGAGTAAAGGCCATTATTGCTCTTAGCTACTAAGCTACGGCTGCTTTCCAATCGGCCTTCAAAGTGTGGAACTCTACAATATAACATTACTTTCGACGTATATATTAACATCGAATTTAGACGCGTAGCTATAAAAAAATGTCAAAATCTTTATGAGAAAATTTATGAATAAGGGGCAGTTGGCAATAATATAGCGTACGCGCAACCATCGTCCTTGACGTCACTGTCACCGGCAACGGTGATTGCATGGGCCTCTATTGATTGCCATTGCGTGATCTAGATGGCAGCAGTTTATACTAGTTATAGGCAAAGATTCATATTAAATTCCTTTTGTGTATATTATAGGTAACTAAAACTATGAAAAAAACTTACAGCCTACATGTCAATGCAGATTGTTCCCAAATCAAATATGAAGTAAAGATTCTACGAAAGACTTTCGTCATCATCATCAATTTAGTACACTTCTGTCATAGGCCTCTCCGAAAGCACGCTGATATACTTTGGTACTTGAATTATAAGAACTTTCCTTTCTGCTTACCTACGTTTTACCCTTTGATTATGTATTAAGTCGTTTCGCTTCTGTGGAAGGAATGATAGTTTGATCAGAACCTAAAAATAGAAACAATATCAGGAGAGCCATTCGCACATTCACAATGTGTCGTGAAACTAAATAAGGATTTATCCGTAGAAAACCTCAGGCTTGCGCTAGAGAAACACAAGAAACGAGGGATTCGACGTGTCTTCGAATATACGACGAGGGATAAGTAGATTTCTGAGAAGAAACCTATGTTCCTGAAATACTGATATTTTAGCAACGACTGCTTGTAGTTTGTATTCTTTTCCAGAAACGAAAAAAGATTGGTAACAATTACGAAAGTGTGGTTATGGTTTATTACGATTTAAGGGGGCTACTCAGTTTTTTTTTCGTTTTTTGAGGGTCAATATTGTGAAAAATTAGGCCTCAATTCAAACAAAATTTTAAAATTTATTAATTCTGCATTAACTTATTGACAAAATTATTAACACGAATTTGCTGTTTTTTAAACAGGAATGAAGACGCTGGTTTTTAACGCTTGGCAATAGTAGTTTGCAAATACAATCAAAAACACAATCAAAAATAATACCCGAAAAAGGAATCATTGTCAAGGTGGTAGATAATGATTGTTTTCAGCACATGGGAATAGTGTAGCTGTTTGTGCCAGTTAACTCAAAGAGATTGGTATAAATAATATCTCAATGTATAAATAAATACTTTTTTATTTTATCTTTTACTAGCGACCCGCCCGCCCGGCTTCGCACGGGTGTAATTTACGTGCAAAACCGGAGCGGGTCGCTGCTTATATATATATAAACCTTCCGTGAAAAATTATCTAACTGATGGTGAAAACCGCATCAAAATCCGTCGCGTGGTTTAGGAGGAGTTAGCGGCCATACAAACAGACAGACAGACGCGGAAAGTGACTTTAATTTATACTATGTAGAGATATGTAGAGAAGAGAAGAGAAGAGAAGAGAAGAGAAAAGCTAACGGGCCGCCTGATGGTAAGCGATTACCGTTAACTATGGATAACTGTAACACCAGGGGCATCACAGATACGTTGCCAGCTCTTAAATACTCTATTACCAGCCCTTTTGAAGAGCCCTATGTTATTGTTACTCGGAAATGCCGCAGAAACTCATTCTACAAATTGCAGGTGTGAAGCTTGAAGCAACAAAGCTCGCGTAAGTCGCACAGGGTGCGATTTCCACCGATCTATGATATGTGGATGTACTTTCAGGCGGTGACGGCTAGTGTGATGATAAAACCGCGATGCTGGCATCAGATAGAACAGTTACTTACTTACTTATACTATACTAGTTACTTACTTAGTTTTTGTCTTAAGCAACGGTGCTTTTAGCCAGGCCATGCAGATTTTTAACATGAGTTGAGAGTATTCACACATTGCAAAACGAAACTGCTGATAGCATCAAGATAAAGTTCCACCAAAAGAGAGCATTTTACGGCTTCTCTGCGGCAGAGCTTCCCACAAAATAAAGTTAGCTAGAGTGGCGTTTACTGGAAATGGTTCAGGCAGTTATTTCGTAAGCCAATGGAGGAAAAATTATCTGTGGTTCTCAGACTTGTGGTACAAATTCAAGTTCTATTCCGCTTTCACCTTGTTTAGGAATTTAAAATTCAAAGCGCAAGTTCTAATATGCAGCTAAAAACAATGATTCAAACTTAAGTAAGTATGAAGTTAAATTCATTTATAATACGCACAAATACGAGGTAAGATAATTGTAGATGAAATATCATCCTTATCTGTATAAGATCATAGTGTAAAATATTTATAATCCTGATTAAATTCGCATTCCTGACCAGTGCTTACCCAATAACTTGAATGACTCGAATAGGTTTCTCTGTAATTGAATCTTGAGTACAAAGCGTGACCTTTCACTGGTTTTCTTATCATGTGTGGGTGGTAGGATCATCCCCAAATACATTTATTAGTTTGGTATTTAGATACACGAAATAATATACAAAATAAAATGTTTATTAATTAAATTAATTAATGTTTATTTATTAATGACCAAAACCTTCGACCAAAATAAAATGTTTATTTTGGTCGAAGGTATTTAGAATGTATTCAAAATAATCATATTATGAAGCAATAGGGTTATATTTAATCGTTTATATACAGGGTTATAAGGAAAGGGTGTGATAAGCTGAAAGGGGTTCGTTATAAAGAAAACGTATTTTTAATTTAATTTTAAGAAAACACTGGATTAATATATCTTTAGATGACAGTAATGAATAACGCCAATGAAACGACACCAAGGACTTTGTAAATAGGGTATACAAAGTCTTTGAACGATAGTGAAGTGTGTGTGTGTGTGTGTGTGTGTGTTTGGTAGTGAAGTCTTAGGCACGGTTTTGTGACATGAATAATACAAAAAAGTCCCACAGATATGCCACAGAATGTTGCGAACCTCTACTGTTAGACTCTCCAAAAATTCGATAAAATTAAATTTTAGGATGAATTTCATTTAATTTTTGAAGTAAATAAAATGTGTATATTTTATTTATATTACAGGGGAATTACTCACGTAAGATTAAATCACTCCGACTATAGTTTCCACCACATTAGGCGGTATAAAATGTGTGAAAACCACGTCAGTTTCTATATTTTCTATAATGTGTATCTTACATTAAAATAGGAAATTATATTGATATCGTATTAATAGTAGTTCCACTTATTCCCACGGGACTTTCTTCGTAAGACGGACTCTACCTACGAATTCAATAAAATGTATCATCATACATGATACGCGTATCATAAAGTGATACGAGGTTAAGCTACGAAAGCCCCCTTAATGGAGGAGTTTCTTCTGAGAAATTATTAACCGTGTCCCGTTCTGGAATCCTAACGATGATTTGTCACGTCTCATGTCCCGCTAATCACGACTAACGACACGTATTATGTGCGCACAAGTTGGAGATGCTGTATCTCATAGATAGTAGCTAGGAGTGCGTTCGATCTGATTAATTGTTTGAGCTTTTGGAGGTCGTGGGTAATCAATCTTCAGTGATTGTGTCACGCGAGTCTGAGCACGTCTGATTTGAATGCCTTGCATTAATTTGGAATTTAGGGGCTTCTAGTGAAGACCTTTGTTCTCTTTGGTTATAATGATCAGTGATATACAAACAATATCTTCGAATATTCAAATATCGTTTTTAAGGCTCCGTAGTAATACAAGGAATCTTTGTAAGCACCTTATGTCTGTCTGTCCTAATTCTTTAGAACCTTAATATAACTTCTACAGTTATTAAAGTAAGTGCATGAAACTTTGCACGATTATAGTAGTTAGTATAGACTATAGAGATCGATATTAAAAGTATAAAGAACTAGCTGCGCCCCGCGGTTTCACCCGAGTAGTGATGAAAAACCGGACAAGTACGAGTAGGACTCGTGCTCTGAGGGTTCCGTTAGACGGAACCAAAAAAACCAAAACAAACAGAAGTTAAAATATTGAAAGACAAACTTAAGTTTGTAGTTTTTTTTACTGGGCAAGTGCCTTTAATAACTAAACAAAATACAAGCTAAAACTAACACTACAAATACAGTTAGACTGCCCATAGACCGCTGAAGGTCTAAAGACAATCCAAATGCTCAAGCCCACTACCAGTTGGCAGCGTACCCAACATGCTGGCGGCATTACCACGTTGAATGGCAATGCTAATGCGTTGAGCCAGAAACACGCCAGCATTTTGGTCACGCGTCGCATTAACCAGGCGCTCTGAAAGATTTTTGAAAATGAGGTGAGCTCCTGGTCCCCAAGGGCCCAATGTCTCGACCCCAAACGCCTCAAATATGTAACCACTGCCGAGGTTAGCATATTTGCGACGCTTGTGCTGCTCTGCCGAATTAGCAGCCGCGCCAGCCCTACCCTGTGTCTCAGGAAGATGTGACGGCGCCAAAGTATCGACACAAGTTGCGTCCCATACAAGGGGCCGCCCCAACCTCCAGGGCACAAGTGTCATACCGTCAGGCTTCTTTCCATCGTCACGCGCAAGACCACTCGGTTTGAGCACAGCTGCGACATTGGCGGTGGAAAGTGCCCTGCGTATGATGTCGTTCAGGCTAGCGTGTCGGCCAATACGACCAGCGCTTCTCGAGCAAGAGAGACCATGGTGACCGAGCTGGTCAACAGCAGTACCACACTGACAGCGATGGGCCTCACAGCACCTTGCACCCAAGCGTAAGCTGACAGCTAGACGAAATGCGGTTGGATCTAAAAGGCTACCTGTGTTAAAAGAGGGCATGGCTTGCAACCAAAGTCCCGATTCCCAAACAGAGACAGCAAGAATACGAGCGCGATCTGCAATACTAGGACACGTATCTAGTAGCGATTTCCATGCTAGTTCGCAGATCGGCCGATCCCACAGTCTCTGGGAAGACAACTTTGAAGTTTGTAGTTGACAATAAGGTTCTTCCATACATCCCAACTACAAAATGTAAGTTTGTAATAGCAAAATAATTATTTTTAAATACCTTCAAATTTATAACTTTCGGATTTATTCCTATATATGTACTATGAGACCTTGCCTCTTGCCAAATTTCATGATTCTAGGTCAACGGGAAGTACCCTATAGGTTTTGATTCCCCTGTGAAATCGCAAAATATACGACATAAAGGAACCCTAAGAGCGCGAGACCAAAAAAAAAACTAACTGAAGTTAAAATATTGAAAGACAAACTTAAGTTTGTAGTTGACAATAAGGTTCTTCCATACATTCCAACTACAAAATGTAAGTTTGTAATAGCAAAATAATCATTTTTAAATGATATACCTTCATATTTATAACTTTCGGATTTATTCCTATATATGTGCTATGAGACCTTGCTTTTTGCCAAATTTCATGATTCTAGGTCAACGGGAAGTACCCTATAGGTTTTGGTTCCCCTGTGAAATCGCAAAATATGCGACATAAACGTTCATATCTTTTGATTGCGTTGACTTACAACTTTAATTTTTTTACAGCCGAAAGAAACCGTAGACCCAAGTATTTAGTATAAATTTCAACTTGCTACCTTTACGCGTTCTTGAGAAAAAGGGTCTTGACAGACGGACAGACAGACAGACAGACAGACGGACAACGAAGTGATCCTATAAGGGTTCCGTTTTTTCCTTTTGAGGTACGGAACCCTAAAAATGGTGATGATGATGAAAATTTGTCTATGTCACTCTCTGGCTTTTGAACTACGAGTATACCCATGCAAAAAATCAGGTCGATCCGTTGTTCCGTTGCAGCGTGAAAGAGGAACAAACATCCATACTTCCATACATACAAACTTTCGCGTTTATAATATTAGTAGGATGTATTTTAGCGGTGACTCTCGTAAACGTGAAATGAGCATTAAATTTTTTTCGCTATACCCTCTCGTGTTGGATATCGTTGAATAGGTCTTTAAAATGACGGCAAGGTTTCATACATCACTTTTTTAAGTATAGCTTTTGCGAAATTTGGCCCGCTAAAGTGACCAAAGGCCATAAGGCTTAAATATATTGTATCGAAGTCACAATTTAGCAAAACCATGGCGCCAGAAATGGCATGGCGCAATGAATCCAAAAAAAACAGGGAAAAAAGCGCAAATCAGTGTTACTTTAATATTTTTTCTATCGAACGAAATGTTTTAATCGTGTTTCGGTATTTACGGTTTCCTAAATAACACATTCAATTTTGATATGACATCATTTTTATAATTTTAAGCTAATCATGGAAGTAAACAAACTAAAACTAGAATGACCAAAATTGCAAAAAATTTGAAAAGGAGGCCTTAAGTATATAGTTCCAGCTAAATCGATAGATGTCGTTATCTACAGCATCACGCACAGTTTTAACCCGTCGTATTCGGATAAGTATCGTCGTCTGCGGGAAACTACTGAAGAGGCACCACCGCGCTGATCTAAATCGAGGACAGCCGAATGGGAAGGATTAGTGATGGTTTAGCGTATGTTCGTATATTCTGTGACGCGTGTTTTGAGAGTGACTAGCTGTTGCCTATGATTTCGTACGCGTACACTTTAATTTGAACTCCCCCCTTTTGACCCCCTTAATCGCAAAATATTCTTTCGTTGAATCCTTTCTTAGCAGACTTCAGTCAGTCGTTCTGTCAGTTTATTTCGTATTTATACGTATAAAAATAGTAATGATTATAAATATATAAAAATTCAGCTATTTGCGAACCCTACTGGAAGAAGGGTCCTGAAAACTACATTACAGCAACGACCGGCAATAGCAGCCGGAACGAACCTGAAAATGTGGGCCGATGTGTAGTTTATGTCAACATACGTGAGACCATAATTGTTCAGTTGCCGTCAAAGCTTGTATTACTTACATAGTACTTTTCTTAAATATTGCGTAAATATTCATGTAAAATATACATAAATATTTTGGTATAATTTTATTTATTTGCGATTAAGTAGAAGATAATCGGAGAGACAAAAATTTCGTAGAAGACGATGTGAGAAAATTATAAAAACCGTAAAAAATATATATTTTGAAGTGTTCCACACGTTTATTTTTATTTTCTGTTACATTTAATCAGTTTTTAAAACCGTCAGAAACGCATGTGTGGAAGACGCGAAAACTCATATCCTCTTTCCAACTTATTTATTCAGAATTTTCCGAATAAAAATGACTTTTTCCACGCAAGCATCGCTCAGTTAGAATGAATCGCATGTCTTGTTTGTTCGTACAGAGCACATGTTCGCGTCAAATGAAATAAGATGTTTTTATAGGAGTGGGCGGAACTAAAATTAGATACGATGGAAAAGGAACTTCGAGCTACATTTTAGTTATTCTCTTTACGAATATAACTGCTGTCAGCCATAATGAATTTTCTTATGATACGAGCCGTTTGCCCAATGTTTAACCATCAGTTAAATAAGGAATGACGAAGGTCATACAAACTTTTATCTCCTATTTTTGACTCCTTGGGAAGATTGATTTCCAAAAACACCACCCACGGCTTTTATTGGTAAACGGAAGCCTAAATACCAACCACGTGTCTATCTTAAAAAACCGGTCAAGTACGAGTCGGCCTCACGCACTGAGGATTTGGTACCACCGTTCCACTAAAAAATACAAAAGACAAAGAGTGTAAAAAGACATCACGCCCAGGCGGAATCTGGAAACAAGAGGCACGGCATTCCATTCCACTTTAAACATATAACAGAGAGCGTTTTAAAAGATGGATAGAAACAAACATCGGTTTTTAGGTTTCCAAAAAAAAAACAAGTCTTCTTCAGAATCACAGTCAGCAGATAAATAAATAAATATTCGGGACATTTTTTCACATACGGTCATCTGACCCCAAACCAAGCAAAGCTTGTGATATGGCTGCCAGACTGATATACATACATATATAGTTTTAAATACATACTTAAATAGTTATTAACAACCAGATATAGAACAAACACAAATGTTCATCACACAAATGTTTGTCCTAGATGGGAATCGAACCCAAGCCCACAAGCTCCGAAGGCAGGTTCACTACCAACTTGACCAACGAGCTATCAAAAAAAAACAAAAAAATAAAAATCGCATATTTCTGCAATGATAAAAAAAAATGTCACTAAGAATTGATATCGTTTAAAAACTAAACGCCTTAATTGACTCCTTTAAAGAAACTAAAGAAGCCTGACACCAGAGGTTAATACTTTTGATGAAGAGGATCTGATGATGTAGCCGAGAGGTTGACAGTGGAATTCTTGGTACGACTCGTTAAAACAAGTTGATCTCAAATTAGAGGGGTTTACTGTTAACATTTGAACTTCCACTATCCACCTCCTGGCTTATTATGAGGTCAGTTTGATAATACTAAATTATTGTATAGTAATTCAAATTCCACATCCAAAGTTTCAAAGCGATACGACAATAAGAAGTAGGTTAAAATCGACCTCCAATTTTGTATACATTGTCAGTTAGTTATTATTAAAGCTGATATAAACCGTATAATAATACAAAATTCATCATCATCATTATTATCAGCCTATCGTGTTCCCACTGCTGGGATACAGGCCTTCTCTCAGAGAAAGAGGATGGGCCCTAATCCACTATGCTGGCTCAGTACGTATTGGTGAATGTTATACTTTTAAGGTTCTTGGACATACGATTTCCTCACTAAAACCCAAAACAAAACCTGCTTCGCAAAATGTAGGAAAATTATGATAGTCAGTAATTCTGATTGACTTCTCAGAAAGCAACGTTATCATGCCCTCATTTCACATTTTGTATAATTTCTATTGTAATATAAAACGGAAGCGGCTCTGGTCCCTGAATTTATCTATTTGTAGGTGTTTCAGAGTGACATGACAGGCCATGTCTGCGTGGGCCGCCCGTTGGCTGAAATAAAGAGGAAACGGAAGTCGTGCCTATTGTTCAGGGTACTGTTACCTAACGGGGAACGACGAGGCTAAAGGTCGTAAAGGCCCGAGGGTCGAGGGTTCATGTTGAACGTGAATAAATTAAAAGTAAAAAAAAAAAACATTGTTTTAAACAAGCTTTTAAAAATTTAAAATATGTTAATACTAAATTTCGTGCCTGTGCTGTTAACCGTTGGGGAGTTCCCTCGTTAGGAGCCAACCTTGATTGCAGTAGCTCACAAACACGAAAATTTGAAAATTATTTTACTCCTACAATCTTATTGATATTAATAATTTTCTAGTCGCCAGATGTCGCAGAGACCAGACAGAACATTGCAATAATACTCGAGTGCATTATTATCTCGTAAGGGAGACTGCTGAAGTTATAGAGTAGTAAAAGCTTTCATCTCGTCTCGGTAGATTTTGTGGCTTTTCAAATGACAAAAGTGTGTTTTACGAAGCTTGCACAGAATAGATGCGAGTAAGAATGAAGTGCTCCATCTCAGAGTCGTACGTTTTTATCCAGTGCCTAGTATAATAGTGCAAGTACAAACGCTCGTTTACACAGTGGTAATGTATAAGTAGTATTTTATTGTGTTAAGGGCCAGAATACCAGGTGCAGCGATCTAACTCGCGCATTTGATGTTTTTTTGATTTTAAAACGACTGTCTGCTATTGAAACATGTACTTTGGTAATTTTTGCGAGGCTAATATTTCAAAGTATTTAAAACAAATGTTTGTTTTAATATTGTTTATAATGGCCAGAAATTAAGTTAAATGGCTAATAGCTGTTTATACAATGTTCTGTAGTAATTTTGTTATAAAAAACAAACACATATAATATCCATGCCTGAAACAGAGTTATATGTTTATTATTTTTAAATGTTTATCGGGACTTATCACGTATTATTTAATTTAGGCCATTAATTTTTTTAGGTTGATGTTTAGCTTGTGACCACGGCCATTGTAACATGGTCGAAACGTCGAGCGAAAGGTACACATTTTTTACCAAAATTAAATAATACGTGATAAGTCCCGATAAACATTTAAAACATGTGTTCAAATCGCGATAGTTTAAAAATTACTAGAGTTATTTTATTTATTAACACTCTTGTAATATGACTTTTATCACTAAAAAAGCATTTTTTTTGGAAACAACAACAAAGACGACAAAGATTACTATGCCATATTTTGTCAATTAATACAGACATAATGCCTTCCGAAAACCGTCCATATACTCGTACGTGTCAACTAGTCGTTAACAAAAGGAGAATTTCAACATTCCTTCCAATCTAACTGAATAGCGGAATATATTGTTGAATGAAATAGAGGTACTTGAAGGGTACTAGAACCACATTAAAATAGATCTTTCAATACATCATTAGCCATATTTTCAACGAATCGAGTGCTTCAAACAGCGATTACTTGTGGCAACAAATTAAATACTATTTATTTGCAGAAAACTGTCCTCTATTCCTAACCTATCTTAAACAGCTTTGTTAATTTGAGATATACTTAACGTCAAACAAGTATGATTTTCCATTCAGACCACAGGGGTACTGGTGTCCGAATAGGTGATGTACCATTCGGGCTTCTAATCTGGGGATACCGGTGACCGAAGGGTAGACCTCTGTTTTAACATGATGTTTCATGGGCCAACGAGCACTGATTCTATACAAAACCGTATCTAAAGTGACTGGAGTGACCCTGTAGAACAGTGTGTTCAGCCTTCTTTTTGAAAATTGTTGCGGCTCAAACTTTTACTAAACAAAGTTTTTTTTACCGACACGAAACAAAAAGAGTGTAATAGGAGCATAGAAGTAGAAGCCTGTGGCACGGTTGTTTGAAATATTTTTCTTTATATATATTATTATAAATTAGTTTACTCTCTATACTCCATAAAAATCTGCTAAGTAACTATGTCATAATGCTTCTTCTCCATGCAGGTAAATGTATCTCCCAAAATTTTCCGTTTCGATACACAAAGTCAACTGGTATGTACCTACTTTATCAATTGGATTCTATTATTAAAATACGTCCTTTTCACATTAAAATCCTCCCGCCCTGTAAACCCACTCTTGGATCCCCTGAGCATAAAATCTTTGCAGTCGACATCAAGGATAAAACACAAGAGCTTGTACTATTTTGCGTAATGGAAACTGGAAATAAACCTCTCTATACCGAGAATATGTTTTCGAGTTACATATGAACCCAATCAATTATTTATCTAGTTGCGCAATATAGATAAGTATATAATATGGCGCACTATCTAGTTGGTGCATTATCTAGGTTGATGCCAGAATTCAGGTGGATAGAAGCCGCTCTGACAAGTGATTTAGGGATACAGAGATTAGGGCAAAATTTAGAGGTTCGTACGAGGACCCTTTTCATTTACGGGAAGCTGGTGCAGTTATTGAATTTAGAAGACAAGCCAGTTATTTAAGAAAGAGCTGATTTGGAATGAGTTTCGCTGACTAAATTGTAGGTACCTAGCTAATTGTAGGTTTGTTAGCTACAAATACCGTTTATGTATTATGCTAACCCTCATAGTAACTGATACTAGTTAGTGGGAAACCTTGACCTCCCGAACATTATAGCAGATGTGAAAATGAGTTATAGCCGGTTTCACGGTTGTAACTTTTTAACAGGTGTTCTCCGCAGTTCAAGCTAGTTTTCCCCTATTATGTTACGCAGAGGAAGTAATTTACAGGAGGTAACTTCTATGTTGGATTCATTAGTTTTTAGTTTCATTAATTTAGTAGTAGAGAGCTATTAACATTAGAGGAGGTAATGAGGTGCTGCGGTAGATGTGCGGCGTGATTAAATCAGCATCAAAATCAGTTCAGTAGTTTGGTTTTTAAATCAATATAACTGGAAAAAATGTGTCATCAAAGTAAACGAAATTGAAAATTTACTAATATTGAAGTCCGTTTTTAGGGTTCTGTACCTCAAAAGGAAAAAACGGTACCCTTATAGGATCACTTCGTTGTCCGTCTGTCTGTCTGTCCATCTGTCAAGACCCTTTTTCTCAAGAACGCGTAAAGGTATCAAGTTGAAATTTATACTAAATACTTGGGTCTACGGTTTCTTTTGGCTGTAAAAAAATTAAAGTTGTAAGTCACCGCAATCAAAACATATGAACGTTTATGTCGTATATTTTGCGATTTCACAGGGGAATCAAAACCTATAAGGTACTTCCCGTTGACCTAGAATCATGAAATTTAGCAAAAGGCAAGGTCTTATAGCACATATATAGGAATAAATCCGAAAGTTATAAATTTGAAGTTATATCATTTAAAAATAAATATTTTGCTATTACAAACTTACATTTTGGAGTTGGAATGTATGGAAAAACCTTATAGTCAACTACAAACTTAAGTTTGTCTTTCAATATTTCAACTTCAGTTTTTTTGGTCTCGCGCACGAGGCCGACTCGTATTTGTCCGGTTTAAAAAAAAATATACTAAATAAATAAATAAATATTCGGGACATTTTTTCACACACGGTCATCTGACCCCAAACTAAGCAAAGCTTGTGATATGGCTGCAAGAGACTGATATACAAACATATATAGTTTTAAATACATACTTAAATAGATAGAAACAACCAGATATAGAACAAACACAAATGTTCATCACACAAATGTTTGTCCTAGGCGGGAATCGAACCCACGCCCCCAAGCTCAGAAGGCAGGTTCACTACCAACTGGACCAACAGGCTATCTATCTCTACTAATTATCTGGCTCAAAGTATAAGCATTGGAATTCGGCGGTAATCCAACTGTTGTTTGTATAATAGGTAAGTAGTTTAGGTATTTGATGTAGGTTAGCTTGAATTTTGTTTAGTTAATAAAGCCACTTACCCACAATTAAAGTTTTATAAGATGAGCTTCGCAAAAAGGTAAAATATTTCATACGATGGACGAAGGTAACAAATTTACAGGACCTTCGTCGCAGAAATTTAATAATCCTTTTGGATAAAATATATCACATAAAAGGTAAGCAAAGCTTGTTTATAAATTCACCACGTAGCAGACCAGCGTTAAAGAATCCAATCTAGTGAGGTGAACATCTTGTTATTAAAGTCCCACGTGCTTGCTAGCTTGGTGTTCTAAACTTGTGTAGATCGTATCACGGTCTCAAGCTTATTATCTCGATATCAAATAAAATACATAAAACAACAATAATATAAACGTGCGTGACTTACATAGTAAAACATGTTTAAGATCCTACGTAAAAGCAATACCGTGAAAATCCCAAGTAACAGCCTCCTTAAGAAGAGAAATGTGTGAATGCTTTCAGAACCTTGGCTATGTAAGGCGGTTTTATTGCTTTTGCTTTTATTATGGGAATTCATCAGGATTTCAATGCGACAAGATTCGTCCTTAAATCCAAAATGTCTAGCCAAATCAGCTTTTCTCAGTAACGTATTTTTGGGAGATAATGGTAACAAAGAAAATTAAACTAAGCATAAAAGCAATTTGTCTTTGAAGTAGGTAGAGGAAAATAAAGTTTGGAATCTTTTAAGAGAATGTTGGTAGTAAAAGTTGCTCTTAAAACACCAAAGTGATGACTTTGATGGTTTTATAACACTTGTATAATTTGTAGCAAAATCCGTGCGAAATCCAGAAAAACACTTTTTGGGCTTTTTTTTGTTTTGGCTCCAGACATCCTGTCTTTTAAGCCAATGTCAAGTATAATAAAGCTTATAGCTGCAGGAGCCGTGCATTTTTCCGGAATAGAACATCGTATGCCACTTTCCGACCCTTCAACTATATCTATGCAAAAAACACATTGATGTGTTGTTCTGTTATAGTGTTAACACACGTCTGGATTTGGTTGACGGATCGCCGTCCAACCAACGGGAGAGAAAGAGTGAGAATATCATATTTCCCTCTCGTTCTCTCCCGTTAGTCAGACGGCGGTTGAGGTCAACCAAATCCATACGTGTGTTAACACTATTACTGCGTGGAAGTAGAACAAACAAGTAAACACACTTTCACATTTGTAATATTAATATGATTTTGAAGTATTCAATAGTATCGACATTTATAAAATAAACGTCATAGTTACTGCCTAAGTCAAGCAAAGTAAGCCAAGTCATGCCCCAGTAGAGTAGAGAAATCTTTCAAATAAACAGATGTATTTATCAAAATCTCTGGTTTTATAAATAAAAGCTTCTTCACCTCTTTGATTATGTCATCATCATCAGCCAGAAGACGTCCATTGCTGAACATAGGCCTCCCCTTTAACCTCCACACTGAACGAAAGCCTGCCATCTGCATCCACTGGATGTCCGCGACTCTGGCGATGCTGGGTGCTTTTATTATGTATAATTATGTACATAATCAAAACTTCACATTTGCGATGACGGTGTCAATTTTTAACCGACTTCAAAAAGAAGGAGGTTTTCAATTCGACTGTATGTTTTTTTTAGTTGTTTGGTTTATAATATCGGTCAAAAAAGTTTTTTTTTTTTAATACTTTTTCTCAAGTTAGGTTAGAAAATGTGATAGCGTTAATATTTGAATAAATACATCGACTTGATCATACATTATATCGAATCTTATTTATTTCTTTCTTTCTTTAAGGTTTGTAAGTACCCATTGTATAATTGTATATTCTATAAGGAAAATAATTTGATTGATTGATTGATATCGAATTCTTATTCGATGGTAGTAGATGGATGGAAGAGATTGCTCTTAGCGATAAGACCGCCTTTTGCGCTTATCTCTACATTCTTCTTGGAATGTCCTTCTTGTGGTTTCAGAAAGTGTAATTGTATAGTTATTTCGCTGTGTATAGATGGAGAAAAACAAACAGACGTAGACAAACACCACCACAGTTTTCCAATTGTACTTGTAATTTGGCGAAGTGTTTCGTTTAATGAATTTAGGTGCGGCGATAAACCGTGATTATTAACGCTTTAATTAACGTAAGTGAATTAGTGTGTTGTGTACGGAACACTGGAATTAAAACGCTAGGTAATGGATCGCGCCCACTGATACCACAATCATGAAGGGAATTTAGTCTGATGCGTACATTATTTACTACGCAGGGAATTATGGTTAGCGGTGGCTAAAGATAGAAATAAAATAGTCGTTTCCATAGATGTTTGTTATGTAATTTATTAGGTTATAGTTTTTATGAAAATAGAACACAAACACACACACACACGTCTTTTAAATCACGAGGCTGAAACTTCACATCGTTTAAAATGTGGGCACCCAAAATAGAATGTCAATTTAGAAAGTAAATTCATTACAAAGGTTTCCTGGAATTCCGGAAATTATTTTTAACTCAAGAACACATCACTGTCTTTACCATAAGCTGTTTCTTAACTTATTTCATAATGTTTTACGTGAGTTCCGACACTGTCATAAAATACTGACGATGTGAAAGCTTTACTCAATATTTAAATATATCAAATCTCGTGTTTATACTCTAAAGCCACGTAAGCGGAATGTTGGTCGTAATAGGGTCGGAGATAATTGTCACTGTCAAAATAGGAACCAATTAGCATAGGCCAGATGCAAAGGCCTAATTATAACAGGGCTTACAGGGCCCTTATTCTGTATCTGACATAAAAATCCTTGTCATAAAAGCGTGACGTCATAATCAATATGTTGTTGAAAATAGGAGTTTGTGCTGCCCCTGCTTTTTCTTTTTCGAGGGGGAAATCTTTCAAAGATACCCGGTGGCATTAGGGTACAACCAGGTTATGTGGGATTGTACTCACTAAAACCCCTCGGAGACCAGCCTTAGTACTTGACAAGAGAGTTGCGGGATCAGACAGGATTGCACTGGAGTCCTCAGTACTGCGCTATGGCTCCTCCCGAGACAACTGGGTGTTGTCTCAGCTCCTCCGCCTACGAACGTCGCTCACACAACGTTGTCGTCCTCTCACGGGGCTCACTTGGGTATATAGTGGAATAGTCAGAGCCCTTCGACCATCCCGAGCCCAGAGGTCATATTAGCAGCCCCGGCACCAGGGCTTGATTTTTGTGCTTTAGAATCCATATGACCTCATAAATTTGCAACGCGGCCATATTACCTTATATGTGTGACAATTTCAAATTTGCTAGGACGATGAGGTTCGCAAAACGCTCGGTTTGAATTGTTACAATAACGTGGAGTAAGCTAGCGTGTTACGTGCGCGTTTGTCAAGAGAATGAAATATTTAATCGGATGACGTAATTTAATTTTGTATACATATTATAACGTGTTATTTGTAAATTGTAACCGTAGTTAGTATGTTCTAACATGTTTACGGCGTGTTATTGGTGTGTTTGAGAATAAGGACCCAGGGTGTGATAATACCTGCACTGACGTCTAGCTTGGGTTGCATTGCGCTTTTACCTAACAGGACAATATGGAAGGCTGTGAATGATAATGATGATGTTATCTATCTGAAAGTATAGCAAAATCATTACATTAGAATCAAACGTAATTTTTTTAAAGATTTGTCAGACATGCTTGTACCCCCGTACTATAAATAAATAAATATTCTGGTAATTTTTTCACATTTTTTCATATATTTTTTTTCATTTTATAAATTAAAAAAAATAACTTTTTTTTTATTTAAACCTTTGTTTTTCTTTTAATACGGCAAAAAATATGTAATCTTAAACAGTATTCTGGACATCTCCGATAAATGATCAGCCAGCATACTGACTGGGATATAGTAAGCCACTGTTCGGACACACTTCATCGCAACATGATACACATCTAACGTAGACATTTTTGTTTGTTTCAGAATATATCAATCCTAGTGGTGCTGTTGTATAGTTGGAGAATTGGTATTAACGCCAAGAGGTTTAAGGAATTAGATGATGTATACTATGGTAAGTCATATTCTTACGTATTTTTTTAATTTAAATCTTATGACAAAAGTAGCTATTACTTCGTATTCCAAGGTACGTTTGTCACAACCCCAACCCCAACCGTTTGACCCAAACGAATGTAGATTTATAATCGACGTTTCATAGGAGATTGTTATGATTGATACAGGAGCCCGTGACCTATATTGAAAAAATGCTTCAAAAATAAAATATATTTCTTTCTCCTTTTTATTTTCCTCACAAAATTAAGACGGATAAGGTGTTTTAAGCCGACTGCGTAAAAACTCGAGCTCCTCTTTACGTAACTCAACAGAATTAAGAAATGAAAATGTATGTTCATTTATTTTCTAATGATAATTTTTTAATTGTCTTGAATCGTAGTAGCAAACCATTCTGCAAAAATACATTTCAATTGGCTCAAAACGAGAGTTTTTTTGTTACAAACAAACTTTATTATATATACTCATAAAAAAAACAGAATTAATGAACGTGGATTAATTCTCATTGATGTTTGTGTATTGTGTAAGTATTGATAAACTGCGCTGCGCGGTTTTACCCGTTGTTCTGCAGGAACTGTATTTTTTTCAAGATGAGTAGTAACTAACTTAGGTAGGTATATGACAATGCTATTGCTAATGCAATGCTAATGCTAAATAAAACAGTGCTAATCCAGGATATGGACGTTATCTTCACAACAAACTTTATTCAAATGAATTCACCTTTTTAGAGTTAAGTGGGAACAAACAAACACACACACTAACATACACAAATAAAGATCAAGAAAGATGCAAGAAAGATCGTTTGAATCGTACAGTGTGCGATTTGCACTGATGGCAGTACTCCATGTGAGGTCGGACTTGCCCTTTGTAAAGCATTTACTTAGAGTCAGCAAAATTATAAAATTTTATTTGACTACATATTTTATCAAACAACATTAAAAATCGTTTTAGTCTTGCCCATTTATTAGCCAATGATTTATTCCTCAATTTGTTGTGCTCCTCGTAGAATGATAGATTGGCTACAAAGGAACGCAATCTGTTTTACCAACGAAACGGGACGGATCTTCAATTAAATGAGTTTATTTATTGCACAGGATTTACTTTTCAATTACTGGATCCAATAAAACGAAAGAGAGCGTTTTAAATAGATTTTTATTGGTTTTGAAATACCTGATGTAGGTATCTAGCATAGGTAATTACGTAGAAAAAGTTTTGCAGCGTTTTACTACTGTTAGCTCGGAACTTTTCGCACTTGTTCTTTGTGGAGGAATATTTATAACCATTTAATGGTTGATGTTCGGAAAACCCGAAGCACTTTGGTTCTTATTTTATTGTGCGAACAGCTAGACTATATTTTGTTATGGAGAGGGGAAAATCGTCATGGATACCCGAGTAGGGTAATGCAGCTAGACTGTTGGAATGCGCTGCCTGATTGGGTATTCCCTGTATATATTTATTCCCGTATTTCTGGGTGTCTTCAAGTCATGAGTGATTCGGTTTCTTATAGACAAGCGTACTCCGTCGTTGAGCACTATCGTGATGGCGGAGATGGCGGTCAAGCGTAAACCTATGTTCGATTAAAAAAACGCCTATAGGAATACCATGATAATTGTGATGCATATAAAAACGCGTGAATATTATTTTACCATGTCCGTAAACTTAAGCCAGGTTATTCGAAAAATTAAAACACCTTAGCCATGTTTAAAAAAGATTTTTCCAATAAACACCCTTCTTGTTATCATAAATCAACACTTATGACTTGTCTAGTGTCAAATTCAATAGAAATAATTCACGTGTTTAGCTTTTCAGCGTTGTCTAGCTAAAACAATGTTGAAACCTTGGTTATTTTTATTTGTGGTGAGACCTGTCTATAAATCCCTCTGAGGTCTTGAATACTTCTGTAAATAGTCTACTATAAATGTGTCTTTTTATCCAACCCTAATGCAATTTGTGGATAACAGCAGTAATAATATAAATTGGTACAATGAAATTGAAGTAAAAATACTTGTTCCACTCTAAATTAGATTCATTTTCGAAAGCTGAAGTGACTCCACACTCCTACCGGCAGTTCGTTATTAGCTAATCCATTAGCTAGTTACATTACATATTCTGTGGAAATTTCAACTGGCTATCTATTATGGTTCCTAAGATACAGCCTTTTAATTGTAAGACGGACAGACAGACAAACAGACAGACAGACAATGTAGGCTTAGCAATAGGGTCCCGTTTTCACCCATTGGGTACGGAACCCTATAAACTACCTAATTAACAACCTTTCTAATTCTTTGAAGTCGGTTAAATACATTCAAATTTTATTTATATTTTATATACTAAAGAACAGTAAACAGCCGTATTATAACATGTACAATAATGTGGATAGATTAATAAACTTAATAATAAGACAGCCAACAGCACTATTCACATATTACTTACAGAATTATACCTTATTGAACGTGATATCCAGCTAAAGCCACGCTAAGAGCGCTAAAATATGTATCAACCTTGTTTAACAGGTGTCTTTCTTCAAGGATTCACGTACCTTTTAGGTACCTACTTTACATTTCTAAATACCGACTGAGCAAAGACTCTTGATAATCTGTGTTAGTGTGCCCTTCTTGATAGTGTGCGCCCTAAATTAGATTCTTGGAAGCAGTTCCTGTCTTTTAGCATAAATTAACTTGCTCTAGTTTATTTAGGCCTACGTGGGTTCCATGAAGTTGTGTAAAATAGTCAAGGTAAATAGGTAACAATTGCTAGTTGTCCAACCGTCAAGGAAAGGTGTGCAAAATTAGGGGCAGATTTCTTTTGCAGAATCTGCCTCGGGGAAGTATCACATCTTATTTATTTACATTGATACCTACATTAAAACATCCACTATAATGCCTAGGAGAGATCGCTTTAAGCGATAAAGCCGCCTGTTAAAAGCCTATCTGAATAATATTTTCAATGTAATGTAAGATTTTCTTGTTAGTGTGGATCTTTACAAAGAGATCTAATAATGTAACAATCTGTTTGTTAGTTTAGTATATAAGGATAGCGTTTAGTGTGATTTCGTCTGCTAAATTTATAGTTTATTATTATTATTATATAATAGTAGACAAACAAGCGACGGGCCACCTGATGGTAAGTAGTCACCGTCGCCTATGGACACCTACAATACCCGGGGCATTGGCGGTGCGTTGCCTACCTTTGAGGACTCTATTCACTCTTCGCTTGAAGCAATTGAGGTTATATTTTGGAGGAAAAACCGAAGGTGGTAAGCCATTCCACAGCTTACAGGCGCGTGGCAGAAACAATCGATCAAATCGAACAGTGCGAGACTTCCACGCATCTACAATATGAGGATGGCTTTTTTGGCGATGGCGGCCGGTTCGATAGTAAAACCGCGATGGAGAGATGAGGTCAAAGAGTTCGTCAGATCATTCCCCATTATAATACCTGTAGAACAAGCTGAGAGCATCACCATCATAGTTTCGCCATCGATTGATGATTTTCTGTTGTGCTCAATAATCTAGGTATATATAGAAACATCAATGTATGTGTATGTATGTTTCCTATGGACTCCGAAACGGCTGAACCAATTATGACGGAGCTATCACTGGCAGATAGCTGATGTTGTAAGAAGTTATCGCGCGGGTGAAACCACAGGGTGCAGGATGTATTAACTAAAACAGGAAATAGGTGAAATATATATTGACATCACGGGGAGTCCAATTAAATACCTATGCCAACATTTCTACCCTTAGCGATGATATATATATTTTCACCAAATTAACATAGGAGCACCCTCGAGATATATTATATGGCATTTGATTACACAAATAAATAATCTACATACATAGCTAATTAAAATATTATGTTCACAATTGGCGAAGATGTCTCATTTTGCTATAGATGGCAGACAAGCTAACGGGCCACCTGATGGTAAGTGATCACCGTCGCTTATGGATACCTGTAACACCGGGGGCGTAAGATACGTTGCATGCCCCAGGGAGCTCATTCCACATACAATAATATGCATATGTGAGGTAAAAAATATCGCATAAAACGCACAGTGTGCGATTTCCACAGATCTATGATAATAATGATGTGGATGAGCTTTTAGGCGGTGGCGGCGAGTAATACTCACAACAAAACCGTCGGGAACCTTAGATTTTAAAGTCTGTTTTTATATAAATTATAGGAACTTCGATTTTTTTTATCAAAGTAAATATAGGACTGATACTTATTTAGCAAGTAGGTAACTTTAACTTGTAATGCTAAGCTTGCGTCGCTCTGATCTCTTTATGTATTCAAAACTCACGGAACCCGCTCGGAATATATCAATATAGTTAGAATTTTGAATGTAACCTACACCACGACCATTGATGTACTAAAGACTAAATAGTAGAGGGTGGGTCGCAGCCAAAGACGGTCATAAAAATATAACCGCATATAAAATAAATATGGTTTTATTTCGAATTGGTTCGGTCTCACCTCTGATTAGACAAACAAGGGGTGAGATATGGTAGGTGGCGTGGCTTGTGGCCTAAATCATGCTTGATGCTTGATGCTTTAGTCGAATTTACCTTACCGCCCTTTTACTTTGCATTGGACTATTAGTTAGTTTATTGGAGGTTCTGCAAGTCTCTTAGTGAACGTGAAAAAATTAATAAATGTGCCGTATATAAGCCGTACAGTTTCAGAATATTAAAAAAAAAAAAAAAAAACGGAGACTTTCGAATACGAATGATAATATATATTTTTTACTGGGGCAAGTGCCTTTAATAACTAAACAAAATACAAACTAATATTAACACTACAAATACAGTTAGACTGCCCTTATACCGTTGAAGGTCTAAAGACAATCCAAATGCTCAAGCCCACTATCAGTTGGCACCGTACCCAGCATGCTGGCGGCATTACTATGCTGAATGGCAATGCTTAGTAATTAATTGTAGATTCTAAGGCATATCTCTCTTGCTTGTCTGATCTGAAAACCCAACTATAGCCAGCGTGCAAACTTGTCAAAATTCCTCAATTTGCGTTTAACGTTATGACGGCTATTATAGGCTCATAATAAATTGAATTTGCTTATACATTAAAAAAATATCTACAGTTGTAGCTATATGTAGGTACTGCGGTTTCACCTGCATAGTGATGAAAAATGGCGATGATGGTGTTTTTTTAACGCGGATAAGTTCACGCTTGACCACCAACTCGCCTGTGAAAATAATGATGATGAATGATGACGAAGTGATGAGGATGAAAAGAACCGTATGTCACTCTCCAGCCCTTGAACTATACCCGTGCAAAAAATCAGGTCGATCCGTTGCTTTGTTGCTGCGTGAAAGAGGAACAAACAAACCAACAAACTTTTCACATTTATAATAGTACTAGCGACCCGCCCGCCCGGCTTCGCACGGGTGTAATTTACGTGCGAAGTCGGGGCAGGTTGCTAGTTGTATATATAAACCTTTCGTGAAAATGTATCTAACTGATGGTGAAAATTGCATCAAAATCCGTTGCGTGGTTTAGGAGTTAGCAGCCATTCAGTCAGACAGACGCGGAAAGCGATTTTAATTTATACTATGTAGGATAGGATGTAGGATAGGATAGGATATAGGATATGATATGATAGTAGCATAGGTATATTTAACCGTGGCTGAATTTTGTTGTGATTTTCTTTGTAACCCTTCATCTTGTCCTATTATATTCCATCAATAAGTACGAATTCTATTTATATGACGGAATTACTCACCTATGATTAAGCCAGTTAATAAAATGTGTGAAAACCTCGTCAGTTTTCATAACATAATGATCACGAATGCTGTGATATATTGCATCGCATCCCTTGTAACAAAATATCAACTAAAGTTTTCAAAAAGATTACAAAAAGCTGTCGGAATTTGTCTCGAATCTTATTAAACTGGTTAACGAGATCACAGGACAGCTCCCGTCGGAACTCGTAACTCGATGAAAAATTTAGAATTTAATAAACTTCCTCCAAGATTGTTAGATGCATACTTTCCTGGCTGAAATTAAAAAGTGAACAGGGAAAGAAGAAATGCTTGGAAACACCGTAAAACTTTGACGGAAATAGTGCCATACTAACATGTGCAAGATAATAATAATACCGCGGTTTCCTACTTGACTGATCGGAAGAGAGTATTTATTTCAAAACTGTTTTTTTTTTTCATTACAAAAATTAGTTGTAGCTAATTGAAAAATATTAAATTACACAGCGATATTTCTTATCGAATGGGCATCGAAAGAAGAGTTGGATGCAAAGCAAAGTGTAATGTGTTTTTACGTCTAACTAGTACAAATTAGATAATTTTTTAAAATATAATTTTGGTGAACACGTTTGTCACTAAATGTCTTAACCAAAGTTAATATAATTATGAGTTTTTTTATATATTCTCCTTAATGACATTTATCGTGATGTCTTCTCTATATACATCTACAAGAGATGATTATTGCAGCGTCGAAAATACATCTGCACTCGTGGCTCAATAAACCAATCGCAACTGTGCCATGGAAGATACATCACCTGGAATGCACTACAAGTAACGCAGGCTAGCCGAGAACCTACAATGCCGACCTACTTGACCACTCGACCTAATCAGCAGGAGCTACAAGCACGATAGAAAGCAGTAGTTTGACTCGGACGTGTCTTTTAATACAATGCCTACCTGGTTCGGCGGTCACAGGGCTAGGGTTGCTAGTATCGGGTTTTAAAATGCTATATGTGAAAAGTTTTAAAGTTTTAATAAGCCTTAAGTTATATATATATATATATATTCAAATATAATGTTTTTCTAAGTAGCTGTTAGTTTTCCGAATAAAATAAAATACTTAAATAAAAATATTCTCATTATTTTGTACGCTACTTTTAACGCTGACGACACACGCACACGGGGAATCGCGGCGCGCGCGACTATCGCTCCGAGCGTACCGTGAAGTATCATAGCGGGCGGGGGAAGGGGCGCTCGATTGATTACCTCACTCAGTTTGAGCGTTTGTTTAAAGGCGAGCTACTGCTTTAGCTTATATGTCCACTGTGCCTCAGGAGTGACGAGACACGAGTCAGGTACTGCAACCGATCCGGCACCGCACGTACTAACATTAATAATAAATATACTGTGACTATTCCCAACCGGAATCGAGAGCTCTTTGATCCCAACACGTGCCATATTGCCAAGGCGTGGTTGCGAGTCTGAAATATTCATGTCGTCAGCCGTCCCGACAAAATTATCAAGATGTTAATTTGACACGTCCTCATAGCCAGTATTTACGTGCCAAAGTTTGCGTAGATCCGTGAGAGTGCAGAGACGTGTTCCATCCTCAGCCTCACCGTCCCTTACCATCAGACGAGTTGGTTTCTGAACGTAGATCTATATTTCTGTGAAATGAGCTACTTAAAGAAATCAAACGGCCCGCCGCCACTTCAACGCACTCCTCGCTGCCAACCCTGATTGTGACATCATGTGTGATAAACGGAAAACTATCATGACAGTTTTTTGAAATATCGTGAGAATTGATTAGAACATCTATCACCTCAATATTTTATAATCTGGTGATGGACCCACTTGTGGAACCAACAGTCCGTAACCATTTTTTACGATCAAAGTACGACGACGCTACTATTTTATTTACGACGTGTGGTTCCTCTTTACGGATGTATGGCATTAATTCAAGACGTTAAATCAATTATTCCGTCAAAAAGCTCACCTCCATATCTTGTAAAGCTAAAAATTCCACACCGGTCGATTTTCCGTTTCTTTATTCCGCGGATCTGCGAGGTGTGGATTGTCCTTCCTCCTAAGTTCTTCCAAGTTCTAAAGTCCACCGAGCTTCAACATGAAGAGTTTCAAAAAGGGTGTCTACAACTACCTATCCGGGCTGGCAAAGCACAGTCAACACCGCTAGTGTTGCAGGTGTCCATAAGCGGCGGTTTTTGCTTACCATCAGGTGAGCCGCATGTTTTCCGCTATTTCAATAAATAAATAAATTATAACTGTTAGACATTTATTTTATTAATTATTTAAAATTTACAATTTATCGTTGTAGTTAAGTTCTATGCCATTAGATTGATTTAATGTTGATTTAATTCGTTTTTGTCTCAATAAATAAGTTTGATTTAATTGAATTCCGTGCGTGTATATGGTAGAAAAAAATATTCAATTGGCTTTAGTCAATGATCTTATATGTAAAACTCTTTGGCTTTAGTACCGGTTTTCGATGTGTCATTTGAAAGTACATCTTCAGTCTCTCTTAGTGAATGCTATATAATATACTTTGACAAACAGACATTACCTGATCTAAGATAATATATTATATTGCGTAAATACGGTAAAATGTACCTAAAACTCTTTTTACCATAACCTCGTCTAGCTTTTGTGTGAGTCGGTGTATTATCATAACGAATCCGTATACAGAGCGAGACGGCGCGACGCGTTATGAATTTGTTTAGTCACTTTGCTTTAAGTCTTACAATATCCGAGCTTGGCAACAGTCAACCTCGGATTTGACTTAACCTCCAGCTTAGATGGACCAATCTGAGCACTGACTTTGTGACTGAATTCAATATGAAAATAAAGAAATGATCTGAATATAAAGTAAGTAGCAAAAGTACCCTAGCGTACGATGTAGGTTCCTAAAATCGAAGTCAAGCAACGGACGATCTGGAGGCTCGATTTTTGAATGGCTCGTATGATATTTCGCACGAAAATATCATGCGAAACTCCTTTCGCACGACACCCCAAACTAAAGTCGCATTTTTGAAATAATCATAATTATTACTCGCTAACGCTACGAGTGGTTTGAACCATACGAATATGCTTTCTATCAATAGAAAATATTTCATTTCGCATGATATATCGTGCGATTCAAAAAATCCAGCTCCCGGCCTGTCCTTGGAGGGGTGAACGCGAGTGGTATTTACAACTAAGCGCTACTGGGGGGTCGGAGTTGTAGGCTCCGTTTGTTTGTCATAGATCAACCATCGTTCTGGCAAGTTAAAGACCTCCAGGCGGTTTAAGAACTCTGACATTAGGCCTGGCAACTCAGCCTTTAAAAGACTTACTTAATATTATCTATATCTTCTATACATAGGAAGGTATATAAAACAAAGTCGGCTTAGTAAGACCATTTATAACTCAAGAACGCATGGACCGATTTTCACGAATTTTGATTTGTTGGATTATTTTCCGAATAGCAGAATAAGTAATAAAATATCAAAAAAGATCACAAAAAATTTATGAGGATAGTTTATTTTCCCCATTGACCTATATGTACTTTAAATTCTTTGATTTTCCCATACATTTTGTATGGAATGATAACAATGAGCTTATGGAAGACTAATGATAAGAATTGAAGTCTATACATTGACATATTACATTATTACACCAAAGCACAGATCTGTGCATCAAAGGAAAAAAAGTTAGTGGTAGGTAATTGTCATCTAAGTCAAAGGAGGTTGCTATCGCTACCAAGGAGATTGCTTCAAGGAGGTATATAACGCAAGTGAAACCGCGGGGCGTATATAGTTTTAAAAAAATATTTATGTGTCTAAATAGAACAAAACGATTACTAGTGTCTTTTTAATATGAATAATCGGTATGTTTTAATCAATTTCAATTTCCCTCCACAGAAAATAAAAAATGCGAGGAAAAATAACTTGAAAATAATTAAAAAACTTGAGAGATTTTCTACAGAAAATAATAGGAACAATTAAAGATTTTTGCATAAATAAATTTATGCAAAAATCCTTCCTTCAGAGCGTAGGTAAACCAGAGTTTTATCAACACGAGCAAAAAAAGCTTCTCAAACCCTCTTTAACATAATTTTCTAACTTTATTACACTTCACTCGATTGCCCTTTCTCTCGACTCCACCGTAATTCTCTTCACAAAACGTTGTAAGAAATAATCGGAGTAAAAGAGTCCGGTCCCCACTTACTTATGCATCGCCCTTCGTACTTGCGCTCCCACAAATGAATTATACAAAGGAACCTTTCATCACGTGAGCATTCCTTATTTATCCCGTCTTCCATTACAGACTAAGCCACTCTTAACAGTATTAAGAGATGTACGCTTTTAGTCCAAATCAAATGTCGCCTTTGTACGCTGTGTAGCAAATTTTAACAACAATTGTAAGGCTACGTGAAACCTTCAGGGTGATTTCTGCGTTCAGCTTAAATTAAAGTGACACTTTAATTTAAGCTGAATTTAGTAGTTGAAGAATTTAAACAGCCAGTCTAATATAAAATAGGCGAAACAGGTAGTAGCCTTAACGAGTAAATTCGGATTTTCGAAGTAGAAAACTACAGTTATACAGGGTTATTGCTAATTATACCGGGTGCATCTCTAGACGACAGAAACTATTTAAGGATATCATTGCACTCATTATAATAAACAATGTTTAAATTTGAGACAAAAAACAATAACATACATTTCGTCGAGTGTTAACGAAATTTTTCAATGGTATAACTGGGATTTCGCTGGGTTTCGAGATACACCTAGTTTAGCTTAAAATCTTTACCAGGCAGCTTACAACATACTTAACGACTTTCTTTTGTGACTTCTCACAAAACATAATATGTATGAAATTACAAAATTTATCGAACTTCTTTCTTTTTTTTTATTACAAAATATCTTTTGTACACCATTTATTTAGTTTTGTATTTTGAACGCGCGAGAGTCGGCTCCTAAGCTTTACTTGGTTTCATATGAGAAGAAAATCCCCCCGAGTTTTTTATTTTTTGTTATTTATTGTTTCTATTGCAGTTTAGAGCCTTATTTTGTTTTTGTTTTTGTGTAGAATAACTATAGTAATAATTATTAAAATTCATGGAAAAAAGTTGTTAAGTATTGTGTAGCTGCCTGTGAGAGGTTGTTCGCAAATTTTCAATAACCCTGTATTATTTTGGTTGTGTACACATAACTATTACTTTGTCAAAACGTAGTAGGTAGGTATGTACCTCTTAATTGCCAACTATTCAATTTATTAGGTATTTTTAGCTCGGACTAAAATAACACTGCTAAGAGCGGAATGAAATATAGCCGTACACAGAAAATATATTTTTTTCGCAAGCGTATCAGCTTCCATTATACACCTCGCGCTTAAAAACCTAGCATAAGTGATCAGAATGTGTGGTTTTTATTATACAGCTTTTTTAAACATACTGCAGCTGTCAAATAAAAATATTTGAACCGAATAGAACTACATACGAGGATATATGAGATTTGCACACCGTCGCATGAATGTGTGATGTTTGTGAAAACATGATGGGTAACTTAGAAGAATCATTCACTAGAAAAATCCTTGGCTTATTTGCGGTTTGCGGTGGAGCCCGGTAATAATAAAATTGTGGGTAGGTACAGTATCAAGGTGCACTGCGCAGTGGTTAATGAAATGGATAAGGTCCATCGTTTGATGTTCGATCCTTCGTCTGAATAGTCTGATTGGAATTCTTTATGCTATCGCGCGCAGCTTCGAAGGAAATGATTCGGTAAATGGTCCAGCTTTCTATTCAACTGTAATGTAGGAGTTTTACCTTATTAAAAACATGCAACAATAACATATTATGTTACCCGATCAAAGATCAAAAATTACTAATATTACTAAAATTAGAGAGCTGACTCATTCCTCGCGCGGAGAATTTCTTTGGCAAATCAACGCGGGAATGCAGCCAGCGTTCTTGGCACTACCACACGGACCACATCTTGTTTTTGATGTTTGATTATTAATAATATTAGTGACTAGCGGTCTGCCCCAACTTTGCACGGGTATAGATTATAGCCTATGTCACCTGGGGATAGTGTAACTTCACAACAGTGAAAGAATTTTTCAAATCGGTTTAGTTGTTTCGGAGCCTATTCAATGCAAACAAACAAATATTTCCTCTTTATAATATTAGTATAGATAATAAGTAATAATTGTTAACAACACCTAGAAGACCTGCAGTCTATGGTGCACCGAGCGGTTTACAAAAAAAAGTATGTGTCTATGGAAAAAGAAAAAAGAAGAAGCACACACGACGGAGGGGTCTTTTTGGGCCGAAGGGCAAGGCCGTGGTGTTTAAAAGGGTGGTTGTTAGCTTGTCCGTGTTTTTATGTTTGGCTTGTGGTTATTGGCTTGGTTTTGGTTACTCAAAATACCACGAGTTAATTAAATGCGAGCGAATGTAGTTTAAATAACCTTATACTAATTTAATAGTTAACATAATTAAGGTTTTTTATTTTCTTTGTTTGATATACCTTTGTATTTAAATGAATAATAAGGTTCTTAAAAAAATTAAAATTGTATTTTTTGTGGCAGGTCTAATTTGTTTTCGTCGCGATGCCTTCTTGAGAGAAATCTATTTGGCAATGAGTCAAAGATATTTAAAACAAAAAAATGTGTTGACAAATTCAGAAGCCAAATAGTTCTCCACTAGGCGAAAACTCTTTGGTCCTGTATAGGTACAATATACAACGTAACGTTGTAGAAAAGTGTAGCGTGAACAATCCCAGCCCCTTATAAATGTTGCCGCTTTTCTTGAGGCAGGTCATTCGTCTCGTGAAGTGATTCCGACAATCGCGACCCGGCTGCTTTCTAAAGAAACTTTTCAATGGCGAAGGGTTATGCTGCGAATGTTAGGCAGAGTAATGTATTGCTCTGAATGAAGGTCATAATGGTCTTTCACTCAAAAGTTGTGACGTTGATGACGACGGAGCTTAGAAATGTTTACTTGGCCAGTTTAGCAACTGAAAGTTCTTGGAAGCAGTCTAAGTAACTCAAACATCCTCTTCTATGTCCATAAGACTCCAAAGTCTATAAAGTAAGAATGTGCTTCCAAGTTTAGGAATTTGTTTTAAGCTTTATTAAAACAATTTGATTAGTCCCAAGTGTAATTAAACTTTTATATTTTGACAAGTTACTTATTTCTTCCGGTTCCATAATTAATACAATTATTACCTTTTTTTGCATGAAATAGTGCATAAAAATTAAGAATTGGTCGCCATATTTGTGAGTCCGTCATATTGGAGATAGAATGACGTCATTAAGCTAATCATGCATTGTCATCCAAACTAACCGTGTATGCAAATTTCCGCTCAATCGATTGGAGATAACTGTTTTAAAAAGCTTGTAATTATACTAACGAGTACGTACACTTACTTCTATGTGGAAACTGTAGTAGTTTTCTAACATTTTGTTTAAAATATAAGGGAAATATTTATCTGAGATTACGCCGGTAACTCCGACTATATTTTTAAACAAATTCGGCGGTTTTTTAAAGTACGAACGCGCGCTCGTCTTTTGCGCTTACTTCTTGTAAAAGAAGAAAGCGCCAAAGACGATAAGGTACAGTTACGGTTTCTTCTTACTTATTAAGAGTGCCCCATTTTAGACTGCACCAAAGTCAAAGTCAAAGTCAAAGTCATTTATTGGTAAATTTAAATTTACAAGTCAATTAATAATATAATCATATCCACCACCATTCCTTAACATCAGTTATCATTTAATAAAAAAAAGGAAACTTAATGGGATGGTTGTTATTAAATACGATCTGACCAATGGTTGATGTTTGCTGTTAATGATTGTTTGTCAAATACAATCAATTATTTTTCCAATCAGTTTAAATTTGATTTAAATGGTACTTTTTTAACTTCCGCTGCTTACAATAAACTTTAATATGCTCCGATTGAAATTGATTCGATACAATTAATTATCAACGAAGTGAATCCAATAAAACTGTCAAGAATTAATTCATTGTATCAATCTTACGTCAAGGTATAGCACCTGTATCAATAAAGTAAATTAGTAATTGAGTGAGTAATTTGTTTTCCAAGAAAATCTATTATGAAGTGTCAGAAGGTACGTGATGGGGTAATGGAGTACCAGGTCTAGGAACTGGTACTTATCTTTGGAATATTTACGTTTATATTTTTTTAAATCATTTTTTAATAGTGCAAGTGCCTTTATTAACTAAACAAAATACAAGCTAAAACTAACACTACAAATACAGCTAGACTACCCATAGACTGTTGAAGGCCTAAAGACAATCCAAATGCTCAAGCCCACTATCAGTTGGCAGCGTACCCAGCATGCTGGCGGCATTACTATGCTGAATGGCAATGCTTAGCTCATGCGTTGAGCCAGAAACACACCATCATTTTGGTCACGCGTCGCATTAACCAGGCGCTCTGAAAGATTCTAGAAAATGAGGTGAGTTCCCGGTCCTCAAGGGCCCAATGTCTCGACCCCAAATGCCTCAAATATGTAACCACTGCCGAGGTTAGCATATTTGCGTCGCTTGTGCTGCTCTGCTGAATTGGCAGCCGCACCAGCCCTACCTTGTGTCTCAGGAAGATGTGACGGTGCCAAAGTATCGACACAAGTTGCGTCCCATACAAGGGGCGCCCCAACCTCCAGGGAACAATTAAGTGTCATACCGTCAGGCCTCTTTCCATTTTCTATCTTTCATCTTTTATACTATGTTGAACTGACAATATTATCATCATCCCACCATCATGTTCCCACTGCTAGGACACAAGCTTTCTTACAGAGAGAAAGAGAGAGAGAGGATAGGCCCTAAATCACCATGCTGGCTTCGACCAAAGTAAGCTGGCCAAGTGCATGTTGGTGAATGTCCCGTACAAAAATGAAAAAAACAACCCATTGGGGTGTCAGCGCCTTACTTAAAACTTTATCTTAGCAAAACTTGAAAAGTATACATACCTTTTTTACCATAATAAAATAATGCACGATAAGTCCCGACAGACGTTTCAAATAAATATATCTATTTGTGTATTTTGTTATCCTACTAGTTCACATGGTCAAGGCAAGGATACAAGGATACGCCGTGTACTGAAAATATATATTTTTTTTTTCATCATATTTGTGGTTAAGTACCTACCTAGCCTTTCATTCATGACCTTTTGAAATATTATATTCCTAGCTAGGTAGTTATTAGTATAGGTACCGATACATATAATATATAGTAGGTAAGATGAAACGCTCGATCGAGATTCATTAGTGAGCATCGTACACGCATAATATTCTCTCTGAGGAAAGAATTCTCATTAAGCCGCGGGCGCGATAGGAATCCGACCCATTGTCTTAATGGCGATATGTAGAGACGTACGTACCTTTACTATGCGGGTAGATACTATACCTATTCGTCTTTTCGAGTGTACTTATTGCATATGTCATCACAATAGGAGTATAAGGACATATTAGTACTTACTCGTGTACCTACTAGTAGGAGTACCCAGTAGGAGCAAGTGGAAACGCTCGTCTATCCGACTACACTTGGGATCTTGTTTTATTGAACAAAGGCGTGACGGTGGCAAAAAATAAACTGGCCAAGTGCGAGTCGGGCTCGCGCACTGAGGGTCCCACGATAAAATTCAAAAACGTAATTACCAGCTATAACTTGGTAATGAACAGAAACTTGTCACCGATTCGCACTTGGCCATTAGTTATTATTTGTTGTTATACTTTAGAGTATAAACTATAATCATGCCAAATTTTACGCTTGTATATATTACCATTTTTACATTAGAGCTATTACAAAAATACGTAAAAAATCGTTTGTTGTGTGGGGAACCCCCTTTAGTTTTTACTTTTTTATTATTTATCAGTTAATCCACCGTAACATTAGGTACATATTCTGTGAAAATTTCAACTGGCTGTCTAATACGGTTCAAAAGATACAGCCGTTCAAAGGTAGGACAGATGGACAGACAGACATCGTAGGCTTAGTAATAAGGTCCCGTTTTTAAGCTTTGGGTACGGAACCCTAAAAAGGCTAGAAGTAAAACAAGTAATGCACGAAACGCCTCAACCAGCGAACTGTGTACGAGCTGCGTAAACCATTGCTACAGATATACTGCAACCACTGCATGCGGAGTAGTGCAAACAGTGCTATGTTTTGTGTGAAGGGCAATACTGTAATAGGCATACGGGCGTAGTGGCAGAGAGCATAGAACTTTATCTTAAAAAAATTACGTGCTGGCATTTAATCTAGGTCAGTTTAACATCTTCAAACAAACTGTCACTTAACAGCAAGCGTGTTGTCATCAAATGCGTAGTTTACCAACCATAAAAAATTTACAAAAATTGAAATCTGAAAATAAGTAGGGTGTAAAAAGTTTTGAATTCAACTGTACTGAATTAGCATTTTATACCTTCTTTAAAAACTGGGGATAAATCGGGAGTAGAAAACGGGACCAAACGAGAATTTTTCATTCGAAAATTCAGGGCCGAAACGGGCATAAAATCAGGGCCGAAATCAGATTTTTTAATGCGGGACAAAACTCTAGGGGACGAATCGGGCATAAATCCTTAAAGTGACGAAAAATCGATTCTATAATATTTGTCTCGCTTTCACGTACCTCTCGTCAGGGAGAAATTGACATAATTTTATGGCATAGATTAGCTTATGCACATGAGGGTTAAAAAATATATATCTTTTGTGATTTTATTCACTCTATACGCTGTTTGCACTAACATACTAAAAAAATACATTTCCTAATACAACAAAATATAAAAAGGTAATAAATAAACCTTTTCGAAAAAAAGCCTTCGTCTGAAAATCCCTTCATTTCTGTGGAACTCAATGGAATTCGATTTGTTCTTGTTCCGACCAAAGTTTGGTAAAAAGGTTTGGTTTCTGTGACCATTTCTGTTACCCTCGTCTTATTAACTATTTCGATGTTACTATTCGAAAGTTCATATTAAAATCAAAGTGTCGTTGTAGAATTACTTTGGGTATTTGGTAATTTGTTTGAATTGTTACTGTAACATATAAGATCATTGTGTTACTGTGAAATTAAGCTGAGTAACTACACAAAGAACCAAATGTAAGTATTATGAGAAATAGTTCAATCAAGTAAATTTTTAGACTAGATTATTTTAACTGTTTTTGTAGGGTTAGTGTTTCATTGTATTTTTAAAAAGTTAATAACGGTACTTGCCTTTTATAGAGAAAAAAAATTAAAACACTTTTGACAATTAGGTAAACAGGAAAAAATTGTGTTATAAAAGGCTTTTATTTTATTTTCTAACTATAATTCTCTGACCAGGAATTAAAAACGATGAAATCCAATCGAACAAAAACCACTAAATTATGCGTATGTTTTTTTTCGTAGACTGAATTGATGGAGACATCAAAACGCATTAGCGAGCCGCGATCCGTAAGTTATTGCTGGCTACGAAAGTTCCAATAGATACAGTGCGGCAAAGTTATATGCACAAGTGGCCAATGAGGTAACTAAATAAATTCGACGGAAGACTGTCAGTTATGGTCAGAAAGAACGATTGTAGCTCCTCCGTTCAACTATACAGATAATTTGGTCACACTGTATTTATACGGAACGAAGGGAGCTATAACGCAGCTTGACACTCATTGAGCAGATATTGACAAGATTATTAAGACAGGAAAATATGAGCTTTTTCGGTAAGATAATTTATCAGTACGGAAAAAAGTTAACAAGGTTTTATAAAATTCACAACAACATAGAATAATTAATAAAAAGTTTTTGAACCACAAGTCGTCATCATCATCATCACAGTCTACATCAGTCCGCAGATGGACACGGGCTGATCAAAGCACACTTTAATTAACCTATCAGCTTGTTCTTTTGTAGTGGTGATAGTCCAACTCTAATGTCTAACTGGTTGAACCAACGGCCCTGCAGCAAGGACAGTGATCCAACTATTATCTACGCTAGACCAATGTAGGTACCTACAATGTGGTGTGGTGATTCTTGTAAATATACATAAATATTTATGAGTGTCAAAGCCAGTCTATGACAATTCTCATTGGTTGTTAGCGATTGCAGTAGGAGGGGGTGGCGGATAGAATAGAAAATAATTTTTGTATTTGCTCTAATATTAAAACGGTAATACGTACAAGCGCCAAAGTTGGCATGATTATAGTACACACTCTAAAGTAACAACAAATAATAAATAATGGCCAAGTGCGAGTCGGTGCTTATTTCTGTTCACCGCCGGTTTTCGTACGATCACCGAAGTGAAGCAACGTCGGGCGCGGCCGGTACTTAGATGGGTAACATTACAAATATTCTGTGAAAATTTCAACTGGCTATCTATAACGGTTCGAAAGATACATCCGTTAATCAACATACATATACATAGATAGGACAGACGGACAGACAGTCGCCGTAGGCTTAGTAATAGGGTCCCGTTTTTACCCCTTGGGTACGGAACTTTAAAACAAATTAGTATGTTCGTGAAAATGCCATAATGAAGGCACAAAATTAAAAATGTTTTCACGCATTTCCTTTCGGAAATGACGTACAAACTCGTTATTCAGCTTAACCTCATGTCGACAATTTCCTCAAACTGAAAACAATACGTGACATAATCAAAAGCTCTTCCCGTCTCAAATAAGGCGTATATAAAAACGTTTTCATACGTTGTCTCTCCCTGAAATAAGTTCAATATAATATATACATAGACCTACTCCATTTCCCAAAACGTTCGATAACCTAATTTATGCTATGGAATGTTTTATCAATTTCTCGCTGGCAAGAACAAGTACACCCAACAAAAAAAAAAAAATTGGGTGTTTTTGAATAAGCCTTTATACAAGAAGTGTATTGGCTTTATTATCAGATTTTTTTATTCTGACAAATACAACAGCATTTTTAAAAGCTGAATGTTGAATGCTGAATGTGTGTTTATATGATTTCTTTTCATATTTTACTGTAGCATATGTTTACGAGTATCATAAATATAACGAGAGAGAAAAATCTCTCACTCAATGAGAGCGAGACACTTTGCGACACGGACGTATGTATAAATAGTCGACAAAGGAGTTTGTAGTTGTCTGCACAAAATGTTTGAAAATTTCGATCAAATAAACATATGCCGCACGCCGCATATGCGCTGCGAAAGTAGTGACACCATTGCTTAGACCTTCTAACGTCGAAGAACTAAGCATAATTGTTAATACATTTAACTATATAATAGGTACATTTGTTTATGGCGCGTTATGCTCGGATTGCTAGGTAACGAGTAATTGAATGCAAACTGCTGCACCGGCGTGTTGTGGCGGAGTTTTAGGTAGGCCGCGGATGGGCGGTTTGTGCAATATACTCTGTTTATATCACAGAAGAGAAAAAAAATTCGTCTACTTCTCTTTTCTGTGGTTTATATGATCAAAGTTTAAAATAAATAATCTTATTTGTATTATAGTTTTAAATCTAAGTTAAAGATCATGTTATCCGGAAATAAATAGGTACATTTAGATTTATATAATATCGGCCACTGAGTACAATAAAATACCCAAGCAAAAATGATCCAAGAAATGAAAACCATAAATCTTTTACGGTTTAAATATTACAATAGAAAATTACACGACCGGTCAACAAAGTTAACCCTAAAATAACGAAATCAAAGCAACGAATAAGTAAATCCTAAAGCGTAGAACACTTTCATATTAAAATTTCTTAATGGTTTTCATTTAGAATTTATTATATACTGCAGCTGTTAGAGATTTAAAAACACTTGCATTGGTATATTCTTAGTATACATTATGATTATTCATCAGAGTGTTAATATAGCCCTCTCCCAAAGCATGCCACGATCTTATTTACGTCGTATTGACACAGAAGACATAATAGACAGTATTGGATCAAATCTAACTTCATCTATATTGTCACCCCATACAGTCTACCTATAATACAATAGACTAAATTAGTTTGCTGCTTCACGAAACCCATCAGTAGATGGAATACACCTAACTCACCTACGTATATCGACAGTGGGGTTGGTGTTTCAATTCGCGGTTGTCTAACTTTAATCACTCGGAAGGTAATCGATCGGATCGATTCCCAATTTGTTTGTTTATTTGGATGAAGTTGTGCAAGATAATGATTACTTTATAACTGAGCTTTTTGTTGTTGTTCAAAACAGAAAGACACAAGGCAAACTATTAAATTCATTAATATTGTAATTTATTTGACAACTAATACGGTACATTAGATCAATAATATTAGATAAGAAAGATTATAATTTTAAAATAATAATTTGAAAGTTATAATTCCTGATGTCAAGAAAAATGCGAGGTCTGTGATTAAACACTGATATTATAGGTAATGTATTTATTCGATTGGAATTAGGTAGTAAATGTTAACCGTAAACCACTGCCATTGTTTCAGCTTTACTTTCTTTTATTTTTGTCACTGATTTTCACAGAAGCTTTTGCTCAACACAACAAAACATCGGAGGTAATAGCGTTGACCAATTCCATTTCGGTTTATTCGGCCGTCCACGTGGAATCGAATAAGCGGCAGAGGTATTCGATTAAATTCCGAGGCTGTGTTTGGTTAAGGCTTATTTTTGTTCATCATTGCACTGTTTTGTCAAAAAATACCTATGTTGTACCTATTTCATATTCTCGTAAGTATTGATATGCTTAATATAACCTAGCAATCAAATATACGTCTGGCGTGACCAAAATGCTGGCGGTTTTTTTGGCTCGTCGTTGTGCTGCCATTATGCTAGAAACGTCACCAACTGGTAGTGGGCTTGAGCATTTTGATTGACTTTATACTTTCAATGGACTGCGGGTAATCCAAATGTTTTATATAATAAGGTGATTGACTATGTTGTCATTAACGGCCGGTTATCCGAGTCGCGTAGGCAACAAAACGCTCCCTCAGCCCCCGCCAAGTTATAGCGACGATGTATTTTGGAAATACGCATAAGTCAGGACGCCTGCTGTGTGTAATGACAAAAACGAACATAGATCCGACCTCGATGACGCCTGGCGCGGTGCTGAATGCGGCGCACCCAAATTCTCGCGACCTTTTTACGCTTTTAATTTCACTAAATAATGAAACTATTCACTATCAAAAAATCTATCCAAATAAAAAAATTATGAACAAAATTGCCTTTCAGGACATGCAATTTCCAGGGTGTTACAAGCTTTCATTAGAGCATAAAATGAAAAAAATAAACTAACTCGACTTTGTTTCAGATTTTTTTGATCGAGGAAAGTTTATTTTATCGTGTTTTGACAAACCAAATCATAAACTCAAACACAGATGTATCTGTGACATGTATTTTTTTCCAGCTCAAATATTGTAATTTAACTGAATAAAATTGATTTAAAACCATCAAATTTGGTATATGAGGCCGTTAAATAAGAAAAATAAATAAACGGTAATACGTACAAAACTTTAAACTTGGCATGATTATATCAATCAATCAATAAGCTAAGTAGTTTAGGTATTTATTGGCCTATAGTTGATACAGATACTTCGTCTCATTTATAAAAAATCCAATTACTTGAGTAGTATAATAACCTTTTCTCTCTTTTTTTCCGTCATATGATTTCTTAACTCTTATAATGTACAATATCTCAAATAATTATTGAGCAGTAGTTTTCGCTGTTGTACTGTAGATTAGAAGCATTTTTTGGGTATTTACCTAATTTGTATTGCTTACGACATCTCTCTACAAGATAATTTTCTACTTTTCTAATAATTTTATTTAAAGGCAGTAGGACACTAAAAGCTGGTTCAAAGCGATGCAACAAAAACACGCGTGTAAGTTTTAATACAAGAAGCACTGTGAATCAATCAGCAATCCGATAGATTGGAAGCGTTAGTAGAATTTGTTTGGCAATAATCGCGCGGGCGTTCAAAATGCTCTGATCACGTATTGCTGCTGCCCTAATGACGTTGCTGCTTCGCTCCTGGACTGCTTTCAGTGTGGCAAAGCTTTTAAGCTCGTCCAGGTAAACAATAGCAGACGACCGTTGCCTGTGAATTGAAATGAAGCACAAACATTTCTTTTGTGGTCGTGCTTATGGAACCTGCAGCTCACAAATTCATATTTACAATGCCACTGGAAAAAAGGGTAGGACTTTCCTTCAGGCTCTTTTGTAGTCATCGAAGCGAAAGTAAGTTTGTCCTTCTGGACGTATTTCTGTTCCTGATATATTGCTCAATATCAATCGTGTCACGTATAATAAAGGTTTTTTGTTTGTTTGTACTGAGATACGTGTATTTTTTTGCGGAATTACTGTTTTGATCGTTTGGGTGAGATTGATTGGGACGATATAACCCTTTATGACATTTTTATCCTTTGATAAACACGTTTATTCATACTAGCAGTCCTACATGGTTACACCAGCTATTTTGGGATAAAAAATAGTCTAAATAAATGTCCTTTGCCAGAAGTATCATTATATCCAAGTGCAATAAAATAAATATTCTAATTAGTAAAATTGCTTTCAAATAAATGATTTGGTATCTTCTTGAATTTACTATATTTTAGTTCGGTTGTACTATTTATGTAATTTATCTATACTAATATTATAAAGAGGAAAGATTTGATTGTTTGTTTGTTGAATAGGCTCCGAAACTACTAAACCGATTTGAAAAATTCTTTCACTGTTGGGAAGCTACACTATCTCCGGGTAACATAGGCTATATTCTATTTTCAAAAAAAATAGGGATCCTTACTAAAACTCCAATAATGTAACCCGAGGTGTAAAAAAAAAAAGATTTACAATTTTAACTTTGCGTGTCTGACAGTTCTTAGACAGGACAACGTCTGTCAGGTCAGCTAGTTGTTAATATTTTAGATAGACGGTCCTGTTCTTCAACTTTACCTAACCTTGTCCTTGGCTTTTCCTTGTTACGTAGGTTGCACTGGTGCTTACCCTTGTTTTGTGGTGAATTGGCCTCTTGTATTTCTAATAAGCTATAATATTGTATAGATATAACTGTCATTATTATTTCCAAATTTTCTTCTTATTTTTACTAAACTGTGCTCGTGAAATCACTCTTATTCCCAATATTGGACTACGCAGACGCCTGCTATCTGGATTTAACAGAAGAGCAATTCGACAAGCTTCAGCGTTCACGAAATTTCTGCATATGGTTCATATTTGGGTTTACGCAAGTATGACCACATATCTGAATTCCGCCAAAAGCTCAAATGGTTTCTCTCAAATATCCGCATTCGCCGTAATTTTTATGTCCTCTCCTTTGTCTATAAAATTATGTTCCCTTTACCCCTTTGAGCGATTTGAATTTATGCAAGCTCACTCCAGTACTTTGCGATCCTGTCGTGTCCTCCAACTAAAAATGTCTCCTTCTTCCCACGTCAATCTTTCCTACCGTAAGTCTTTCACTTTCATGGTGTAGAATGCGCTACATGCTTCTATCAGGCAGGCCACATCTCTTTCTTGTTTTAAGAATCAATTATATACACATTATCTTAGTTCATGTTAATTGGTAGGTATGTATGTATTTATTTTATTTATAATATTTATGATATGTATGTAGGCATTGTGTATTTATTGTATTTTAGGTATATATATTTATTTATATTTTATTAGAACCACCGACCGTTTTCAATTTTTTTAGTCTTGTCCATCCAAAGGTTGCCTTGCCCGGAAGATACTGCTTTAGACGATAAGGCCGCCCATTATACTGCCATATATATATTTTTCATTTTATTTTAGTTAAGTTTCATTTGTATTTTCGGTGTGTAATGAATATTTATGCTGAATCATTTTGTAATTTTTTGTAATTTTTTTGCTGAATTTAAAAAAAACCGTTTAAAAATATATCGTTTCTTACTCATGAGTCTAATATACTTTCCTGTTTCTATAAATCTTAGTTACCATGATAGCTTTTAGTGATAATGAAATATTTGATGGTTTGTGACAGTCATATTTCCTAAGGGATATAAGGAATACGAGGTAAACAGCTTTCATGATCTGATTTGTGCTTATAATTATACTAATGTTATTTATGTATTGTTTCAGGTGTACAGATAGCATATTTTGCAATAATAGGAACGCAGATGTTCATGATTGTTCTAAGCATATTCCTGTTCTACGGGATTTATAAAGTAAGTACGTACTCGTAGTAGTAAGGCTTCTACAGACCGAACGCGTGTCAGCAGCAGCGCAACTTGAATTGGACCATGCGTTTTGTATTAAAAGGAACAATGTATGAATAAGTATATGGCAAATACGAGTGCGGGCCCGCGCACGAACTGCTTCGCGGAAGCGCTGCGCTGCACCTGCTGCGCTGTGACGGACGACGCTGCTCGCGTCTTGTGCTGCTGCTCACACGCATTTGGCCTGTAGAATTAAGCCACTCGCCGTTAAAGCGCTCTGTGAGAGTCGACAAGTATCTGATATTGTGGTCGCCTTCGTGTACGAACGACCTAAGTATTCAATGTAGATAATGGGGATTGTTCATATTTTTTTATAGATTGTAATTACAAAACCATATCGAGCAATAGACTTACTGATCATAGTCTCACATAGATCATAGTAGTCACATATTTCATCAATTTTTATTAAAAAAATAAGCGCTGATATTAAATAATTCAATATTTGATCAAATATGATTGACCATTATTTACCTTTGAATGACGTCAGCGTTGGCGTTATGTTGAAATGTATCTTAGCAGTTTACACAAACAAAAAAGAAAAGCCAAACCACTTTGCAACTAATGACATTGACAGATGAAAATATGACAGAAGTAAGTTTTTTTTGTATACACATCTACACGAACTAATATAACGACGATGGTGACGTCATCAAATTAAAAAATATAACAATCTCAACATTTAGCAGTCTATCCTCTATTGCACACCCTGTCTTCTACGTCGTCTATAAATCCTTTCCATCATAAGGTTGCCTGGAAGAGATCGCTTTTAGCGATAAGGTCGCCAGTTGTTACACTAATTTTTAAGAGATTTTTGTCTTCTGTATCTAATTTAATGGTGTGAACAATAAAGATATCAATCAAGCTTAAATTTTTTTAACCTACCGTAATGAAAACTAATTTATTCAAATTAGTATCTTAAAATAGTCTATATTTTTAGAAAAATTACATAAATCTATAAGGGCTGAAAATTTAGGCAATCCCCATTATTGTTTTCTAAATAAAGTGGGTAGCTCAATGTTTCGTTTACGTAGGTTTACCTTAATTAAGTAGGTCCACGATTAACATTTTTAATGAAACGGTTTTCCAAGAACAAAAAAGAAAATGTTTTTCATTCTGTTTCATTATTCAGCGTAGCTACAACTCTTTCTACGCAAAAGTATCGCAATAAACTGGCAAGGAATGAATAAACAGTAAAACCCTAATCTACATTTCAGCAGGGGATAAGCAAACAATTATGAGCCCTACAAATAAGAGCCATGAACCTAAACCCCTTTTTCATTACCTCCCGAAGTTTACAGAGCTCAGGCAGACAGACTCCTACTTTATGCGACTCTAAAATTCGTACCTCGAAGCTTTGGCATCGTAAAAAGAAACCAATGTATGCAAAGCCGTTATAGTAAGTAAAATACACTGTTTTAACTCCAAATGAAACGCGGGTCGAAACCTTACGCAGCACGTCAGTATTGCAATCCAAAGCAGCAATTGGGACAACTTTATGGGAACGATGCCTGGGGGCAGCGCAATGGTCTATTAGATTATTGTAATAATGTATTGTTTTTAATTTAGTCCAAAATATGTATAATCATGTTCATTAATAAATTACGTAGAGAACTTAAACTAACGACAAAGTGACGGGCGTGTAATCGGCAAAAAAAAAAAAAACATGCCAAGTGTGAGTTGGGGTCGCGCACTGAGGGCACGTACCTCCACATAAAATACAAAAACGTAATATTAAACAAATGTATCCTTAATAATAAATAAATGCATTCTCAGTTAAATAAACACGATTTTAATTATGGTTAAGCTAAAAGTAAAAAGACAACATCACGCCCAGACGGTCACCTATCCAAGTACCGACCGCGCCCGTCGTTACTCTGGAACCAAACCTAACATCGCGAAAAAAAAACAGCTATTCCATTTATTATGTCGAGTGTCAATGATATTATTCTACGTAGCAGCTGTTATTTTTTTCAAGATTACAGGGTTGGTCCCATAGTAAAAGTTATTCATAATTATGAGTACAATGACCTTCTTTCGGCTTAGCATACCCTTTCCTTATAATATAACTCAGTATAATTTAAACACAGAAAAAGCTTTTCAACTGGTTAAAACATCTGTTAGCCTGATTAGCGTTCGAAAAACAACACACTCGTACATACCTACATCATATTGGGATCAATTTCTATTCAATTAATTTATACCTAATCAACTAAAGCATGTTACCTCCGCATACCTTCACCATTTCTAACAAAGTTGAGGGCTTGAATGTGGGTATTTCATTAAGATTTCAGTTTAAGTTAACTTTGAAATATCCTTGTAATTGGAAAAGTCCAATTCGACCTGTTTTCATTAGTGGAATTACTCGTCAGGTTCATCTACAGTGCTTTCAAACTTGGATTCCGGTAATTGGGTTTGTTCTATACTAAGCACTAGGGTTACTAAAGGTAGATTTAAAAATAAAACTAAATGAGTTTAAAAAAAACCCTATACCGAAAAGGAATAGGGCTTAATTTATTTAGTATTTTGTTCCTATATTTGACTTACATTCCTTTGGTCTTCCATTTTGATCATATCGTTTGCAGTTGTGCCGCTCAATATTGAAGTGTGCATTTGACACTTCAATTTTGAGTATGCGTTTGAAACTTCAAACTTCTAAGAATTATGTCAGTGTGCAATACGTATTTTCCTAGGCCCCTTCAATTTACACAGACTTTTTCGGTACTGCAGATCTAAACTATATATTTATTAAAGGTTTACCTATATAAGTTATGGACATGTTTTACAAATATCGACAAACTTGAAGATGACATAAAGTTTACGGAATACTCGTAAGTAATCTGTAAACCTTATGTCATCTTCAATGTCGATGCTTATTGCTTACACACAATTGGAATTAGTATACAACTTGGTAATGGGGCCAGCAATTGAGAACAATTTCCACTGGTCATCATCATCATCATCATTTCAGCCGTAGGACGTCCACTGCTGGACATAGGCCTCCCCCATCGATCTCCAAAAGGGCCGGTTGGAAGCGGCCTGCATCCAGCGTTTCCCTGCGGTCTCTTTTAGGTCGTCTGTCCATCTTGTGGGTGGACGTCCTACGCTGCGCTTACCAGTCCGTGGTCTCCATTCCAGAACCTTTCGGCCCCATCGGCCATCTGTTCTGCGTGATATGTGCCCTGCCCACTGCCATTTCAACTTACTAATCCGGTGGGCTATGTCGGTGACTTTCGTTCGTCTACGGATCTCCTCATTTCGGATTCGATCTCGTAGAGAAACCCCGAGCATAGCCCTCTCCATAGCTCGTTGTGCGACTTTGAGCTTGCTTATGAGGCCCATAGTGAGAGACCACGTTTCAGTGCCGTATGTCATCACTGGTAACACACACTGGTCGAAGACTTTCGTCTTAAGGCACTGAGGTATTTTGGACGAGAAGACGTTGCGTAGTTTACCGAACGCTGCCCAGCCGAGTTGGATTCGCCGATTGACCTCTTTCTTGAAGTTGGACCTACCTAGTTCGACTGTTTGTCCTAGGTAGACGTACGCGTCAACAGCTTCAAGAACTGAGTTCCCAACTGATACTGGGGTGGGCACAACATGGATATTTGACATGACCTTTGTCTTGTCCATGTTCATTTTAAGGCCCACCTGTTGAGAGACTCGATTGAGGCCTTCGAGCATCATGCTGAGATCCTCCATCGATTCTGCCATGACCACAATATCGTCGGCAAACCGAAGGTGAGTGATGTACTCGCCGTTGATGTTGATGCCGAGTCCTTGCCATTCCAGGAGCTTGAAGGCATCTTCCATTGTGGCAGTGAACAGTTTCGGAGAGATAACGTCTCCCTGTCTCACGCCTCTTCGCAATGGAATTGCCTTCGAACTCTGCTCCTGTACTCGGACCGACATGGTGGCGTTATTGTACAAACACTTCAACACTTCGACATACCGATAGTCAATACGGCATCGCTGGAGAGACTCAAGCACCGCCCATGTCTCGACCGAATCAAAGGCTTTCTCATAGTCCACAAACGCTAAACATAGTGGCAAGTTATATTCTTCGGTCTTCTGTATAACTTGGCGTAGCGTGTGGATGTGGTCTATGGTACTATAGCCTTTTCGGAAACCGGCTTGTTCGATAGGCTGGAAGTCATCGAACCTGCGATCGAGACGATTCGTGATGACCCTCGAAAACAGCTTATAAACATGGCTCAGAAGCGAGATGGGTCTGTAATTCTTCAGCAAGGTTTTGTCACCTTTCTTAAAGAACAGCACCACCACGCCTCTGTTCCATGCTTCTGGCGTTATGCCTTCGAGTAAGACAGAATTAAAGAGCTTCTGAAGGACTCTGAGTACCGGTGTTCCACCCGCTTTCAGAAGCTCTGATGTGATTCCATCGTCCCCCGGCGCCTTGTTGTTCTTGAGCTGTTTCAGGGCCATCCTAATCTCGTACAGGCTGATGTCCGGGATATCTTCGGTATAGTGTCGGCTCAGCTTGGCTCTTGGGTCTTTGGCCGAGCTGCTCACAGGTTTAGCAACCGAAGTGTATAGCTGTCCATAGAACCTTTCGATTTCCCCTAAAACCTCAGCTTTGGTCGACGCTACACTACCATCTTCCCTCTTCAGCTTTGTCAGCTGGCTTTGCCCAATAGACATGTCTCTTGCAAACACTTTGGAGCCTTTGTTTTGCTCAATCGTCTTTTTAATACTGTTCGTATTAAAGGTACGTATGTCGTGCCGCAATGACTTCCAAATTTGTCTATTGAGCTGCCTATATGAGTCAGCGTCATCGGAACATTGTAGTTGTAACGAGCGTCGATCAGCCATGAGGTTACGGGTATGGTCGGATAATTTTTGAGGTCTATCTGTGCGCCGGCCAGGTCTAAAAAACTTAGAACCTACCGCATGGACAGTTTCCACTAACCTGTTATTAATCTCATCCACGGAAGCAAAATTCTCCAGGCAATCAAAGCGATTAGACAGCTCGAGTTGAAAGCTCTCGGGGTTTTGAATATGGGCATGGTTCGGTCGGAGCGTGGACTTCATTAGGCGGGACCTCTCAATTTTAACGTTAATATTCAATGTGCCTCTTACTATTCGGTGATCACTACCGGTTTTCACCCTGTGAATCACAGAGACATCATTGAATATTTGTCTCTTGGTGGTCATAATGAAGTCTATCTCATTTCTCGTAGAACCATCGGGGCTCATCCAGGTCCATTTCCTGTGAGGCGGCTTCTGAAAGAAAGAGTTCATCATAAAAAGTCCCTCTTTCTCCAGAAAGTCGGCCAGCCTCTGTCCCCTAGGGTTCCGTTGCCCACAGCCAAATTTCCCCACTTTCAACTCATCATCACTTCTCTTGCTCAACTTCGCGTTAAAGTCCCCCATAACAACAGTGAAGTGGGTCTCGGACGTATGTATGGCTCTACTAATGTCCTCATACATAACCTCCACTTCATCATCTGGGTGTGACGAGGTCGGTGCGTATACCTGAATGACCTTCAACGAATATCTCTTGGATATTCTGAGTATTAGGTATACAACCCTGCTCGAAACACTGTCGATGGTGATAATGTTGTTAATGAGGGACTTGTGGATGAGAAAGCCGACACCACCTTGGGACTGTTGGTCGCCCTCCCGGTAGTAGAGTAGGTTACCGGATTTCAGGGTTATCGTGTCTTCGCCCTCTCTACGGACTTCGGATAAACCCAAGATATCCCAACGTACCCTACCCATTTCTTCTTCCAGCTCAACAATCTTCTCATCAGTCCTCATGGTGCGTATGTTGTGTGTTACCAGGGCCAGTCGTCGTCGTTGGGGTTGGTAGCCGGGCGTCTGCCGGGGATTCTTAGCACCCCTGGCCCCGCCGTTACCATGACCGCTACCGTAGCCAGGAATAGCGGGGCTGCCGGGGACTGGGGGCCTGGTCCTTTTTGTATCTATCATTGAAGGGGGGGATTGCCAATACTCGCCACGCTTGGCAGGCGGGTTGGCGAGCGCAGTCGGTGTTTTTATACTCAGAAGACGCTGCTGCCCGTCTTCTGTTTTATCCCTTAGCCGACTTCTACGGCACCCACGGGAAGAGAAGGGGGAGGTCTATTCTTTCCACTGGTATAGCGGTTGAATTCGTTTTCGTTTGTCGTTAGGTTTTAGTTTGTTTTTACTGTACATTATAATATACTTGTTTTGTCATTGCAATAATAAAATAAAATTAAAATACACAGTAGTCTAAATACTCAGAATATACAGATTACTAAATAGTCACTTCCATTTTAGTCTATACATTCGAATGGGAAATTTTTGAGCAGTGACCCGAAATACATCCTTTTAAATATCTTTAGTTGAAGGCAATTTTTTTGGATAACACTGATTTGTTATGGGCAAGCTCTGGTTGAATTATCATGGCTCAGTTGTAAAACCTTCTTATCATATTAAAAGAAAGGAATAATAGGAACCAAGCAATTCCAAGCGGCCACATAGGTACTTCCTTCCTTCAAGAATAAATATATATCTTCTGCTTGGAGCGGAAGTGACCCGAAAAAAATGTGGTAATGATAGACTCTGGGAAAATAAAAGAAATATTTTCTCTTCAAAGAGTGCGTATAAACGGCAATCCGTCTACTGAAACGAAGGTTTTGTAGATAATAGGCTTGTTTTGTACCGTTTATTATCACTACTCGCCTCATGCGGCTTTCTGAGGAATGTACAGAAATAATTGACAGCGTTCATTTGATTGGCGACTTGAATGAATTAAGAAATCCCGGGAAACTCATTTCATTGGCTACAATTTTTCTTAACATCGCAGACTTTTTATCGCTGCTTGCAATACCAACATGAAAAAATTTAACAACCTGAAATTTAACCAGTGGACCTAATCGTGACTAAAATTTGTTTAGATCAGATTGACGCTGGGCCCATGGTAACCAGAATCTATCCTGAGCATATGGTCTCCAATATCTGCTGAGCGATTATATCTACTCGTTTCCCTGTTTCGCAGTGGAGACTGCTCCTATCTTCCCCCTCTTTTTATACCATATGTGGCAAATAACAAGACGGGTTGCCTGATGGTAAGCAGTCACCGTCGCCTGGATTCTTGTAACACCAGAGGCATCACAACTACGTTGCCAACCCTTAAGACTCTATTAACTCGCCTTGTGAAGAACCCCATGTTGTAGCTTCTCGGAAACACCGCGGAAGGTAGCTCATTCCACACTCCACCTGTAGTAGTTTCTTTTTGTGTAGACATACATTTTTATTTTATTTACACCTATTTTTATTTTTGTTAATAGGCTTGCGTTGGACCACGTCTTCATCTGAAGTTAAGCGATGATGTTGTCATCGATGAAGCATGCTTGCCTAGAAATAACCGATTCACTCGCGACTTAAAGATATGGTAGATTGTAACTATCGGGGAATACCAAATCAGGCAGTGCATTCACACACTTCGGTTCGCACAATAAAGGTGGAATCAAAGCGCTTTGTGTCAAACAAACGTAGTTCTTTACTTTACAATTACTAACCACATTTACTTTGATATTAGTGATGTAAATGCCAAATAGCAACATGATTTAGGCATCCAAAGAGCCCTATATAGCACCAACCACTATTAAAAATATTTGTAATTGTTTTCCGAGTATGAAAGATAATCATACATGCTTATGCTGAACGATAGTACTAAGCTAAAAAGGGGGCATTGTTTCCATCATAAAACAATCTTGAAATCCACCCTGAAAAAAAAAACTGCTGTTCCATAGTAAAATGTCATTCACGCTCAACGAAATGTATGGAACTCAAATCAGACAAACAAAAGGTGGCGTGGCGGATGCGAACGCATCTGGCCTTAATTAGGCCTGATGCCTTTAGTCAAACTCATCCAGCAGACGACCTTATCACCCTTTTTTGCATAGTTCGCACAGTTTTGTGTTCATCGGTTTAGTGAAACAAATGTATGAAACTCGGAGACATATGAACACGAACGATAATTGCACTTAGGCATATCTTCTTTGTTTGTCTGATCTGAGGTATGGAACATCTGATTTTTTTACTTCATTGCTACTAGTAGTTCATAACAGATCATGTGTAGACGTATTCTGATTAGGTCCTTCATTCTGTATTCTAGGAAGGTTTACTTAGCTAACCCAATCCTTCATAGTGAAGAGAAACCAGTGACCATGCTAATGAAGCCAGGTCTACACGTGACTTGTTTACATCTTCGGATTGTGTTTCAGGAAAATGTGGCGTTCCTGGTGCCTTGGGTGGTGGGCTGTATGACCTTCATGGCGCTAGAAGCTATGGCCATGGTCTATTCGAACATACTTAGAGATCATGTCAACAAGGTAATTTAATATTTATAGTTCAAGTCTTGTGTTGATAGCTACCACAGAGCATCCTTTTGTCTGCATACTATGACATCGAACTAGATTTCACCGAATTCATACTGAATAGCTGTAATAAAATGCCACAAATTAGTAAGCATGAACCAGGTGCGTTCGGATGCGTTAACCCTAACAGAAAATGGGTCTTGTCTAACCCCTAGGTGACGCCTGTTTTTAGTTGGCTGGCATATAGAAAACGGCTTGAGTGCGACGGACAAAAGCAAAAAAGAAAAAGGAAAAAAAGAGAAAGGTCCGCTAGATAGCAAGTCCGTTGTTTGTGGCTGCTATAAGATAGATCAAATTACGAAAACGTATATTATTGGAATTTGTTGATAAGCACATGTGTGAATATATGTTACCCATCCGTTCTAGTTAAATGAAACTGCTAAATGAAAAAGTCGGTCTACAGCATCACATCGTCTCTGTTTATAATTAACATAAAAAAACCATAAATAATGTGAAAAATTAAATAAGTAAGTTTAAAATTACCTACTGGTAATCTTAACACGTTGGAGAGAAAGATGTACTAAGAAATAAAGCTCATTCCACAACCTTACCACGGTAAATATCCCGTAAATAATTATATAACTTTACTGAACTAAGAAATATTCTTCGTATTATGGAAAGTAATCAATACAAGCTTGTATTAATCGTGCAAACAGAACTTTTAGGTATAAAAGACTATAAGTAATTGATATCATCAAAAATATACTCCCACTTATATCTTTGTCTGTAAGAGTCTTGTAGAATTAGGTATCTATATACTTAATCCTAATAAGAAAATCTTCCTATACGAGCACAAATTCAACAGATTAGTCGACATTATTACGTATGTTAGGTAATAGTAATCGACGAAATTAGTATTATTATTTAACAAACATAAAATACTTATTGGTCTTACATAGGGACATCGATTAAACGTGTGCTAGCTGGGTCGTTTTTGCGTGTGAAAGTGTACGTCATCATATTACAAGTCACATGTATTATGGCAATGACATTAAAAAAAACGCCATATATTTCAACATCTTCTATAATTATGTATAAGGTGTTCTGTGCTCGGCAATCTGACAATGAGGAGAAAATATTCTAAACAATGAAGACAAGCCGAAATTTTCTTTTCCAATTCCATTTGCCAATCTCTGGCATACTCCAGTTCTCACGCTGCCTGTTTCCTTTTGGATCGCAATATTCCCAGTGTGCAATCAGTGAGTATGCAAGATGCTATGAGCCGATGAAACAAAGGCTCTTGTGTTGCAATTTGTCGATTACACTGGCACGAGCACAAACAACCTAACACGGTTGGAACAATAAAACCTTCTGTTAGTTACGAGGTGCTTTCTTGAAGTCTGGTGAAAATTTCCTGGTGTAATGTTTTTCTCAGACACGGTTAACATTAAGAAGGTAAGATCTTATTCAAGTTGTAATCTATTGATCCAGGATCATTATTTATAGCATCGAACTGATCTGATGATACCAGGAGATGAATGGTGGATCTCTTTAATGGTTGGTAGCAAAATCCCTTGAGGTTGAACCTCATTTGATTTATGTTCACGAGTCCCATACATTTCACTTGGAGACGAGAGTCTGATGATGAAACCGGGAGGTGGATATATAGTCATCATCATCATATCAGCCTATCATGCTCCCACATCTGGGCCTGAGGCTTTCTGTCAGAGAGAGAGAGGATGGGCCCTAATTCACCATGCTGGCCCAGTGCATGTTGGTGATGGTGAACATGTTAGAGTGGAATTCTTCAACGTCCATCAGTAAACCAGTAAACCACTGCTTCTACCAGTATACCCTTCGAGTTTGGTCTCCCTTGTAAATCAAGTAGTCTCTTGATTTAGTTTTTAGTCTTGTTTTTTTGATCGAACGGTTTTTATCCAAATCAAATGAATGTCAAGAAAACTTCTGAATTTTGGGATAACAAATTAATGTAGAAAAAAACAACAAATCAATTTCAGGGAAAATTAAATGTAAATCAAGTCATAAACGCAGTTATATGTTCGCCAATAGTTAACAGTGAGTCCGCCAGCGTCCTACAAATAATAATAAGCAACAAGCTGTGTGTGTTTTCAAATCAGAATGTTCAGGTTCCTAGTCTTTGATCTACAACAGATGATTAAAGGCCTACACAACCATACAGTGGCTGTGCAGCAATTTGCCGATTACAGAGCACATTGTCTGTAGAGTGCGACCAACATATCCGTGAAGAGTTGAATACAGGAGCCACCATCAAAACTGCCAACTATCTGGAGAACATTTTTTGTTCCATCATTTATCCAACTCCACAGATAAATTTGTCGGTTTGTGAACAAGGTTAGTCGCGTCAAATCACACCACTACGCTTACTGGATTAACATTTTGCTACGTTTTCACGCTTGTATTTGAAAATACCAGACCCGGAATTTATCGATATTGAATTATCTTCACAAGGGTCTATTTTTTCGAAAGTGAAATGGTACACGAAAATATCATGACTTTTGTGGCAAACATACTGATCAATCCCTTACCAACCAACCACCTACCAATAGATATATATAGATACCCTGTATACCGAATAGATAGCCTTTCGACCAATGATGATCAATCGTATCTACACTTATTTTTTGAAACAAACCTGGATACCTACTGGGTATCACTGAACGGTGGTTCAATGCCGAAAGGAGTTCATTGTAGGTACTCATCATTATAAACAACTTTTACTAAAGAAGCAACCTTGAAAACACGTACAATATATAATCAATTTAAAAAAACCGGACAAGTACGAGTAGGACTCGTGGTCTGAGGGTTCCGTTGGACGGAACCCTCAGAGGGCGAGTCCAAAAAAAAAAGTCCAACTAAAGTTGAAATATTGAAAGACAAACTTAACTTTGTAATTGACAATAAGGTTCTTCCATCCATAACAACTACAAAATGTAAGTTTGTAATTGTAAAACAATATTTTTTATATGACATAACTACAAATTAACAACTTTCAGATTTATTCCTTTATATGTGCTGTAAGACCTTGCCTTTTGCCAAGCTCTTCTTCTGATCTGAAGCTGATCTTGCTTTTTTTTTTTTTTTTTTTTTTTTAATGATTCCATGTAAACGCGGAAGTACCCTATAGGTTTTGATTCCCCTGTGAAATTGCAAAATATGCGACATAAACGTTCATATCTTTTGATTGCGTTGACTTACAACTTTTATTTTTTTACAGCCGAAATAAGCCGTAGATCCAAGTATTTAGTATAAATTTCGACTTCATACCTTTACGTGCTCTTGAGAAAAAGGGTCTTGACAAACGGACAGACAGACGGAGAGACGGACAACGAAATTATCCTATAAAGGTTCCGTATTTTTTCCTTTTGAGGTACGGAACCCTAAAAAAGACTTAAAAATTTGTAAATACGCAATTTAGTTTACTTGGACGATATATTTTTTCAGTTATTTTAATTTAAAAACCAAATAATTTACCGATTTTGATTAAATTTCTATGGAAGTAATCTGAAAGAAAATCCTTTCAAAAAACCACCCAAATTGGTTTATAAATGATGGTTGACGTCTGAGGTAAACATAAAAAACAAAACTGCTGCTGTTGAACGTACTGTGATCCCCGCCTGCCAAGCGTGGGAATTATGGCAACACCCCTCTCAAAAAGGGAGACCTTCGTTCAGCAGTGGGCGTTTACAGGCTGATGATGTGATGTAAAACATAGGAAACAACCGAATTGACCTTTCTTGTTAAGTCGGTTAAAAATTAGACATTCCATAGAAGAATTACATGGCAGTCAAAAGCAAGTTAAATATTTCAATAAATAAACGTTATTCTCACTGCTTTTTATAAGATGAGTCTGATAAATATTGCAGAAAAACTGATAAATTAAGCTCCTAAAAACTCAGACAAAATTCAATTTATTGCAAAGCCCGCAAGTAAGTCTCCAATTGTGGTGTTATTTAAAAGGCTTTAGTATGTTAATTGCGCATCTAGTAAAACAATAACAGACTAACGTAAAATCTTAAAGAAAAGTCGAAAAGCTTCATAAGTAGATTTATGCCTGAACAAGAGAAAATGTAGGTAAAAGCAAGAAGCCTTTTATCAAAGTAAGAAAGGAAAATGGAAGAAATGAATTTAGTTATGAACCTTTAGGTACTTCAATCAGCGCTAAAATGAAAACAAAAGAATACTTGTTTGTTAGTATTAGTTTTATTGACATGGAATAATTTTGCAATAAACAGTCCAATTGTTTAATATTTAAATAGCAAATGTTTCTAATTTTCCAGCAAATATTGATTGCTATTTGATGTATCTTTCGTGTAAATTTTTGCGACTTTATTATAAATTTTTTGTGAGCGATATGTCCTCAATTTGTGAAACTAGTGGGATAACAAAAAAGTTCAAATTCAGAAAAAGTTGAATTTAAAGTTAACTTTGTACACCAAAATTGTGGGAAACAAGAAATTATCTTCTTCTTCTTATATACATAAAGGCTATGTGTGTAAGTATGTATGTATGTGTATGTGTATGTATGTATGTTTCCATGGCCTCCAAGACGGCTGAACCAATTAGGACGCGAATTTCGCTGGCAGATAGCTGATGATATAAGGAGTAATCCACGCGGGGCGCAGCTAATACCAAATAACAAAGCAAGTGAGACGATGTCATTTTGCGATCATAGCAATTCTAATACTAACCCAGCCTATTCCATCTATCACCCCTTCCCCTGAGTATTACCCTTTAAAAGAGAAAAATTAAGAAAAAACTTGTATCTAGACGATTTTTTTATTCAAAATGAACGACTCGTCCCTCATGAATGAGGGACGGAGGGAGGGGAATGAGGGATTTTAATGATTAGTAGAGTAATCCTTATAAGAACCATTTACATTTTAGGTAAACCTTAATGTCTGTTGAATGAATTATTTAGATATATTCGTTTTATAATTTCATAAAATATTCCACTCGGTTATAAAACATTTTCAAGCCCTTTTCAGGGCAAAGCGTTTAAATAAAACTCATGGAGGAGCACTCGCTGTCACGGCAATTACAAAGGTATGACGTAAATTAGTATTTCATTTTTCCTGTACAACGAACATATTTTTAAGCATAAAATATTGTTCGCACGTGGGATGACTAGGACCTGGAATTTTACAGGCTTACTTTTAATATACCTAAAACCTCTCACATGCAGATTCCAAACAACGTTTGTTCTGTGACTTTCCACAATGTTCACTTTCGGCTTTTTATTTAAAATTTATAATTAGTTGGCGGCATGTTCTTGGTTACGTGAAACTAAAAGGATAACAAATTCAAACAAAACGGTATATTTTCAAACACTAGCGGGTCATGTTGCCAGACAGAATCAGAACGCTTTTATGCATGTTTTACGTGACGCGCGCGCGCGCTTGGCGGTGAGGAGACGCGGGAGAGCTTGACACCGCGTTGTGCACGCAGTACGGTAGTTTGTGCCTCTCCTGCAAGATGGCTCTGTCAGCATCATTCACGTCATTGAATAGTTCTCTTTTCCACCTGATCTTCATCAGATCAGTTCGTTGGTAACAAATTTATGTATTTTTTATATCACATGTGGCGAACAAGCAGACGGGCTGTAAGCTGTAACACCAGACTAGTAAAGTAGAGTATTGTATGTAGTATTGACACCCGAATTACATTTATATGATTGCAACATTTCAAATCATTACGACAATTAGAAGTACTTAAGTTATGATTGCCTTCTAAGATTTGATCACATTGACCGTTATAGCTAGTTAGAAGTGAAGCTAATATATAAAGCGTGTAATAATAGAGTTTTTAGTGAAAAATATTATTATATGTAACATGTGTAAAAAAGAATAAAAAATCGCCTAATAAAGTTCTGAAACGTGTAAAGTTTTTTGATTAGGAAACTTGATTAGGATGCTTTGTCCCTATCCCACAAAGTGAATGTCAGTATGGAATTCGTATAGCGTACACTCAAGTGACGTCATTTATAAGTACCTATACCTATAGTGTTCTATGTCTAGCAAGATATTAAATGCTTATATTTTCCTTAATTCTGAACACATTTAAGTTTTGTTTTCAATGATTGGCTCTATTGAGGTCAATTCTTTTATGAGACAATAAAACATCAATGCGATAGCATAATTATTTGAACAACTGCAACAAAATTATTAAACTTTGCCCTAGTTTCGGTTTTGGTAGCCCTAATATTCACGTGAATAGGCCTATTGTTGGTATAATTATGCTATCCCGAGACAGGGTCGAATGAATACGATGTTAAAATAATGGACGATGACAATTTACTTAGATATCCTTTACAATGCTCGCTTTGTTTACCTCGCTATGGGACTTGTCTGATGAAACAATGGGACGTAAAATTTTTAGTCATGTAATTTTTTATGTAAAGTAATTTTGAGTTTTAAATTAAAAAAGTTTGTTTTTATTGTGTTACTTTTTATCTTATTATGATAAATTAGAAGTTGGATACTGTGTCATTGTTTTCCTTGTTCAACTTATTTGGCAAGTTGCTCTTTATTTCGAATCACAATGACATCGAAACCATGCTAAAAGACCCTAACCTTGACTCGTGTGTGTAGTGTAGTTATAAAAGTAACTTTTATAACTTCCGCTATAATTTGAACATATGTTTTAAATGTGGATCGGGACTTATCGCGCAATATATTATTTAGGTAAAATAGGTACCTTAAGTTCGACGTTTCGATAATGTTAGTGTAGCTATGGTCTTTTTGGTACATTAAATATATAAGTAAAATTAGCTGTGGGTCGCGATTTCACCCGCGTGAACATTCCCTTAAGATTCGTAAATTTTTCAAGGATAAAAAGTTAGCGTCACTTTTCCGGCTTTCCAACTATCTCTATGCAAAAAAATCACGTCTACTAACTGTTGCTTTGTTGCTTTTTTTATTGAACAATAAGCTTGCGTTTGATCGCCATCTCGCCTGATGTTAAGGCTCTGCACTGGCCACATTAACTATCTCTTTCAATATAGTTTTTAGTTCAAAAAGTAATTTAGGGGTTGGTATTTTATAATAACGCAGAGGAGATAGAAAAAAACCACTTTATTATACTATTTGCCATATTATTCTAAAGACAATGCCCAATTCATGTCGTTTAGTGTGGAGGTTAAAGGGGGAGGCATATTTTCAGGAGTGGACGTCTTCTGGCTGATGATGATGAATGCCAATTGCTTTTCAAGATTTGATAGAACTATGACTCAGTGATTTTTTATCTTCAAAAATGTTGAAAGCTTGCAAAAATAGATATCTGTGGCAGGTAGTGCGGTTTACGATAAAGCACGCTTGCCTAGAACAAAAACCGATTCACTCGCGACTTGAAGCCGTGCTGTGCGAAAAAGGGACAGTCAAACCAACAAACATATAGTTTCCCATTTATAATATTAGTATGATAGTTGCATGTATAATGGTGTGCATGTTTATCGCTAGTTTAAGAATGACACGACGTCTTTAATTCTGCGTTAATACGTTTAGTTTGCCACAATACAAAACGACCTCTAAGTATCTTAAATTGGTTGGTGGGGGTGGCAGCTTTGCGCCTTATTTTCAAACAACTTCGAATAGTCAAAACTTGAATATATAATATTTTATGTTTTCTTTTGTATATTCTACTTCTGTAACATAATTAAGGACATGAAAAAATGAAATGATTTGATGTGCCTTAAACTGAAAATAAATATTTTTCCTAGCAATTATTGGTAACTATTTTTACACGCTTTATACTAGTTTCAAATCACTTCAATTCATAACTAAATAGCTAACAATGTAATCTAATATTGAAAGTCGATTTGAACCTACTTTTAATAGTATTATTTGATTTGAAGTCGTATCGATTTGAAATGTTGCAAGTGTATTGTATGTAATTCGAACGACAATACAATAATTTGCTATCGAATAGTCAAACTGATCTGAAGAGCATCGTGAGACAAAAAGTGAAATTCTTCAATGGTGTGAATCATACTGACAGAGCCCTCTAGCGGAAAAAACGCCAACCGTCTTCTCATAAATATGTACAATGCGATGTTGACCACCTCTCCCGTCTCTTCTCACCTCCTATTGCGCGCGCGGTGAAATACATAAAGCATTCCTTTTAAAATGTATATCCACCGACGCAAAAAGAGGGATATTATAAGTTTTACGTGTGTATCTGTGAGTCTGTGTATGCCTGAATGTGAAATCGTAGCTCCCAAACGGCTGAACCCATTTTTTGTTTAGTTTTCGTTTTTTTGAAAGGTGACTTGATTGTGAATGTTCTTAGCTATGATTCATGAAAATCTGTTTATTACTTTTAGGATTACCAGCTCTTTTACCGAGTAATTGTTTTTTTTTCAATTTATTCTCAATTGAACATTAATTGTTTTGAGTTTACAGCAAGTTCTTTATTATGATAAACTAGTAGGCAAAGAGCATGAATAGTTTTTCGAAGCTAGTAGGATAACAATTTTTTTATGCCATAGTTGGCAAACAAGCAGACGGGCTGCCTGATGGTAAGCAGTCACAGTCACCTATGGATACTTGTAACACCAGAGGCATCACAAATACGTTGCCGACCCTTTAGGACCCGACTACAATTAAAACATAATAGGTGTATTTTTCAAGTTTTGAATTATCAAAGAAATTATATATATTAGGCTCTAAGAGTTGCCATTAACGACCAAATAAGATTTAGGTAGATATAGTAGACACATAATTAGAACAAAGTTCTAGTTTGTTTTGTTTTGATAAATAGGAGTTTGACCTCAATGAAGTCAATGTCCATGGAAGTGTAATTACTAGAACGAAAATTACACTTCAATTTACGTAAAACTTAAGGGAAATACTAATTACAAAAGTGTCGTTAATTTGTCGTTTCACAATTATTTTATTGAATATTCAATATACCTTCATCAAATCTATTTTGCTTGAAAATGTCCTGAAATTCCTCTAGTACTTGTCTTATACGTAGAACTGAAACTGACAACAACAAACTCTCCTTTTCTTGTTCTTGTTTATGTTGTGATTTCTCCAAATGGCGCTGGTAATGCTTTGGTTTAGAATTTACGTCAATGTCATTGTTAAGAAAACTTCGGAACTTATTGAAAGCTAGTAATCTTAACTGGTTAAACAGTTTGAAAATATATCAGATTTTTCGTTACGACGGTATAACTTTGATAAATTACGAATTTTGCCAGATTTGGTATGGTAGAGTCCTTTTCATGAAAGAAGTCCCACGGCAAACAGCGGAACTAAATTTCCATGTTGTAGTTGTCAGGTGTTGTTACTGTGTTTGGACGCTAGTGAGATTTTTATTAATTTTCCATCGTTAAAGAGTCGTGTACGATGCCAAAAGTTGTTAAAGTTCTACTCGAGAAATGATACTGATAGTGATTGATACGCGATGACAGCGCCGCGTCTGAGGGACTTCTTTCATGAAAAGCACTTTACCTAAAATTGTCAAAACCGTCATGATGAAATTTGTGAAATAACTATTTTTCCTTTAATGTAGCGTGCTACTCTTTTTGAATAGTCTAACTTTTTGTGTAACTGAATAGGTTATTTGACTGTATTAAAGATATAATGCATGCCGAATCCTAATCCTAGACGAACTATACTTAATATAAAAAAAATATATACTTACATTGGGTAACGCGAATATCTTAGGGTTCAGTTCTTATCCTCAATGGCGACTTAGAGGCGATATACGTCACGAAGGTGCCCAACGTATAAACGGCAGTGGAAAACCCTCCTTTCTCATTAACCAAGGTTCAAAATTGACTACTTAGTGCTTAGAATAGTAACGGCGATGTGAGACAATGTTAAGCCACACAGTAAGCCAAAGGTTGTCTGCAAGAGATCGCTCTTAGCAATAAGGCTGTCGATTGTTGCACTAGTTTTAAGCTGATTATGTAAATTATGGTGCAAACAATAAAGAGTTGATTTATCTATCTAAGCCAGGAAGAGATGACTTTAACACGGCCGCTTGTTCGCCGCGATGCCAGTGGGCGTTGGGTCTTATTGGTAATCTTGTTTATTACGTTTTTTCAATAAGTAATAATTATATGTGTTTTTCCTTTGTTACAGCAATTTGATTCAATGTGCAAAGCTGAAATATCATTTTTAATACCAAGGATAATTTTAAATGTAAGTACCAAAATAATTTATTATTTCATAACTATACAAGGTTATTTTTAATTAAGCAGCCACCTCTTAAGATCAGTTTTTGTACATCATAACAAACAACTTTTGTCTCTATGATCATTAGAAATTCCCAAAAAACAGCTGTTTGTTACATATTGTTGCAAATTAATGAACTTTTTCTATGGAATAGCTGATTTTTGTGCGAAATTATTAACCAATTAATTAAATTTTACACTTTAAGCTTAAAAAGAGCTTTGCTAAAAAAGTCAAGCAGTCAGTGTCAGCTTCACACTAAATTCTGGCGCAAAAATACCTTGCTAGTTTAATTCTTGTTTTGTGCGCTTCGTATGTGCGGCGGAAACTGCCGGCCTTTTTCAAACCACGTACTCTTGAACTCACTGTTTAACATATTTCTGCTATTTTTCTCCGACAGAATGAGCTAGTATAGTTTTTAACCTTTTACTTGTAAATGTTGGCTAAAGTACACACAAGTATAAATATTTAACCCTTGAGAAAGTAGTTACAAATACAAATCATTTATTCAGGCATAATTTATAGTAAGCTATAGTAATGATCCCAGAGGCTCCCGAACTAGTCAGAGACTGTGTGACGGGAGCCAATGGCTTCTCCTATTTATGTATCAATTAATTATACCAAAACAGCAATATAACATTTTAAAATTAAGTAAAAAATATTTAAAAGTATTTTAAAATTTTGATTACTATGCCAATAAGTAAAATAATAATAAGATAAAATAATTTTTAAACCATTAAATGCAACAGTATGCGCTATTCTATGCGCAGTGTGTGAGTGTGTGTGTGTGTGTTAGAGTGTGGCTATGTGTGTGATTTGTTGATCTGTTGTTCCACAGTTAAGTAGTAAAATAGTCGATAAAAAAAAAACTAAATCAAAATCTGTTTAGCCGTTTGGGAGCTACGATACCACAGACAGACACACAGATACACACGTTAAACTGATAGCACCCCTCTTTTTGCTTCGGGGTTAAAAAAACATAAGCTTCATATTTTCTATTTAGTTTGTTATACAAGATGTCTTTTTACCGAAATGGAGAAATTAGGGTGTGTTTTTTCAGATTTTTTATTTCAAAATCTTCTTATGTATGGAAGATATTATTTATGGCAAATTGTACATACAAAATAGTTTTTTTAAAATGTACCATAACATTAATTATTTAGACTTTCACTTCATGTATCTACCTAACACACAGTAATATTTTTAGGACAAAAAAAAAAACACAATCTGTATTGTAGCTAATTATAAACCTAATGTGATATTTTATCTTATGAAAGTTTAGACTTACGTAGGTCTAGACTTTAAAGGTCTTTCTATCATAATTTTTAAGTTCAATCTCAGAGAAAATAAATAAATGGAATCGTTATATCTACAGTTTCCCCTCTAGTACCTACAACCCACTCATGGTCGTCCATTAGCTCGAGTTTAAGGCAGATCCAAACTATATATTATTAAAGGGTTAAATTAATAAAACCCCTTTATTTTGCAGTGGTTTACTTCAAGTCATGGTTTAGGTTAAACACAGGGAGTAAATATATAGAGTTCATATAATATAAAACAACAAAGTAAAATGCCTGGAAATAACACTGCCTTTGCAAAAGTTAAACGAACCGCAAAATGTGGTTTTCATTCTTTTAAAAGCTTTAGTAGGCTCGTGCATGTTCAGTTCTTTATTTTGCATAGTTATCTTAGATCTTATATCGTAAGATATAATAAAAACGTATACAATTCTACAACGAATAAAGAAAAAAAAGGAATTGAAAAATTGTGGTTTAGTAAGAGTGAGAGACGGAAGTGCTTCGATTCACACATGCTACAAAGAGGTTCAATATTATTTTTTTGGTTGTGTCTCTTGAAGTCTGTATTCCCAAAAATTACAATAATGGTGTCTTTAAATAGAAAGCAAACCAGTTTCTGATAGGTAAGCGTGCTCCATCTTAGTCTGCGTCTTTGTCCAACATCAGGCCTGATGTGGACAAACACAAGACTATCATGAATAAAAAAACGAGAAATTTTTGTTGAAATCTTTTCAAATAATTTAACAATGCCTTGACAAATTGCTCGTGGTGTGCTGATTTGAGATCCGACTGATTACTCTCGGGGGAGGAGTGATGATTTATACGATGCCTTTTAGGGATTCATCGCATTTATGAGTCAACATACAGCTTTGTGAATATTAAAAAAATCGATGAAACGTCTTACTATGTTACCTTAAACAGTTTTTGCAACCACATATAGAAGTAGATTTGTTAAATGATTTGTGATTTCCATTGCATTATGTTCGTGGTACACAATTCTTAGTACAAAAATTCTTAAGTAGAGTATAAACGTAAGCGAAAACACGCGCAAAACAACGCAAAAACGCGTGCGTAAGTGTAAGTGCAATTACGAGTATTAATACCCTTCAAAACGCCCGTTTTTAGTATTTTTTTCTCCGTGATGAGTTTATATCAGTTACGTCATTTTTCCTTGTTACGGCAGAGTAAAAGCTGATTTACATTGATGCAGTATTTCAAAACAAGGAATTCAGTGACAGTTAATGGTTATTGGACTAAATGACATATTCAGTCCAGCATCCAGTATCCAGCGCTGGATTGAGACAGTGCAGCCACTTTTGGTGAAACAACTGGTCCAGCGTCACTGGATTTCTGCGCTGGATTAAATACCGTATCTATGTAAATCAGTTTTAAAAACCTCGCGATACAATTTCTATAGAGTTATACAATCTCTGTCTGTACATAATTAATACAATGTATGTATACATTGTATTAATTATATACTTCACAATGCCACATTTACTCCAATTTAGACGTTATGTCGCTTCCATAGTGTTCAATGTTAGTTGTCCGCTATGTTATCGTAGCTCATTCGCGCGGCGTTGTAGTCGGATCGTGGTAATCTTGTAACTGACCAAAAAGTCTGCGCAATTCGTAGCGTGTGCCGAGTTTTGGTTCGGACATTTTTTTGACACGATTGTGACTCTATATGTATTGTATCTCGATGCTTAAAAATCGTTTATTCATGTATTTTCTGTTCCAGTGTGTATCCATCTGGTGCGTGCTGCGACTGTACCACCTGCTGCGCGCTGGAGTGACGTGGAAGGGTGCGGCTGCCATTGAGCTGTGACTACTGCACGCGGGGGCGGAAGCGCAGCCGGGCGCGCCCCGCCCGCCCTGCGAGTCCACGCTGCTGCTCGGCAACGCCGAGAGCGACACCGATGCTAGTCTCCATGAACTCTAACCTGCTCTATGCTGTAATTGTAAGCTGTTGTCTAATGGGGATGATCTCATCGATACCACATGGCAATACAAATTTTCACCCTATAGCCCGTTCGCTATCAAATGATCACTGACGGCTGCAGTAATTTCCAAACTGAATAAAAACGTCTTAGTTTCATATCTTTTCTAGTATATTGCCTGCAAATTATAGTTTTACGTTAGAAAAACTAACAAGAAAAATTGTTATTTCTTATTTAATGGAATTTAAAAAACAGAAAATTAAAGTAAACTTAAAACATTAACTAAAATTTAAAATAACTAAATAAAAACTACAATTAAACTGAAAACATAACATGATTATTTTTAACTGCAGCTGTCATTTCATCATACTATATCAAACGGACTTTAGTAAATGTGGCGCCAAAGGGATGCGCGAGAGCAACAAAATATCCGCTGATGCGCGCACTCTACCGTTCGTTTTTAATGAAGCCTCTGAATTTGTCATAATGTCAGCTGCTCACCCTTTCACTCTATCGCCAACGCGTCAACAGTTTTTATACTTACATCAGTAAAAAAAAATGTTATACCTGTTTCTGGAACTTACCTTTGAACTCTTTGTTACCTTTATTTCTAAGTAAATTTAATGCCGTTTATAGACCTTGCAAACGCACGCGAGCGATGTGTTGATTAAACGTATCAGCCAAAGCAAGCGAATTTTAAGGAAGTAGATTTTATTTTATTTTATTATATAAAGTTTAATTGGTGTAAATCTACCAAATTGAAGTCTGGTAGCTTTCCAACACGGGAACTTGACAACACCAATTCTAGTAAGTAATCGATTTTATAATGATTATGTAGAAGTATTTCTTTTTTCGTTGAGACTATGTACTTTTAATGTTTAATTTTTGACCTTTCGAAAGTGTACTTGTATTTGTACCCAATTGAAATAAAGATACTGAACTACTGAACTACTGCTCGCGTGCGTTAGTGCTCGCCGAATACCGGTACGTTGCGAGCAAACGATGGGCTGTGTGTGGACACAACAGCGACGTTGAATGCACTCGTATGCGTTCGCTCGCGTTAATTTGCGTTCGTTTGCAATAGGTAAATACACAACATAATATAAAATCATTGAAATATATATTATACTGACCTCTTATTGCAAAAGTGCTACAATTTTAAGTGAATTACTCAAAATGAATAATAACAAAGTAAGGCTTTAAGTGACAATACAACAATGTCTATATAACTGTACTGTTAACAAATTTACACCACAAGCTTTCAGTTTCATAAAAAACTTTCTCCTTTTGATCTTCCGGCGGTTCACTTTGTGAACCCGGCGTCATTCCAGCCAAACCTAGTTAATATTTTAAGCATTTTACCAAAAAGCCGCAAAAACATTACAACAAAAAGTAATACAAAAGCAAAACAAGAGTAAACTCTTTCTCACGTTGTATTTCAAATCATGTTTCAGTGTTTGAAGAACGAAACCTAATAGACCATTAATGTTCGATTTTAAGCTTGTTTAAAAGTGTTTGTACATAATATTTATTTAGGATGTCTGTACATAAAATATTTTTTAGGTAGAAAAGCTTTATATCGCTTGTAAATAAAGGAAAAATGTATTGAGCTTTCAGTATGTTAAATAATATGACGCGGAAAAAACGGCTATTTAACTTTCGGGTGCTATTTGATCTTAATATTTGCTCTACATGTACAGTCCGTAAAGTAAATCAAATAGCCCTTGATTTATACAAAAAGCTCTTAATGTACAGTTGTGTAAAATAAAATATAGATTAAGTACGGTCGTGTTCAAAAATGTTCAGCCAATAACCTTTCCCTGCCACGGAACGAGCACAAAAGTGCCATCAATAAATAATATCAAACAGCCGTTAACATTTTCGTGAAAGAGCTCGACTGTACACGTGTACACTTCTGTTGTCCATAAAATATAAGACATGTTGTGAACTATTATAATACAATAGAGAAAGTGATTTAAATTCATGTTATTAAGCATTTAATAAAACTATGAATGTTAAAATTACGAGGTGTGTTAATTTATACTTTTATACTACCTAATCCTAGTAGCTTTTACGACAGATACGAAGTAAGAGGGTTAAAAAGGGATTGAAAGTTCATATTTTCAACAACTATTTCATTTGTTTTGTTTGTTATTTGTTTGTCAGTGCGGGGTGAATCTGTGTGCCAAGACAAACCTTCCGTGGTTTTTTGGTGCTACATTTTTGTTAATTGTATATGAACAATGAATTAAACAACAATAAACAAATAAAAATTATAAATTACTATATAGTAAATTTTCAGCATATTTATACTAATATTATAAAGAGGAAAGATTTGATTGTTTGTTTGTTTGCATTGAATAGGCTCCGAAAGTACTGAACCGATTTAAAAAAAATTGCGGGAAGCTACACTATCCCCGGGTGACATAGGCTATATAATATTTTCTAAAAAAATTGGGATTCTTACTAAAACTCCAATAATACCCGAGCGTAGCCGGGGCGGACCGCTAGATATAAAATAAAATAAATGATTTAAAGAAGCAGCAGAAAACGCTTTACAGTTCGCCGATTGACCTAACAATAAAGTAAATAACGCAGACAAAACTGAACTTGTCCATTATTTGTTCTCATTTCAATGACTTCGAATAAACAAAAATTTGCATTGAATATAAAATTGTATTCAGGGGCCAACGTTGAATTATCACTGAGAATTAGAATAATAAGGTTTTAGGTTCGTTAGGTAAAGGCTTGTGTAAGTTGATAAGGTTCATTGTTATCCAGTTAAAGTGGTACTCGGTGACCTTTTTATATTTTTACTATATTTGATGTTACGTGACTCTATTCTCTGGACCTGGCTCGGACCCGAATAGTAAAATATTTATAACTATACGCGCCCCGCGGTTTTACCAGCGAGTTAAAATCGTCGTTAAGTTTTCTGAAATTTTCCAATTTTCTGCGCAATTTTGAACATTCTATAAAGTATTTGAAAACTTAAAAAAAAAAAGATTGACATCGGTAAGTCGTTCTCAAGTTATGGCGTGACCAAGGTAAATAGAGATTCATTTTTATATCTATACTAATCTATCTATTTCTATTATAATATATAATAATTATAATAATATTATAAAGAGGAAAGATTTGTATGTAAGTATGTTTGTAACAAATTGGCTAAAAAAGTACTGGACCGATTTTAAAAATTCTTTCACTGTTATGAAGCTACACAGGCTATAATCTATACCCGTGCAAAGCTGGAGCGGACCGCTATTAATATATATAGATAGCTAGGTAGATAGATTAGATATACATTCTCAATAAAATCTGAATGTAGCAATGAGGTCGGAAAACGGAATGAGACTTAAAGCCTTCCACAGAATAAACGCGTGTTAGCTGCAGGACAGGGCAGCGAAACGTGGAACGCGTATTTCGTAATACAATGTACCTGAAGGAGTACAGTTCGGCACGCCTCACTTTCGTATTAAAAATATCGCTAAAAACAAGTAGTCCAATTGTTACATTGAAAATCCATAGGCTATGAAAATTCTCTTCTATTTCGATAGAAGACAAAATAGCTGACATTTTTCTAGGTATGTTAGGTACCTTATTATGTCCCGAAAACGAATTTTTGTGTGAATCGAGTGGATGCTACGAATCGCCACAAACTGGCACTAACTGCTCTGTGGCTGCGCTGCTCAGGGACCTTACGCATAGCTGTTTAAAGCAATCCAGTTCAGGTGATGAAAAAATGTTGCGCGACCGCATACCGTATCTGGGCGCGTTATGGTTCACGTTCGCGTGATTTTCCTAACTGCGCGGTTTTAACGTTAGTTGGTCACGACGTGCGTAATGCCCTAGGCACTGCTATTTGGCGTGTTTTGGTGTAGTTCTTTGAGACACAAAACGCGTTGACGTTCTGAGCTGCTTTTGCTGCATTTGTCTGTGGAGGCATTAAAAGTTCCAAAGTAGTTGTACGAGGGTAACAATATAACCTATTAGATTACAGCACAGCAACAAAACAAAATGCTTATGCTTTTTACATTTCTAAACATGTCAACGGTAATAAATGGGGATTTCTATTAACGTAGACAATAAGACACTAGAGTCTAGACAATTTTCAACCCCAACTTCATTAAAATAAGGTGTGAAATGAAACATACGTTTTCAACAGTGAGCAAGTTTCAAGGCTACATACATGTGTATTAAGCTCATTCATTCTAGTTGACAGATAGTTTGTTAACTCTTGCTGCTTTAATTCAGAATTGTCTTGGTAGAGAACGTTGATTATTTTCATTCGCATTTCCCTAGGAACTTTAAAGCCAATTTGTGGAGTTTTTGTATATGCCATAAGGAAAACAAAGGAGGGAAGCAAACGAAATGGAACAAACGTAGCTACTTGTAATGAACATTTCGGGTAATATTTTCTTTGTATTTTTAAAATATATTCCAGGAAAATGAGCAGCAATTGTTAAAATGTTAAGCCTGAATTTTAGTGGAATAGTGAGCGAGGCGAGAAATCGTGAAGTGCATCCTATCTGCCCCGTCCAATAATACTACATGACGACCACGACCGCTCTGCCAAGAGCGAAACGACTAAGAAGAAGAGTGAGCGAGGAAAATATACTTGGTATTAAAAATATTTATGCAGATAAAAACCGTACCACGTAGGAGGTGTATCAAACAAAACTCAAAAAACCTCATATTTTCTTTAAAATATGAACATTTCTTGTTTAATTCCTGAGCCCGAACTTTAAAATAAGGCTTGCTTCGTGTCAAATGTTCCCTCAAAGGCACTTAAGTTTCGCAGGTTTCAGGATTTTTACTAATTTATGTTACAAAAGGTGAACTTTCCACATGGGAATACGAGCTTTATGTTTATGGAGGCTAGGTTGATTTTCGATGGTGAGATTAGATGGTGATATCTTGGCGGATATTTATTGGAGCGACAAAAGGAAACATCGTCGTGAGTAATGGCGTGGAGACGAAGGGACTCATTAGAGCCACTCGAAGTGAATCTTTCTATACGCTATCTATTTTCATTGTTCGACCGTTTGCTTGTTACAAGGGCAATTTTTCACCTGAGAGATGGAAACTAATTGGAAATAAACCAGCAAAGTGCGAGTCGGGCTCGCGCACTGAGGGTTTCGTACCACCACATAACTAATTAATGACTAAAGTACAAAAAAAGCAATGTAAAAATACAACATCACGCCCAGGTGGTTACCCATCCGAGTACCGAGCGCGCCCGACGTTGCTTAGCTTCGGTGAACAGAAATTAGTCTGATGGTCAAACAGATTTAAGAAAAATATTCTACAGCTGAGTCTTATGGCTAAAGCTTATGCTTTACAAACAGATGTACGTATTTTAATTATGGATCGATAAAAAAAAATGGTTTTTAAAGCCAGTAATCAAAAATTTCCAAATCAAACTTATACTAAAACCTTATTTATCTGTGCCTTTAACGTAAAAGTAGACGAAATTTGTAGCAAGCTAAATCAGACATTTTTATGACAACATAATAATTTAGAATTTCTTTAAATAAAGCTTAGGTTATATTTTATACTCACATATTTCGTGAATTTTGTATTGGACCATTTATGATTGTGAATCCATATGTTTAGAAATTTATGAGCTGAGTAGCTTAATAACATTGAATTTACACATAATATATATGAATAGGTACAGTTACCATGATTGATGGGGAATTAATTAGACCGATTTAGCTATAATCATTTCCTATCAATTACTAACACCTATTAATCTCAATCAACTGTTGTAGTTACGACGTATGATAACCGTGACACTTACCATCAGGCGAGTGACTTGCTCGACTTGTTTGCAGTTCCATAAAAAAAGTAAGTGAAGTCGAGCTAACCGAATACTTATTTAGAAACAAATTAAAAAAACTTTTTTGCAACCTATAACGTCCCAAATTTTAATGGCAGTGGTCTCTCTACTTTCTTCCACAAATCCTGGACCATCACTACATCCAACCCTCCTGGAATGCATCAAGATTGTCATACAAACGTAACCAGCGTTTTCCATCGGGCAGGTGTCGGATGGAAAACGCAGTATGGGAAGTATTAAATCATGATGGAAATCATCGGTGACTTTCCTTGTGATAGGAATGGATGTATGCCGCTACAAAAAAAAATACTATTGATCTTTTTAAATACACTGCTGAAATTGGGTAGATTTTAGTACACAATATTGTACCTTAACTCTTCGACCAAAATAAAATGAACAGACAGGCCCAGTAGAAGCGCATTTTTGAAGATGAGAAAATGAGCGCTGGCTCTCATTTCGTTTCAGTCGGTCTCTAGCCGAAGAAAGTGCAACACGTGTCTATTGTAACGTGATAACGAAACATCTGACAAAATTATGCATTCATATGCTTTCCCGAAGTGTAAATACACAAATAAAACCAGGATCTATTTTTGTAACAAAAATTTGTACATTTTTATAATTAGCGGTTGAAGTATATGTTCGACAGTTTTGACTCGTATTTACTGAGCAATTTCAATGGTTAGGGCCGCCTGTCGGGCGTGGATTCATTTTATTTTGGTCGAAGCCTTAACTAAGTGAAAAAAACGATACTAAGTAAAAATCATGGATATCAATCTAAATGAAATTTTATACACCTTATAAAAACTTGCCTTAGAATCTAAGTAATGTAAATCTGGAATGACTGGCAGATGTTCCCAAACAAAACCTATTGTAACTTAAGATTGATGTGGATTCGAGACCTTTACCTAGGCAACGTTATTATTTTGGGGACATTTTTAATATTTGCTACCCTTTTTCATAATACTTTTTCAATCTTTTCAGGATAATGCCAAACTGGGCGAGCGAAGGGACTTCTTTCAAGGATTTTAATATAAGTTACGATTATTAATCTTCTCCGATTTTGTGTTGTGAGAAGTTTATACGATAATAATAATTTAGTTGTAGCATGACTACGGTTTGAAGACTTTTGACTCTCGTAGCGTGCTACGTAGATGGAAGTTGTTCCACTTGCTACATGCTAATGCTACATTAATTCAACGTCGAAGTCATTTGCTAAATGCTATTATTAGCGTAGTATTTTCGTAGCATTATCGTAGCATACGTTGTAAGTTACAGTTAGTCTTGTTTTTGAAAACCACAATTAAGCCCGCGGTTCGCCTAATGGTAAGCGGTAACCACCGCCTACGAACACACCTGCAACACTAGCATTGTTCTCGATGCTTTGTCAGCCTAGAGAAGTTGTAGGTACGCGTACGCTCCATGTTGAAGCTCGGCAGTAAATAAATTCTATACTGCCATATTGTAGTTACATCAGAACTACGACTTACCATTTGCTACGATATTTGATCAAGTTTTGTCGTAGCATACTACGATAGAAAATCGTATAGCTACATCAATGCTACGGATGTTATAATATATAATTTTTTGCCATTGAAACAAACAAAACAGGATAAACATACATGTGTCAGGCGTGATGGTGGTCAAACGCAAGCCTATTAATTGGGCTAGCTTTTGACCACAACTCACCTGTGTGCGGGTTCACATGGTAAGTGACGATGCAGTCTAAAATGGGGCACGCTTGCCCATGAGGTGCCTCCGGCGGTAGTGAGATTACGGTGTAGTCTCACTCCTACTATAACTTACGTCATGGTTCACACCTTTTTAAATATAATAATAGGCTTGCGATTGACTGCCAACTGGCATAATGTTAAGCGATGATGGTCTATTATATTTTATTACAATGTATTAATAGTCTACGACGGAGCACGCTTGCCTAGAAGAAACCGATTCATTCGTGTTTTCATTATTCCACCTTTTTCTGATTACGAGCAAAGATTACTTTCTGCATCAATTTAAAAAGAAAAAGTTTATCTTGAAGCTTTGTAATATTAAGCAAACTTTATTATTAGCGAGACTTAAATTTCACGTTGCACGAAATATCTCTAAAGTATATTTTGTGCGTGATAATTATTTTACCATTTTGGATGGTAACACGCAAAAAGTGTTCCAAGCAGAAAGATTTGTAGATTACAACGCGTGCATAAAAAGCCATCTCCGCCGAGACGGTTAAAATGGTATAAATTTAATGCACAAGTTAAAACACTTGACTTTTCACATTAATTGCAAGGAAATGAAAGATACATTGTAACTAAAATTTCTATTTCATTAAAATTTTAACCGGAATTTTGAACAACGTTCTTATGATGTAATATTTTATTAAGCACAACATAAAAAAATAAAATACTAACGGAAACTTAAATATTAACTATAATATACCTTCAAAAGTGTACTTTCGCAAAAGCAATATCGACATTAAAAAGATAGCATAATTATGAAGAAAAAGAATGAATAGTCAAACTAAAAGTGATTTTTAGGCCTTCACAAAAAGCTAAATACCGTTTGTCCTTGGGATGGTAAAGAAATATCGTTACAGTTCATAGTTTAGTCATCTCAAAACAAATTCCCCGAAACATCAAAAACTCATCACAGATACTCAGCCTTATGCACTTCCTCCACGCAAGCTATGCGATGCTTCATGCAAGCTGTGCGATGCGATGACAAAAGTTATGTCTGGTCTATAATAATATTCTGATCTATGGACACCATTAAGGACCCAGACCAACTTCTTACATGAAATATAATGAATACTGTCATTCCTGACGGTATGACACTTGTGCCCTGGAGGTTGGGGCGGCCCCTTGTATGGGACGCAACTTGTGTCGATACTTTGGCGCCGTCACATCTTCCTGAGACACAAGGTAGGGCTGGCGCGGCTGCCAATCCGGCAGGGCAGCACAAGCGACGCAAATATGCTAACCTTGGCAGTGGTTACATATTTGAGGCGTTTGGGGTCGAGACATTGGGCCCTTAGGGACCGGGAGCTCACCTCATTTTCTAAAATCTTTCAGAGCGCCTGGTTAATGCGACGCGTGACCAAAATGCTGGCGTGTTTCTGGCTCAACGCATTAGCATTGCCATTCAACGTGGTAATGCCGCCAGCATGTTGGGTACGCTGCCAACTGGTAGTGGGCTTGAGAATTTGGATTGTCTTTAGACCTTCAACGGTCTATGGGCAGTCTAACTGTATTTGTAGTGTTAGTTTTAGCTTGTATTTTGTTTAGTTATTAAAGGCACTTGCCCTGTAAAAAAAAAAAAAAATACTGAACATTGAACCATTTCAAGGAGTAAAATTGTTTGTGCGCTAGTATCTAACGTGCAGTTTATACACGCCCTTGTGTATAAAATCCATTCCATATATTCATTTTCATTTGTTACACACACTTCTTTGTACGTAATTGTACGTAATTTTATATGGAATAGCTGTTTTTACAAGCATTAATGATTAAACTTGCAATGTTTGTTAGTTTGTTTAGGTCAAATCTTACAAACTGAATTAGAACCAGTAACACCTATCCTAACCGTTCAGCTGAAATTTTCATACTTCTTTATTTCTGGTGACAATGCAAGATGCAATACCCATTATTGTAATAACTACATGTTTTTAATATAAAATAGCCGCCAATATAAAAATTTAAACATTTAATTTAATTTAAAAGCATCAATTAAATGAAAACTTGATTCTTTTATCGCGAATAAGTCCGCTTTTGACCACCAACTCGCCTGTTGGTAAGGGACGATGTGGTCGAAAATGAACCGCGCAGAAAATAACTATTAAATGCATTATGTTTTTAAAAAAAATATATATAAATCTTTGTTTATTTCTTGATTTGATGGGTGGCCCCGTGGTACAAATTGTTCGTAACGACAAGTAATATGAGCACAATGAACCCGTTTTAGCTTAGTACACCCTTTCTTTGTAACCCTGATGTATACTCAAATATGCTTTCAGTTTTGATCGGAGCAGTCTTGCATTAAATGCTAAAAGCGCTCATTAGCATTTCCAAATGACGAGAATTTTGTCGTAATAAAATAATATAACATTCAACCAGACTAAATGAATGCAGTAGTCTACGTAAATTAACGCAAATTGCAAACATAAACTGAGGGAATGCTTTACAAATTATTGTCTAGGAGTTGTCGTCATTGCTGCTTTCACGCTTTGACTTTCCTGTGAGGCTACTAATTTCGTAAGTAGTGTCACGGGCTCTATAGTTATGAAATAATAATAAAATCGTCTCATAACAGCAGGCAATAATAGCAACAGCATTGCTGCTTGAACGCAGGGCCACGCATTTTGTACAAAAAGCTGTATAAAATACTACACACAAAATAATAGCAGCGGCATGTATGTGTATCGTATTAGTAGTATTAGTTTATTATTAGCATGTGAGCAGCGCATCGAGTATTTCTTGTAATACTGTGCTTTGTATTTAATAAACGCAAGCCTGCGTTCAATCTGTGTTGCTACTGATACACACTTGATGGTTTGTTTGTGGAGATGTATTTTAAAGCATCTTAGTTGTTTTCAAAACTGGTTTGGCTAGCTCCTTGTCTATACCTTTCATGTCTCTGTAACACGAGAGGCTACAATTAACAGCGGGCTTTTAGGACGTTGCGGGAATTAATTTGTCAATTTACAGTTTTCTGTTCATTGATATATATTCAGTGTAATGTTGTATTTTAAAATCATCGTAATTATGCACGGACTAAGTGCTTTGAAACTCTCCTTTAATATTATAGTATCACTGCAGCTGTTTAACTTTTGAGCATGAAAAAATATCCCCATATATATTTTGTTTACTAAATATGTTATTAGATTTACGGGAGTGGCATAGTCGAATATCGACAAAACTCCTTTAAAAAAAAAAACAGAATAAAAAAAAAAAAAAAATTTTTTTTGTATGGACACGTTTATACTGCGTTAGTTGTGTTACGCTGTCCTACAAGCGGGGCCAGCGGGGGTAAAACTAAATAATTTTGCATAAATTAATGTATTGTACTTTTATCTAGTTGACAATAAAAGCCATAGAATATAATGGACAACTAGAACGGAAAAGAGAAGCAGAGGAAGACCAAATAGATGTCGCTATATCTCAAAAAGTTATAATCAGAAAATGCTTGAAATAATTTTGAATGAAGGTTTTTAATATAAGCATGGTAAGTAACACGTTGATATGTCTAATAGTTTGCAACTTTGGCGGGCCATATTTCACAAAATATACAGTTGACAAAAAAAGTGATTTATGAGACCTTTCCTTAATTTTAAAAGACCTATTCACCTAATTACCACAGGAAAAGAAAGCAGCGAAATAAAAATTCTACCCCATTTCACATCTACCAGAGCCACCCCTAAAACGCAATGTTATATTATTTTTATATGTTTAAAATTTATACCTACCTATGTCAACCATAAAAAAGATGAGCAGAACGTGGAAGCGGCGAGGAACGGAGTAGGTGAAGCGAATCTGAGAAGCTTCACTTTCTATGGTTCCACGGTTGCCTGGAAGAGATCGCTTTAAGCGATAAGGCCGCCTGTTAAAAGCCTAGATAATAATTTTGTTGTAATTTTTATGTTATCCTTGTTTTGTGGTATTTTAATAAAGAGTTTTGTATTGTATTGTATTGTATTGTATGTCGTCGGAAATTGTATCTCACACTTTGATCATAATTTATAGCTTAGATTTGCTTTAAACATGAGCTAGTACCAAAAAAAAACGCCATAAACTGAAGCGGACGAGGTTAACACGTTTGCATACACTGACATATTCTTACTTGTTCTACAAACGCACACTTTTTTGTTGAGCGGCACACAACTGCAAACAAGATTTTCAAAACGGACGACCAAATTGTAAGAGCTGTAGGAATCACTTCCGATTTTTTTGTAACCCCCCGTTACTCCCCCGTTTTTCTCCGTTCCGCTCCACTCCGTTGCGACCGAGAAAATATCGAAAGCCAGAATTAAAGCCCTCAAGCCTTTTATTAAAGAAGGGAGTTAAAATAATTATAGCCATCGTGGTATCTTATAACGTACCTTTATTTAAATGTTTAATTGCGAAGTCATTATTAGTAATAAGTTGGAAATGAAGTCAATATGCTAAGTGTAAGCTTAGGGGAGTTTAAATAATTGTATTATAACCATCGTCGTATCTTATGACGTACCTTTATTTAAATGTTTAAAAAGTAATTGCGTTAACGGCCAGTTATCCGAGTATTAAAACGCCCGCCAAGCTATAGCGACGATGTATTTTGCCACGCAAGAATCAGGATGCCCGCTGGGGGGTGCAACGACAAAAACGAACATAGGTCCGACCTCGATGACGCCTGGCGCGGCACTGTATATATATATAGTAGTCTTTGCGGCACTGAACGCGGCGCGCGCAAATTAACGCGACCTTTTTACGCTTTTAATTCCACTAAAAACAAAACTATTCACTATCAAAACTCTATCCAAATATATTTTTTTTAATAAAATTGCCTTTCAGTACATGTAATTTCCAGGTTGTTACGAGCTTTTATTAGAGCATAAAACGAAAAAAATAAACTAACTCGACTATGTTTCAGATTTTTTTTTATCGAGGAAAGTTTATTCTATCGTGTTTTGAACCAAATCATAAACTAAAACACAGATGTATCTGTGACATGTTTTTTTTCCCAGCTCAAATATTGTAATTTAACTGAATAAAATTGATTTAAAACCGTCAAATTTGGTATATGAGGCCGTTAAGTAGTTTCAAATAAAATTTCAAGACAAAAACAGTTGGAAATAAAGTCAATATGCTGAGTGAAAGCTTTCATGACTAATTGAAAACACTAACTTAGCACCGCACCGAGTTCAGACTAGAAGCTCAGATCAAAGAAACAATGGAGATATGCTTTAGTACAATAATTATAGTTCATATAAAATTTCGCTATACCGCTAAACCACTTAACGCAAAAACCGTAGGTAAATACGGCTAACTTACAAATTTTTTACGCACTTTATGAAATTTATAGCGAAACCTATGAACTAATAGTGCACAAGCAAACAGAGCACATGTTCGTCTGCTGGGTGAGTTCGAGTAAAAGCATCAAGCCTATTTTGGGCCAAATGCGTTCGCACCCACCACACCGCCTTACCATATCTCCTTTGCTTGTTTGATCCGAGACTGGAACTATACTTTTAGTTATTTCGCTATTTTAGTCCTAACTCTAATTTGTATAATAAAGTGTAAAGCGTTTATGCATAAGTGTGGAAACATCGAAATGACAATTCTACTAAACATTCGTAATATTATTTTATTATTCCGTATTATATTTATTGGATTTCTTAAGTTTTTTACATGTATTATAAAAATAATAATATTAATAATAAAACCGTCGGTGAGTGGCGACACCGCGTACCCCGATTCCATGGGTCTAAAACCCCAGAGACCCTGACCCCTGGCTTGCCTTAACCGGCCGTCTGGGGGTGGAAACCGCAAGAGCTAAAAACCTAAGCTCCAGGGTGGAAGTGTTAAAGGGCATAACGCCGTTATTAGCTCTTAGTGAAAGTGCAGCACACCTCTCGACACCCTAAGCCACCCACGTCAATGTTGCCCTTCCGGTGCCAATATGCGGCAGCCATTATGGGGGGCCCATTTAGTGAATGGCCCATTTAGTGAATGGCAAGTCATCACCTGCCTAAGTATTTTGAAATGAGGCATAATTGGCAGGTGCCGTACCTCATACCATAGATCTGTTATCCCATCCACAAGTTGTTCACCTCAATAGCCTAGACGTTTTATATCCTATACTGTACAATAGTTTTATAATCCATTTTATACACATTCAATAATATTGTATTTTATATTCAACGGGGCCTCTTGGTGTTGGCTTCGGCCCCACCAATGCCTACCAAATGTCCGGGCTAGACCCGTGTTTATATTGAAATAAAGTGTTTTAGTAACAATAATTAAATCTTCAATACTAGGGTGCCGCCGGCAGCGGGACACGGCCCGAGCTACGGCAGGGCTGCAGAGCGAATATTTTTAAAAGAGTGGTGCTTATCATTTAACGTTTCGTATTATGTGTATCTTGTGTTAAGTAAAATTTGATTAGTTTGTAAGTCATAAGGAAATTCAAAATTTAGGAATCGTAAGGAAACATTTTACCGACTTTGAAAAAGGGAGAAGGTTCCCAATTCGACCCGTATTATTTTTATCTATGTACGCAGCGACTACGATTAACGATTTTTGCGATTTTTGCGATTGCGATTATCTGTAAACCAATTTGCGTGTTTCTTTTCTTATCATGTAGAAGAAACTCTCGAGGTGGTTCCACAAAAATGTCATTACTTTGGGCTCAGTAGTTTTTAAACAAGGTCTAATAATACGGATAATTTTGCTTGAGCGCCTACCAATTTCGCTACAAAATTACAAACTGTAACTACAATAGTTTTGTTTAGCCGCTTTGTTCGAGTCATAAAAAGGAGGTATTCATGCACGGATGTGTAAATAGGCCGTAATTTTGTTTCACTACAAATTCTAAAATAAATTATCTTAAAAAAACTGATTTCAAATAACTACAAAACAAACACTGCGCCACTACAAAGAAAAAAAATATATTTTATTTATATTACACGGGAATTACTCACGTAAGATTAAGCCGGTCACTCCGACTATAGTTTCAACCGCATTAGGCAGTCTTTTTCAAGGTGAATGCGCGAAAAAAAAAAAAGAGTGAAAACCACGTCAGTTTCTATAATAAAAAAAAAAAAAATATTTATACATTGATTTTGAAATCAGGCGGGTACTACTATTTATTAAAGTCGCTTTTTTTTAAATAAAATTTATTAGATCTACGTAAAAAAACGCTGAGTTGGCAACGTTGGTCGCACCCTAGTTCTTGGTTGACGCAAGTCAACATGCACAATATTTACGCATACATTAGAGGTGTCACACTTAGTAAGGCACGTAACTTAGACCTGAATTCTAATTCAGTTTCTATAAACTACTCAGTGAAGAGCTCTGTCTATATTTGTCGAATGATTCTGGTGTTGCCTTGAAATGTGTCGAGAAAGGCTCACTTCGGACGGCTGTTTGTTTAGGCTCGTCCAGCTGTAACCAAATCTTACCGAACTGGCCCCTAAGGCGTTTCTGAGTAGTACAATTAATTTACTCGCTCTGAAATGAAACTAAATATCTAACAATACTAAATATAATATTAGCTGATGCTTCAAACTGTTATTAACAACATAAAGAGGGGGAGGGATTAATTAGTTTAATGAAAAGTTTTTTTTTATCTTAGAACTCTGTCAACGAAGAACTCTTCTTCTTCAGATTAGTATATACTTAATAATGATAGTTATGCATGTAATTATGCTTCCGTGTTCCCAGCTGCCGCTTTAACCGGTTTTTAGCTTCCGTCGCAAAAAAGAGGGTGTTATAAGTTTAACGTATGTGTCTTCATGAAAACCTGTCAAAGTCAAATCGTTTATTGCACATTATGCTAAATAGGTGAAACTTATCTAAACAAAATGACCCAAGGGTATGGCAATTTATATAGGTATATATGGTGCAGAAATAAGGAGCGGCCCAATATGTTTTATAATGTTTTATCGTTACGAAAATTTTCAACTGATTAAATAACACTTTCTAATTAATGTTTTTAAGATTCTTTGCAAAATTTTGTTCATTTTCGTCACTCTTAAGTCGTCAGGTAATTTATTATGTTCAGCTGTTTGAAGATTAACCGTTCTGTTATCGGGTGTTTAAAAAAACAATATTTCTTTTACATAAAATGCTATGTATGTAGGTTCCCCGTGGACTCCAAAATGGCTGGACCTATTTTGACGGGACTTTCACTGGCAGATAACTGATAATGTAAGGAGTAATCCACAAAACCGCGGAGCACAGCTAGTTTATGATAAAATGAGGTGTCGAAAGATTCCTCTAGGTTGAGGGATGGTCTCTGATAGGTGGCGTCATCATAAATATAAGATGGCAACTAGCGCCCCATATTTGTATGTATAAATGCCCCAATAAAAAAAAATTGATAAAGGGGGATAAACAAATTCAATGTACCCCTTCATTAGATCATCATAGAGGTGTGAGGTTTGATAGATCAGTTTTTAACCGCTTGCGAAATAATAGGATAGGCAAAAAATATTCATGTCGTGTTGTAATATTTTAGGTACTTACGTACATCACAGATAAATATGACAAAAATAATTATTAAATTAAACTAAAATTAACTTGTTTTAAAATTAGACCAAAATCGTCATCATCATCATCATCACATCTCCACTGCTGGGATAGATGCCTTCTCTCAGAGAGAAAGGATGGGTGGCTACCAATAATGATTGGGTGGCCACCATGCTTGGTACAAAAACACACATAATGCACATAAACTATGTAGCAAACACAACCACTAAACTAGCATTAGTTTCTTAAGTTTATTAGTGCGCTTGAATTTCCGAGAGCTTATCTCTCCCCAAGTTGCAACTAAGTTGGGCCAAGTTGCAGCGCTAGATACTACATTAAACTAAGTTTAAGTGGCCATCTCCAGGATCCGACTTGTCCGTAACTTTATGATTTATGGCACTAAGTTTTTATGCTAAATGGCTATCAGCGCTCTGTCAGAACCGTTGACCTTATTTTCGATAGACTTATAAATTACTTTTCTTTGGAACTTTAGGCATTTGAGTGGTATTAAATTGCTGACCAAGCTGAACTGGCCGGTCATCTCTGAACGAATAAAGCTTTGCGGTAGACGTGTTCTAGAGTGGAGACCATGAATCGATAAATGTAGCGTATGTCACCCTAAGACTCGATGTAGTGATATACAGGGTTACGCGGAAAACTTGTACTGCCATGCATTTTGTCTACTGTTTTCTATAGCAGAGCTGATATTTTTCCGCGATTTTAGAGTTGCTCGTGGTTACTGATAATGGCTATTATGGACCCTTTTCAGCTTAGTACACCCTTTCCTCGTAATCAAGTATGTAAGGCAGCTGGGATAGACTAGATGCGAAGATCCAAAGATCAGGCTGAGTGGCGTGCCTTAGGAGAGTTCTTTGTCCTCTCCTTTTGGCTGTCAATATAATTCTCGGCACTCTGGGTCATATTCATAGACTTAAATAAAGGTACCTCGAATCTTCACGTCGCCCACAAGTGGTGTTTTGGCATAATAAAAACATCACTTGAGGGTGACGTGGGGATTCTAGTGACCTTTATTACGTCTATGAGTATGAGGGTTAGTCTATACTCATTTATTCATTCAACATTAATTAAGAGCGTAGCTCTTGTCAGTGGAGTATCTTCCAGGCTTGACGGTCTTCTGCCAGCGTTTCACCTCCCTGGAAGACATTTACCTTTTCTTTTATTTGGTCAAAAATACTCTCCTTGGTTTTCCCGGTCCTCTCTTTCCTTCTACCTTTCCTTCTATGATGATTTTCATTAATTTGTCATGTCGTACAAGGTTGCCAAAGTCCATACTCAGTCTAAGTTTTCTTAGCCTTCATGTAGTAGATAGTAAGAACCAAATGAAAATCGTAAATTCTTACCTCTGTTTGTGACCAAAATTGTGAAAGGTAAAATTAATTGTTTTAAATTAAGTAAGAAATTTTTTCGATTGTTTACTATAATAATATAGAACAAAGCAGTGGGTGAAGCACGAATATTCACTACGTAAAATACGTATCGAAATCATACAAATTTAGAATTTCGAAATTGAAATTTGTATTGAATTCGATACGTATTTAACGTAAAGTTAATTCGTACTTTACAAACAGTAAGTGTTATAATACTGATCTAGCCCTCTAAGTAAGCCAGTATTACAATAATTAATTTATCAAGGAAAAAGGTTTGAATACAAACTAATTTCATAACGTAGCAATATTAGCAAATGGCCACTCCAATTAGAAGAAACGTGGCGAGAGAGCGCAGAGGCGTGACAAGAAAACAAAGTGATTAATTTTTGTTAAATTATCTGATTAGAGACTTCTGTCTTTCTATTCTGTTCTATTTATTCGGTAGATGTTCAATGTTCAGTATTAATGTTCAAACAAATTCAATATTGTTTTGTTTATAATTTACACTAACGCTTTCATACAGGGTTATTTTGAATATAACAAAAACCTCTTACAGCTAACTACTAGACTCATTATAGCTAACAAGTTTATGCGTATCTTGGAGTTTACAGTGGCTGCCGACCCGTCAGCCGCAATAAATGTCGCTGGAAAGATGCCGTAGATTCGGGCTTGCGCGAGTTCTAAGTCGCCAACTGGCTAGAGACAGCGCGAGACCGGGACCGAAGGCGTTCTCTTGTGTCGGAGGCCAACACCCACTTCGGGTCGCTGCGCCAGCGATGTTACCGAAAGTTCAAGTTACAGTATTATTGACTTAATTTCAATAAAACACTAACGATTTATTAGTTTAACACGCAGAAAAGTTGTCTGATTAGAGACTAATCGTATACCTACTTTGAAATAATACAACAAATGCGTTTTTTTTTGTTCATGGCTTATTCTGGATTCTGTTTGAAACTAGAAACGAAGGGAGCTTAAGTACTTTTCAAGCTTTGGCGGGTCAAAGTTGTGTGACAAGTTGGCACCGAGTTAAGCCCTTAAAAGGCTGTATACCGAAAATTATTTAGCTGCAATCTGGCGTCGAATAGCGGATTTGCGAGGAACCGAAATGCCGTTTGGCTTGGGCCTGTATCAGCGTAAATCACAGGTAAGCCTTCAAAGAGCTTGCACTTGGCTGTTTGTAGCCCTTACTTACCTGAAACCGGACAGTGGACAAGCTAACAGTATCTCGTTTCTACTGAACGTAAGATTCGTAAGAATTAATAACAAGAATGGATTTTTACTCAGACCTTTAACAAGGTCTTACCATTTTATTGTGCAGTTACAAGTCGCTAATAGACTTTGTTAAAAATTTGTCTACCTGTACCAAACAGCTGTTTAGGTTATCAGCGTTGCTAGAATTGCTAGTAGATGTACCTATAGCATTCAGTACCTACCAATTTCGGTCACCATGTGAAGGAAAAGTGTAGATTATTTTTTACAAGCTTTTATTTTTCTTGCCCTGTTAGGGCTGTTAATATAAGTGAAGCTGTTCTCTTTTTCTTTGCATCAATTTTATTTTATTTGGTAGTTTATGAATATTTTTACGGCCACATTTCTTGGACCAGAGCTATGAATTACTTAACTCTTTAATATTAAATGAAAATTAGGCACTCGTTTGCCAGTTTAATAAAAAGGACTGTTGTGAATTGTGATGCAGTGACATGTTATCCTCGTACCCGAAAATTCAAACGTTACACGCTCACTAGTATCCAAGCAAGCAATTTAGGACATATTACACAAGCCTAGTCACGGACACATTCCGTCAGGTGTGTAAAGCTTCACTACTGACTACCACTGGGCCGTCTTACAAAGTTACCTATTTGACCGTGAAACCCGTTCGTCTATACAGGCCCGCGACCGTTCCTTCGGACTGTAAATCTCATTGTTCACAGGCTGAATTAGAGGGACTCGGAGGGTCTCTCGGTCGAACACCACCTGCGTGTTTATGACCCTAACTGAGGATTGAGACTGTTATCCGAAGCAGAGTTTCAGTTTTAAAGCTCTAACAGACGTGTGAATTTGGTTGATCTCAACCGCCATCTGACCAACGGGAGAGAAAAAGAGGGAAATAATATGTTCTTCTCACTATTTCTCACCCGTTAGTTAGACGGCGGTCCGTTAACCAAATCCAAACGTCTTCTAGCACTTTTAGATGTCGTTTTATGAATTTTACTGTGTAATTTAAGGCGGTTCTTCCCATTCGCAGTTATCTCGCTAGCGCATTTTCACATTATTGAAGATTTAAAATAGCTTTGTAAATTTGAGAAAAGTGGCAAAACCAAGTTTTGCTGACTATCATAACATTACAAACTATTAGTATTTTTTTTGTTTTGATGTCTTTTAATTTGACGGAGTAACATAGTAACAAGCAAAAAAATATTTGTTTCCATTTTACTTCGACAAATTAAAATAAATTAAAATGAAAAACAATTTATGGAAACTGACGTGGTTTTCACATATTTTATTTATATTATTACGTGAGTAATTCCCGTGTTTAAGGGGTTTAGGGTGTGTTAAGGAAAACATCGCGAGGAAACCTGCTTACGTACGGAGAAGGAATTCAATGACGTATGTGAATCTACCAATCCGCACTGGACCAGCGTGGTGGATATGGCCCAATCACCTTTTCGGGGGTAGGCTAAAAGCCCAACAGTGGACTGTTAAAATGCTGAATATGATGATGATGATGAATTCCCGTGTAATATGAATAAAATGAAAAACGATTTGTTTGTAATGCCTAGGATAGACAGCGATACATGGTTTTTAGTTCTATACTAGCATTAAAATAAATAGTCTAAGTGGGGCTATGTATTATTTTATTTATACTTATTCCTACCGGTAGGGCGAAGTAGAATGTTATTTTCACCATTTCTAATTAAATAGCACTTCTAGTTGTTCCAACCGGTGGAGCTAAGTATAACTTTACTTATACTTGTCCCTACCAGTACCGCTAAGTAGAATTTTATTTTATGCATATCCCTTACCGTAAGCTTTTCTACCAAGTTCCTGTCATAGATTTAGAATTGTTGTTTAACGGGGTAAACGGGGTTATTCCCAGTGGTAATATTATTTATTAAAATCATACTTAGCCCCACTGGTTGGGATAACTAGTAGGGCTAAGTGTAACTGGCCAATTTAATAACCACTAATGCAAATAGCTCTTTGCAAATAATGCGAGCATTCTATTCATAAGTAGTCAATATATTTTGTAAAAGGCAGCAAAGTTTTTTGAGCCTTATTTTATAAAACCTTTTCTGCAAAATTTATTAGGCTCGAAATATTTTACACGCTATCTCTTAGAGGACTAGATTTTATTAAGATTGCCTAAAGAGACGTTTATTCACCTTGATAGGCTTGAAAGAAGGTTTCTTCAGCCTTTTGATTATAGTTAGTATATAAATGTCTTTTACAACACATTCGCTCAAAAAGTTCACTTACGATAACTGAATACATCTTTCAAAAGTTAAACATTACGGATCATACAAAAGAGCGTGCTATAATGAAACGCATCATACAACGGAGCGTGCTGTAATGAATTTGTCCGCACGCTCCGTTGTATAGCACCGTGCGTGTACGTTACGGTATTTTTTAAATTTTTTAAATTTTTTTTTTTCGCAATTGTGTTGTAAAACGTTGTATGGCACACGTGCGGATTGGTTATTACAAACTCATGACTATGGTAAGCCCTCGACTTCGTCTCGGGCTTACATTCGTCTACTCGTTTGTAATAACCAACTTTCCGCACTTGTATCATAAATAACTATTCTCCTAATTTCACTTGTTGAGATTAATAGAAAACTATTCACAGTTTTGGTTTTTGTAGACTTCATTAATCAAAGAAAATACTTAGAGATTATTGGGATGCGCTCACCGCCTGGAGCATAAAACTTCCGAAATAAGTTTTTAAAATTTTTGGAGTTTAACAGTCACAGAATTAAAATTAAAAATTATGAATTTTCTATCTAATAACATTTCAACCAGCAGAACTAAATTTTCTTGTTGATATTAAATATGATACTAGAGATAAAAATCTCAATAAAATTGTTTATTTTTATTCTCGTCATATCAAACCTCAAACAGTGATTTCAACTACTGAAAACGTACGAAATATAATATAGCTCTGGCTGGTGGCACAAACTATCTATAGGCCTTCATATCAGTGCCCATAGATACCTAAGTACTATGAACGATCTGTAATGAGTTAGATTTATTGTAGAATAAAAATAATATTGATATCGTAAAAAGTTATAGAGTAAACATACTAAATAATCTTAGTAAGGGAAATAATTTTGAAAGTAAATTTAATTACGTCCATTGGGTTACTGAAACCAAATAAATGATTAAAAAAGCGTAGCGTTACGACCACGTAACGCTTTGTACTACGTTATAGTGGTCATAACTTAACAGTACCTAAATAAAAAAAATTAAGAGGCAACGTTTCCAAAGTTCATGCATTAAACTCCTGTAAATAAAAAACCCTAGTTCATTATTTGCTTTTAAATAAACCATTACTTTAATTTTATCAACTTTCATTATATCTAAGTATAAGATATGTAAACAACGCTCACTTATTCAAGTTATTTTAGTCTATTAATCTGATAATTCTAGACTCATTTATTTCGCAGTCATGCCACGAGAGGCCCTAATCGCCTGGCAACATGGTAATGATTTAACCAATCACTCATATTTAGGGTTCCGTAGTACAAAAATGAATCCTTTTATGATCGTTATGTCCATTCGTCTGTCACAGTATAACTAACATCATCAATGAACCCAAGTATACATAAGTATAGGTGCTGTATTATTAACTAGCTGACCTGACAGACGTTGTCCTGTCTTAGAACTGTCAAACACGCAAAGTTAAAATTGTAAATCTTATTTTTTTACACCTTGGGTTACATTATTGTAGTTTTAGTAAGGATCCCTATTTTTTTCTTGCAATTAAAATAGCCTATATTAATCTTAATATTAATGTAGCATTCAAATGGTGAAAGAATTTTTTAAATCGGTCCTGTACTTTTTGAGCCAATTCGTTACACACATACTTACATACAAATCTTTCCTCTTTATAATATTAGTATAGAAGTATAGGTTAAAATTATAAATTGAAAGTGTGTGTATAAGTTTTGTAAATGTGCAAGCGTATAATATAATATATTTATTTATTAGCGAAATGCCATTACTGACTGACTCACTGACTCATCAAGAAAACTCAAAAACTACTTGACCTACGAATGCAAAATTTTGCAGGCAGATTCCTTAAGGGATATTAAGGTCCGCTTAGAAATGATTTTTCAAAAGAACTGAATTAAGGACGGCAAAGGGGGTTGAAAGTTCGTATGAAAGCCTACGCTTGCGAAGTCACGGGCAAGTTATTTATAAGTCCGAAAATGGGTCTCGGTCAAATAATATTAATATCCTTACGATTTTAATATTTTTATGTTCCACTATTTTTAAGATGGTTCTCGAATTCATTGTTGGGTATTTTAGGAAATAATTATGAATGCGGTAGAATAAAGAGTTATTCTTTAAAATTTTACGTTAAGAATAAGTATTTCTATACTGATATACTGCTAAGTTGACAAATAAATGTGTTATTAGATTAGGTTTAAAATGTTTCTATAACGTTATTGAAACAAAGTCTATAGTCATTTACTCAGATAAAACTTGAAATATCTCGCAAAGGTCTAAGTAAAGTAACTCAGTTTATCTTAAAATTTAGGACTAACTTTCTGGGAATTGCTTAGAACTTTGCATGTTTACTTAAGTATTTGGCATTAACATTAGTACACGTGTTGGTAAATGTGATGTAACTAAGTAACTACTTACCTATTTCGTTGGCATCAATCTGTGACCTTGCAACCCCTATATCTTAACCGCTGTACCACTTTTGCTTATAATCAAAGTAGACCATCTATTCTGAATTATATGTAGACTAATTTTGTATCTAATAAAAAAAGACAAGTGCATTTTTTAATTAAACTAACTAACTCTACAGAAACAGTTGGACTGCCCATATACCGTTGAAGGTCTAAAGACAATCCAAATGCTCAAGCCCTCTATCAATTGGCAGCGTACCCAGCATGCTAGGGCATGCCACGCTGAATGGCAATGCTAATTTTGCGTTGAGCCAGAAACACACCAGCATTTTGGTCATGCGTCGTATTATCAGGTGCTCTGAAAGATCAAAAGAAACAATATAAAAGAAACAATTAATCAAAATTTACCTTGCATGCTAAATTTTTTGAAGATTGGATCAACAAGAAGTATGTAATCTTCTTAAAAAAAAACATTCGAGTACAAAACATCGATTCGTTCCTGAAATATTGACAATTATCTTTAGTTCCCGTATATACTTTAGGCCTTCCATTAGCTTGGTTAATATTAAATGAAATGAAGGGAATAAATAAAGGCTTCGAAAAAAAAAAAACAATAGGTACACTTTATAAACTAACTCATTATGCTCGTAGGTATGCTTAAAGCTGCGAAGCGGTTTGTCCCAGATTCAACATCTTTAAAAGACAAAGAGTCAGCTAAGGCAATGGCATAGGTATTTTATCTAAAACCGTTCAGCTATTATTTTATTATGAGAGAATTATGTGATTACAATTACCATATTATAGCAAAATTATGTACGAGTGTTACTAATGTGTGTTAGTATTTCTAAATTTCGAAATGGTACTAAAATTTGTAGCTGCATAACATTTTGTTATCGGTAACTGTCACAGAAACCCATAATTTGAAATAACATTGCAGTCTAAACTACAAAACGATAACGGCAACAAATGAGCCTTCTATTCAAACTGTTATTACGACTGCATAATGTTTTGCTTGCCACTAATGCCGCATACACAGACATTGCGAACGAACGTCCGACTTGAGGCCAACTATTGCTCGAACTGCACGTTTTGTAGTCTAAACCATCTTTTATATATTTACTAGCTGCGCCCTGCGGTTTCACCCGCGTAGTGATGAAAAATGGCGATGATGCTGATAAAAAGTAGCGTCTCCTGGTTCTAAGCTACCTCCCCACCAATTTTCAGCTAAATCAGTTTAGCGGTTCTTGAGTTATAAATAGTGTAACTAACACGACTTTCTTTTATATAGGTATATAGAATAGATATACCAGATATACCAATATTACTTCACATTTTGGTAATAATAGAAAAAAATACGAGCCTATTTCTAATATGTGTTCTAGTTAAACCATAGACATCACTAATTTGTGGCGTCACTTTTTCATCTCACATTGGTCATTTCAATGTAGGTGCTTTTAATTATTCCCTAGTTACAAAACCGAGAGTACAAGCCGCGTGAATTATATTCTGCCTTCAAATAAACTAATGGCAAACGATTTACCTCGTCATAATGTAAACGGCTGCGGGCTTGTACCGCAACACTCTATAATTATGATAACAGTATATCATGTAATAACAAACTTTTAAATCCGACCGCTCGCGCTGTGTAGTTTTTCGCAGATCATAAAATTATATTTTGGCTGCTATGCGTTTTTTGTGGTTTAGTTACAATCTAACACTACAAAAACTGTTGAACTGACTTGTTTATCGTTGAAGGTCTATAGACAATCCAAATATTCAAGCTATGCGTCATTGAGTAAGAATAATTATGAGATTCTATATTATATCATGACTTTTCTGATTCTAGTAGAAGTTAGAATGGAAACTTAGTGGTGATGGTTGCTTGCGCCAAATTTTCACATAACTTTGGAGTACTTACAAAACCTTGACAAGTATACTTCTGTATTATAAAAAAGGTGCAAAAAATTATTTTTTTGTTAATTTTTTATGTTGTTGTTTATTTAATTTTGACGAGATGTCTTTAATATCATGTGCGGCTAAACGAAATAAAACAAAAAAAGTAAACGTAGTTGTGTGAAAATTAGACGTCATGTGCGGCTTGACGAAATAAAACAAAAAAAGTAAACGTAGTTGTGTGAAAATTAGACGCTACTTTGCTCTTTGCGGTATGTAAGAAGTTAAGTAACTGTTTGTATTGCATCTCCCTCTCTGCTAGAATAATAAAAGATTTCATGTCGAGGAAATGTGGATGAAAATGAAAGAACGAAGATTTGAATAGATAAATATGATGTTGTATGAATCGGGGTTTGTTGCTGAACAATGTTTTTACCTTATTAAACGAAATTTTATTATTTATGTCAATGAAATTAATTTTCATACTATTATAGTCTCATCATGCACACGCTGACTGATTTAAATGATAAAAAATCTCAAAGACTTCGCCCCAATTCCTCTTACCTACCTAAAGCAAATTTACTTTGCGCTGTGTCAGACTATCATACAAAATAGTATCATCATTCATCATCATTTCAGCCGTAGGACGTCCACTGCTGGACATAGGCCTCCCCCATCGATCTCCAAAAGGGCCGGTTGGAAGCGGCCTGCATCCAGCGTTTCCCTGCGGTCTCTTTTAGGTCGTCTGTCCATCTTGTGGGTGGACGTCCTACGCTGCGCTTACCAGTCCGTGGTCTCCATTCCAGAACCTTTCGGCCCCATCGGCCATCTGTTCTGCGTGATATGTGCCCTGCCCACTGCCATTTCAACTTACTAATCCGGTGGGCTATGTCGGTGACTTTCGTTCGTCTACGGATCTCCTCATTTCGGATTCGATCTAGTAGAGAAACCCCGAGCATAGCCCTCTCCATAGCTCGTTGTGCGACTTTGAGCTTGCTTATGAGGCCCATAGTGAGAGACCACGTTTCAGTGCCGTATGTCATCACTGGTAACACACACTGGTCGAAGACTTTCGTCTTAAGGCACTGAGGTATTTTGGACGAGAAGACGTTGCGTAGTTTACCGAACGCTGCCCAGCCGAGTTGGATTCGCCGATTGACCTCTTTCTTGAAGTTGGACCTACCTAGTTGGACTGTTTGTCCTAGGTAGACGTACGCGTCAACAGCTTCAAGAACTGAGTTCCCAACTGATACTGGGGTGGGCACAACATGGATATTTGACATAACCTTTGTCTTGTCCATGTTCATTTTAAGGCCCACCTGTTGGGAGACTCGATTGAGGCCTTCGAGCATCATGCTGAGATCTTCCATCGACTCTGCCATGACCACAATATCGTCGGCAAACCGAAGGTGAGTGATGTACTCGCCGTTGATGTTGATGCCAAGTCCTTGCCATTCCAGGAGCTTGAAGGCATCTTCCATTGTGGCAGTGAACAGTTTCGGAGAGATAACGTCTCCCTGTCTCACGCCTCTTCGCAATGGAATTGCCTTCGAACTCTGCTCCTGTACTCGGACCGACATGGTGGCGTTATTGTACAAACACTTCAACACTTCGACATACCGATAGTCAATACGGCATCGCTGGAGAGACTCGAGCACCGCCCATGTCTCGACCGAATCAAAGGCTTTCTCATAGTCCACAAACGCCAAACATAGTGGCAAGTTATATTCTTCGGTCTTCTGTATAACTTGGCGTAGCGTGTGGATGTGGTCTATGGTACTATAGCCTTTTCGGAAACCGGCTTGTTCGATAGGCTGGAAGTCATCGAACCTGCGATCGAGACGATTCGTGATGACCCTCGAAAACAGCTTATAAACATGGCTCAGAAGCGAGATGGGTCTGTAATTCTTCAGCAAGGTTTTGTCACCTTTCTTAAAGAACAGCACCACCACGCCTCTGTTCCATGCTTCTGGCGTTATACCTTCGAGTAAGACAGAATTAAAGAGCTTCTGAAGGACTCTGAGTACCGGTGTTCCACCCGCTTTCAGAAGCTCTGATGTGATTCCATCGTCCCCCGGCGCCTTGTTGTTCTTGAGCTGTTTCAGGGCCATCCTAATCTCGTACAGGCTGATGTCCGGGATATCTTCGGTATAGTGTCGGCTCAGCTTGGCTCTTGGGTCTTTGGCCGAGCTGCTCACAGGTTTAGCAACCGAAGTGTATAACTGTCCATAGAACCTTTCGATTTCCCCTAATACCTCGGCTTTGGTCGACGCTACACTACCATCTTCCCTCTTCAGCTTTGTCAGCTGGCTTTGCCCAATAGACATGTGTCTTGCAAACACTTTGGAGCCTTTGTTTTGCTCAATCGTCTCTTTAATACTGTTCGTATTAAAGGTACGTATGTCGTGCCGCAATGACTTCCAAATTTGTCTATTGAGCTGCCTATATGAGTCAGCGTCATCGGAACATTGTAGTTGTAACGAGCGTCGATCAGCCATGAGGTTACGGGTATGGTCGGATAATTTTTGAGGTCTATCTGTGCGCCGGCCAGGTCTAAAAAACTTAGAACCTACCGCATGGACAGTTTCCACTAACCTGTTATTAATCTCATCCACGGAAGCAAAATTCTCCAGGCAATCAAAGCGATTAGACAGCTCGAGTTGAAAGCTCTCGGGGTTTTGAATATGGGCATGGTTCGGTCGGAGCGTGGACTTCATTAGGCGGGACCTCTCAATTTTAACGTTAATATTCAATGTGCCTCTTACTATTCGGTGATCACTACCGGTTTTCACCCTGTGAATCACAGAGACATCATTGAATATTTGTCTCTTGGTGGTCATAATGAAGTCTATCTCATTTCTCGTAGAACCATCGGGGCTCATCCAGGTCCATTTCCTGTGAGGCGGCTTCTGAAAGAAAGAGTTCATCATAAAAAGTCCCTCTTTCTCCAGAAAGTCGGCCAGCCTCTGTCCCCTAGGGTTCCGTTGCCCACAGCCAAATTTCCCCACTTTCAACTCATCATCACTTCTCTTGCCCAACTTCGCGTTAAAGTCCCCCATAACAACAGTGAAGTGGGTCTCGGACGTATGTATGGCTCTACTAATGTCCTCATACATAACCTCCACTTCATCATCTGGGTGTGACGAGGTCGGTGCGTATACCTGAATGACCTTTAACGAATATCTCTTGGATATTCTGAGTATTAGGTATACAACCCTGCTCGAAACACTGTCGATGGTGATAATGTTGTTAATGAGGGACTTGTGGATGAGAAAGCCGACACCACCTTGGGACTGTTGGTCGCCCTCCCGGTAGTAGAGTAGGTTACCGGATTTCAGGGTTATCGTGTCCTCGCCCTCTCTACGGACTTCGGATAAACCCAAGATATCCCAACGTACCCTACCCATTTCTTCTTCCAGCTCAACAATCTTCTCATCAGTCCTCATGGTGCGTATGTTGTGTGTTACCAGGGCCAGTCGTCGTCGTTGGGGTTGGTAGCCGAGCGTCTGCCGGGGATTCTTAGCACCCCTGGCCCCGCCGTTACCATGACCGCTACCGTAGCCAGGAATAGCGGGGCTGCCGGGGACTGGGGGCCTGGTCCTTTTTGTATTCATCATTGAAGGGGGGGGATTGCCAATACTCGCCACGCTTGGCAGGCGGGTTGGCGAGCGCAGTCGGTGTTTTTATACTCAGAAGACGCTGCTGCCCGTCTTCTGGTTGATCCCTTAGCCGACTTCTACGGCACCCACGGGAAGAGAAGGGGGAGGTCTATTCTTAGGCCGGACCTCCACAGTACAAAATAGTATTAAAAAAAATTTAGTAAAAGTGTTACAGTTTTTGCGGCGTAGTAAAAAGTGGGTGAAACACTGAGACATTTGAACACCGATAATTGTACTAAGGCATCTAGCAATGCAGGCAAACACTCCCTTGTATGTCTGATCTGAGTTTATTCACGTGCACGTGCTTTTGCTGATACATCCACACCAACTCGTTCGCTCGCGTTCGGTCGTATTCGTTCGCGATCGTTCGATATGTCTTTACACGGCATTAGGTACATATCTGAACCTCGACATAAACGACAAAGATATAGATATCAAACATAAGACATGAATGCAATGGGCATTCATGTCTTATGTTCGATATCATTACTGGAAAAATCTCTTATCTGCCGTGAAACTAGGTTGAATCTCCATAATAATGGCTTGTCGAGTATTGAATGGAAGAGAGATAGGATTGCGCGCGCTATTGAAGCCTTTTGTTATGGATAGCTATTTTTTCTTGCTAATGGCAGTAGCGCTTTAGGTAAAACGCAGTTTAGACCACAAGGCAAGTTCTACCACGAAAAGCTCGTTTAAGCAAGTTTTTTATATGTACTTGAAAGAGCGTAAATTTGAGAAACTTCTTTAAATAACTGAAAAATCGAATATAAAGATAGTATTTATTGTCTTAGTATCTACAGGGTTATACGGAATAGTGCCATGAAGCCGAAAGAAGGGCGGTCATTAATTACTCTGTTAATGAACTGCCAAAAAGCTAATCAGTAACGCATTCCTACTGTACTTGGCCTTAAAATCGACGCACCAAAAACGGCAATAAACTGCAGTGCCTTCTTAGTTGGGTAGCACGCCGATAATCATATTGGGCATTTGAGACACCAATCCTAAGTTTTTAGCAATTTCGTTAGATATTAACAACAAGCGAGTTGGCGGTCAAACGCAAGTCTATTAATCCATACTAATATTATAAACAGGAAAGATTTGATTGTTTGTTTGTTTGTTTGCATTGAATAGGCTCCGAAACTATACTGACTGGATTTGAAAAATTATTTTACTGTTGGGAAGCTACACTATCCCCGGGTGACATAGGCTATATTATATTTTCAAAAAAAATAGGGATCTTACTAAAACTCCAATAATGTAACCCAAGGTTTAAAAAAATAAGACTTACATCCGTGCGAAGCTGGGATGCGTTGCTAGTAAATAAATAAAATAGTCTATGGTGCTTCATATTGAAAATCGTTACCATGATTTAAGTACAGTTTAGTTGGTTGAATCTACTGGGTTACGCGGAAAGACTGTACTAAGCCAAAAACTCATTATGACCAACTTTACCAACACAGCATAAATCGCGAAAAAAAATCTGTTATTTTCATACATTTTGTCGAGTGCGTGAATAAACATTTTCTACTACTGTCTTTCCGCGTACCCCTGTATAGTTTTAAAGATATTCGGTTGAACGACGGCTTCATTAACACTTAAAAGGTAGATTAAAATAACACTAAAGGCAGGCAATTAATGCCTGTAACTTGACTGTAATAAAGCTCATTTTCGGCTCTTTAGTACACATGAGACCTCTTTGAAGTCCATTTATTTTCACTAACAAACCACATGACCAAGGGCAATGTAATCGTATACGGCTACTTAGATATGTGTTTGTAGGACCACTGCCGTTCGTGTTGCCACTTAAAACAGATATTTGATATTGTTGAAAATGTTAAATATTCTGAGGTTAAAACGTTATCAGTTCTGTAATTTAGATTAGTAAATATCTACAGTAATTTTTCTATACTAATATTATAAAGAGGAAAGATTTGATTGTTTGTTTGTTTGCATAGAATAGGCTCAGAAACTACTGAACCGATTCGAAAATTTATTTTACTGTTGGGAAGCTACACTATCCCCGGGTGACATAGGCTATATTATATATATTTTTTAAATAATTCCTTACTAAAACTCCAATAATGTAATTTAAAGTGTAAAAAAATAAGATTTACTCCCGTGCGAAGCCGGGGTGCGTTGCTAGTATTTTATAAGTTTAAATGTTTAAACATTTTATGACGAAAAAAGCAAGAAAATAAATTTCTGTAATAAATAGATATGTACTTTGCAATGACTGTTTTAAAAAGGGGGAAGACGCGTGACATCCAAACATTGTTCCCAATAAATATGGCTCTATTTCGGCTCAAGTCAGCGGCAACGTTGACGTCTACACTGTAAACGTCAACTTCAGCGCTCCGTTAGACACTACACTAGACCCTAGAAGTGACATTTAAAGTTAATTAAGAAAATTAAATTGTGCCCCGGAGCCTATATTGTGCGGTCCACGTCAAGAAGTTCGTCCCGTATCTTCCCCCTATTTACTTACATCAATGGTACTTTGTATTAAAAATTACGGCTACAAATTTTAGAAAAACTCAACTTAGTTTTTCGTAAAATTCACGTAAGGAAGTTCGTTAAATTACTGTAATTATTTACATTTGTCTTGACAATTACGGGTTAGTTTTTACGTTTTATACCCGAAAATCTGGATACCTAAAATTAAACGTCGTAAAAGAGGTCGTCTGTCCATCTTGTGGGTGGACGCACACACGTACATAAAATTAGTGACTTACTGCTTCCCTAAAAAAATATCACCATAGTATTAGGTAGTCTATATAAGATAAAGTCAGACAACTGTTATGACATGATAAATATTACACCCGTAGTGCCAAAAACAATAAGATAAAGGCATAGTAAATACACTCCTCATTCCATTTGCGTAAAAGCCTATACAGGGTTAACTGAGTCCTCTCATATTTTTTACGAAAACTGGATTTTTGGCGTCTGATTCTACCAAATAAGAAGATTTATAGAAAACTTAATCTATCTATATCTACACATATAATAAAATCGTAGAGATAAAAAAAACTGTAATTGCGAGATATCAACGAGAAAATCACACAGGGCGTCTTAAAATAAGCAGCTGAACACATAAAGATAGTTTTTAGAATTTTTGTCTGTTTGTTTGTTTGTGCACGCACATCTAAGCTACTGGACGGATATAAATGCTGTTTTCACGAATATGCTTAGATATGACCAAATTGAATTACAGGCCATGTTACGTCGCGGCAACAGCTAGTTTCTGTGATAAATAGATCTGTATTTGTATTAAAAGTTACGCCTACAAATTTAGGAAAAACTCAACATATCAATTTATAACCTCCTTTTTACAAAAGTAATTAAAAATCTCAATGGGAAAGTTTGAGAGTGGATTTCTTTAAACTACTGTTTTTATGGTTTACTTCTATACTAATATTATAATGAGGAAAGATTTGAGTGCTTGTAACGAATTGGCTCAAAAAAACGGGACCGATTTTAAAAATTCTTTCACTGTTGGGATGCTACACTATCCCCGGGTGACATAGGCTATATATAATCTATACCCGTGCGAAGCTGGGACGGACCGCTAGTATTTTATATCCGGCTTGAAACTAACGGCTTTTTTTTGAGACGTAAAAATAAACGATGTATTTTGTAATATTCTTAATGTAACCAAATAACAATAACCTTTCGCAGGGCTACATCAACAAACTTTTGATGAATAACTTTTTTAAATTAGTTTTTTTTCTTCCATACAAAAAAAATATAGTAATTTTTTAAACTTTCGCGATTTGAACACATGTTTTAAACGTTTATCGGGACTTATCACGTATTATTTAATTTAGGTAATAATATCTACCTTTCGCTCGACGTTTCGACCATGTTACAATGGCCGTGGTCACGAGCTGACTGAAAACTGCGGGAAAAAAAAAATATATATGGAAAGGAACGCTGGCCCAGGTCTTAGGATCCGAATCTTGTAGGTACCTACAAAAACAGTGTTATTTTTTTAAAACTTTATTGAAAAAAATTTCTGCCTACACTGCGGCTGCTGACAGCGTTGTAATATTTTACTGTTATTTTAAATATAGAATATATCTACGTTTTTGCATATTATTGGCAACTATAGCCACAATATAACGTTAAAAAGTTAGTAAAAGTGGTTAGAATTTACTGTTTTAATTCATCTTTTTACAACGTTATAGCAACTGACAGACGAATTCTTTCAGCAGCCGCACTTTAGTTGTTTTTATTAGGTTTCGTGAAAAATCATAGAACAAAAATTATTATAATTATGTAGGGAAGCTCGCCGCAAGTGGATTAAGTACATTAAAAATAACCCTGTATATCTTCCAGACTTGTAGCAGACATTACTTGAAGTCACACAAAGAATAATAATTTGATTCTGTCAGGACTTCCATGAATGGTGGTTCCATGGTGGTGGTTATTGTTGGCACAATTATATATATATCTGTTTATTGGGTGTACAGTACATTAAACTTATAGACAAAGGTATATTAAATAAATTAATTTAAAAAAAATTGCCCAAAACAGAGAGGAATGGAAATAGGAAAATGCAAATAGAAAAAAAATATATTCCAAAATCCTTATTGTATTCGAAGCGACGTATAGAAGCGGAATTACGCTACAGGGGTGCAAGTACCGTTCTTTTAGCGATCGTCAAATTGACAGTTGAGGTCGTCAAATTCGATAATATGCCATTTTTTCAGTACTCGCTGTGATCGATTCTATGGCATTTTAGCGAATTTGACGATCGATAAAGAACGGTACTTGCACTGCTGATTCGTCATATTATATGCAAATAGAGGAAAACTTTTAACATTGCGGTATCTTTAGGTCATAACCCAAATAACTAAAAAACACACACCCAGAAAACACTTATATAATTTAATTTAACACTGATTAAACTTTTGATATATTTAGCTGTGTCATGGTTTTATTACCGCAACCTCAGATATATATAAAAAATAGTGTGGCAATTTATTTTAAATCATTATACACCCTATTTCCTGTAGCAAAATTCCGTCAATATCGGTTTAGTAGGTAAGTCGTGAAAGGCAACCGACAGGGGTACATACAGACAGGTAGAGGAGCAGCAACTTTCGTAAATTCAATTCAATTATAAACTGTAGGGTGGTATAATATAGTATAGTATTCAATAGAGATAAATAGGTACTATAAATTAACAACGGTGGGTTACCGCTTATTCTCCAAGGAAGTCCGTTGCCCACCGCTCTCCCTAATCACTGTTTACCTCAGAGCAAATAAAAATACAGAGTCCCTACGGCGCACTGCCAAAGTGACGCCAAAATCGCTTCCAAGACTACGTGAATTCCCAATAAATACACGACTCACGCACACAAACGCATTCAAAACTACGTGAATTTCTTATCAGAACGTCGTACTGAAAACATCCGTTTTAAAAATAAACAATGACTTCCTGCAGTGTTAAGAACTGTAAAAACAACACAAAAGTAAATAAAAAGAAGGATGGAATATTTCCAGACTTAAGTATTTATATTATTACTTATTTTGATGAATTACACGACACGAACTTCGACTACGCACACATGTTTCAAAAAGTGGCTTCACTTTTCGTGTTCGCGGTAGTCCCTCTGTATTTTTATTTGCTCTGAGTTGTTTACCTACATTCGCGTAAATAAGCGTGGGCTTTTGAGTAGGTAAGTGCTTCCTAGAAGATATTTATGCACAATAAAAGCTATTTAGTATTCTAGTATTAAACAGGTAAGTATCCTCGTAGCCTGTAAATACATCAATAACAAAAGTAAGTGAGTAGTAAGTACACCATAAAATTCTATATTGACACTAGCTTTGTGGGAAAGGGACAGAGCACCTTTCCTAATCCATCGGAAAACTTCAAACGCTTGTTTATCAATTTTTTTAAGTCGATTTAATTATTTCTTAGGATACGTATTACATTTATCTAATTATATTTTTAATATGCTTGTTTTTTTTTACAAAATCTAACACTTGTGTATATTATGTTCAGCCGTCACGGGTCTGAGTGGTAACTATCATTTTTACTCCGGTCAGTCATTGGACGGGTGATAGCAAGTATCATTTAAAACTGAGCGCACCCATGACAATTTAAATTGTAGGTTATTTGTCTTACAAAAACAACAGCTAAGCAATGACAGACCTCAGTCTTGAGCCGGCCTAAAAAGTATAACATCAGGACTACACAATAGTAGATTGTAACATAAGGGAGCAAAATAATATTTTTATGCGAGGGCGCTTTTTTGAATCCAGAGCTAAGTGAGGGATTCTTTAGTAGAATCCTGAACGTAGCGAGGGATTCAAAGTACGTCGCCCGAGCCACAAATATATTTTGCGCCCGAGTGATACACTCTACTTTTCATCACGCACTATGAGAAAATAAAAGGCTCCTCATATTTTATTGTAATATTATTATTTAATAAAACATAGAGTAACTGAATTGAAATTAAATAGTATCTAATAATAAAACAACTAAAAACTAATATTTACTTTTGAAACATTTTCGCAATTATGAAAATTTATTGTTACACAAAACCATGAATTTCTCACAATCCGTGAAAATTTACGAAAACGCGGGCTGTAGTTCGCGCGTTTTTAATTTGATTTCTTTTTTTTTATTCAGCTGGTGGCGCGACTATGGGCCGTCGTACCCACAGAAGAGAAAAAATTTTCGTTTAAAATAGAACGGCTGTCAAGGCATTTTTGCAAGAAATCCGTTGTAGCCAGTTGCACACATGTAAACGAAACGTCATAATATAACTACATAGGAAGGAATGCAATAATTCGTCAAGATTATTATTAATCCAAAAGGTTATGAACGCCATTTTGTTAAAGTTTAAAACTGACCTTCTCGTGGTGCAATACGGTTCAGTTCCCTGTGCATTTTGCGCAATTATTTCGGTAAATGTTGCTATTCCAAAAAAACTGCACGATTCTTGTGCAGTTCAAAAAACTAGTACGAGTTCAACAGTCCTTAACGTAAATTCATCTACGACATAGTTAAAATAGTTCCAAATTAAACTGCACGATAAGCACGAGGGTTAAAATAATTTAGCTAAGAGTTTTTCATCGATTTTGCTTTTTTTACTAAACAAATCTAGTGTATTAACGCATGTGATTGTGTAATAATATTGAATTATTATCCGTTAAATAAGATTAAGGCAAATTCGTAGGTTTGCGTGAGTGTAGGCAGACAATGGGAAGTTGCAAATGTGATTTTTTGTTTTGCCCCAACACTCCATAGAAACTTGATTAAAAAGTTTCCATGACCTTACTAGGTCATGATTTGACCATGATATTGACGTAGGCTATGTTTAGAGCTCAATTTATGTGACTTTAAATGGGTAGAAAAATAAATATATTACTTGATACGGTTAAATGCTATTTTCGTGAGGAGTCATTAAAAAAAAACCTCATCCTAAAATTTAGAATGTGGTATCACAGCTTAGTGATGGGAAAGTTTTGTGTGCAGTTTTAATTTTATCGATAATCTTAATAGACTATTGACTAATAATTTTTATTACCTCATAAAAAAGCTGATCATAAATAGCACATCAACGAAAACAAAATAAAAATTAGTTCAAAAATAAATGAGATATAAACATTTTAATTTCGTGCTAGACAGAGAGCGCACTATACTGAGCCGTGACGTCACGCCTCAGGAGCCCCATACAAATACTGTACTACATGCTTTGCGAGAAAGGAATAGAGCATCCCCTCCCTATCCCCACCTAAAACTTTAAACACTTATATCTCAGAGATTTATCAGCCAATTTCATTAATTTTTTCATTACTGTAATGATTTTGTCAATCATGTGTGAATTTTATTGTATTTTATACACATTTCTAATTAATTTGTATGGAAGTTAATAAATCACATTGCAGTAAATATCATTACCTACTTAATAGTAGTATTTTAAGTGTTTTTTTATATAAGCTTGTTTGTTTTCACCCACTTTTAAAAGTAGTTTTTAAGTCTATTGACTAGATTGTACTTTGCTTTTCTCTGATTGGTCGACCTCCACTGTCTGTTTACCGATTGGCAAGTTTACGTGGGGGGAATAATCAGTCGGTTGAGGTAGTCTCGGACGAGCTTTCAAAGGAGCAACATCTCCCTGTATTAGAAGTAAAGTGTATAAAGGAATAAAATAATTATGTTAAAAATGATTGTGTAAATATCTATAGTGTGAAAGATTGTAAAATAAATAATGTGATTGTACCCTAGGTGTCTGATTTATCACAGTACCTATGTGTAATGTATTTAGTTATATTCATCGCTAAGCCGGTTAATTGTAACAAATTAAACATTAGGACACATGCCTATTCTATACTTTAGCATATTAGATGGTAGGAATTTTACTAGTCGTTAAAAAAAATGGCAACATTGACATGCTTCGTTCGTATGAATTTGTCACTGATTCGCATTTGATCATTATTTATTTTTTGTTATACTTTAGTTAGAGTGTGTCTGTGTACCATATTCATGCCAATTATTACGCTTGTACGTATTATCGTTACACTACATTACATGTACATTAGACCTAATACAAAAATAACGTTATAAATAAGTTAAAATGAGTTTAAATTTTCGGGATCGCAATTGATGCTGGCTAGGTTTTTTATTGAATAAAATAATCAATAATGAATATCAACGTTAGTTGATTGAATCAGGCGTCACTTTACGGAAGTCTAAAATTTGCATCACAAATATCTATAGAGAAAAATAATTTATAACTTTATAACTTCCTTTAGTTTGCATTTTCTTGGAGTCGAAGAATTTGAAAGAAAGGCAGGTGAAGCTATTTTAAGCCTCTTTGGAGATTCAAATGAGGTTGTCTGAGAGTAGTATGAAGACGTTGGTGTTGGTGATATGGTTTAATTTTTAACCACTAAATGTAAATAAATATTTTATTTTTGTGATATTGCTAATGGCTTCAAGTATCTTTTATTTGTCGTGATACATAAATGTCCAAAAAATGTTTTGAACAAATTGTGCTTGTTTTAGTAGAAATCCAATCACGTCTTCCTGTTGCATCAATCCATTTTTGCCTAGTAGGCGGATTGCCTGGAAAACTGCAATAAATTCAATGTCTATTTATACCATAGAAAATTACGGGAAATGTAATAGTGCTAATAGATGAGACGGACTTGGTCCATATGTCTGTTAGTACTATAAGAAAAATCTAAATGTATCGATATCGATAAAATAATGGTAACCACTATTATTGTCAACGGCTTGTCAACAGCTTTTGTAATTAAAACACGGTGAAATAATAAAATTATAAACAATTTAGACATACCGGTGATAGGATATGCCTCCTTTTTTTAAATTAAAATCTTTGCTAGCTAGGCGACACGTAATTACAGCGCAAGAAGGCATTGTGGAATAAATTCGATGGAGCAGCTACGCGTTCAAAATCAGTTAGCAATTGTGATACGGAGTTCAACGCGTTGACGTAAATAAGAATGTTCACTCGTATGCCTGGTAACAGATGTTCCTTCTCTTTTCCGTTCTATCTACTTCTCTTTTCTGTGGTCGTACCCACAGAAAAGAGAAGTTTTTTTTTCTCTTCTGTGCTCGTACCAGCCAGTCTTTATTCAAACAATATTAAATTTGCGTTCGATTTCTTTGGCGCTGAACACTAATGTGTTCCAAATTCAAAAAGTGCGCGGCAAATATAATTGCGGCGCACTTATAAAGAGGATTAAAAACTCTTTACTGCCCGCTAAAAGTTTCTTATAGAAAACACCACCTTTGGGTGCACTTAAAGGCGAACCAAGTCGTCCTTTTCGGATGAAAACCAAATATCGTCATTGACACACACTTTTACCTCTCAGGATTCTAAAATGGAAGCGTTCCAGTTGCTGGCACATTGCGTTACGCTTTGACATAATTTCATCAGTCTAAATAAAACTATTGTTTTTTTTAAAACCTGTTTAAATTCAAGCTTTTCGTATTTTTCTCAGCAAACCCTTTCATTTGATACCCATATATCATGATGGTAGATAAGAAATTTTCGTCCGTCATCTAGGGATGTCCGCTATATTGAATTTAGTGTGACGTTATTTTATTTTTCGTATTCTCCTCAGCAAACCCTTTTATTTGATACCCATATCATCGGAGTGAATAAAAAAAACTGGTCCGCCATCTTTAGGAGTCCGCTATATTGGATTTAGAATGATGTCATTTAGCTAAACATGCATTGTAATCCAAACTAAACGTGTGTATGCACAATTTCAGCTCAGTCGGTTGGGGATTACTGTTTTAAATTCAGTTGCAAGATTTGACCCAAATTAACAAGGCAAGTTAAATAAAACCTTATAATAAAAACGTTGGTTAAAATATTATTAATCATTTATTTCAGACCAGGTCCATATATATTTTGACACAAATTACATAAAAAACAGATAATAAAGTAAAACAAAATTAGAATTACGTACATGTCAATAGTAACAATAATTAAAAATGAATCAAATAAAATACAACGAATAAAAATAGCAATGGAAATATTAATGTCAAAAAAAATTCATAAAATAGAATCAAATGTGAGTGGCTTACTTATTATTAGTATTAACATGTAGCCGCACTGCATGCTTAATGACCGGACAGTCAAACCGACCTGCCACAACACGTAGGATGCTATTGGCGCTAAATTAATATAGGCTAAAGTTTAATTAGTGTGCTAACCTTATACGATTTGACAGATCTAACTTTTAGATCATATCAAATCTACTCATAATATCTGTTTGACTTTTGTTAATATTAAATATCGTTTTAAGAACATAAGAACAATTACGACTTTAACTACAGTAAATAATTCATTAGCCTACAAAAATAAATAAACTAACTCAAAATTCGAAGAAACCACTAAGGCAAAAGTTAAATCCTTTAACGGCACTTGAGAACCATTTACAATTTGCTATTGCTGGTCCAATATAGAGATCTCATAGTACTGGCTAGAGTTTGAGCGATCATGCATGTAAGTAGGAAAAGTTTGAAATTATGTTCTTTTCCAAATATTGAGACAGGAATGAAGTGTAGCAAAATATTCCAAAGATGTATTACAAATTACAAATTATTATTATCTCTAATAAAACTCGACGTTTTAGGCACTACAATTCGCGTAGCTTGCTACGTGTGTAGCGCTTCTTTTAACAAATGCGCTACGCTACTGTAACTGTGACTGTAACACTACTTGACACTTGCCAAATAGATAAAATGTCAGAAGCCAAACCATTAAAAAAAATGTTGATCCAAATTGGCCACATGAAAACTTTTTTAATAACCGCTTTTCGAAAATTAGAAAAGTAAGTTACGTCTATCCTTTAACTCAATTTAACACTCACAATTCTGGAAAACGGTACGGTAAACTTCCCAATCTCCTCCCAATCCCCCGTTTGATGTTCAACCAATAAAACTCTACGGGAAAGAGTTCTGACAATTCAAGTGACTTATTTCTTTTATAAAGAATGAATAACTTTATGGAAATTACTTCAGCTTGTTTATTCGCCAGAATTATTAGTTTATTAATTAAGAGCTTAGGAAAGTTTTCGAAGAATTTTGAGACTACAATACTTAGAGGATTGTTAAATAACAATCCGTAATATATACATAAATAAGTCATAATAATAGTAATAATTTATAAATAAGTATTTACGAAATTGATTTCTGAAGTTAGTTAGTTACTTTCTAATATGAATTTTAGATTATTATTTCTGCGTTTCACTAGCCTCGCTAATAGCTAAGTTTAGACTAACTATTAAAGTCACTCTAGCCTGCTAGTCAGTGCACTAGCCGTGAAAAGCCTACCGTTCGCTCTGACACTCCACTAAATAGGCAGCCAATTAGCACTGCAAAATACACCCTACTCCCCGCTAAATAGGTGCACATCTAATTAGAGCACATTATGCACGGCTGTACGAATCCAAGGGTCCTAAGCCTTGTGGAAAATTGCTTAGAGCTTAGTTATTATAGGCGTAGTTTGGCATCGACAAATATAACTTTAGTTTGCGATGGTGGCCGGATGTGCGCTTTACAATCTGATGGCACCCGGTTTGATCCTCGGCCCTGCATCAATGACATATTTAGTGCTTAAATAAATTATGCATGTACAGTCGAACATACCTACTAGGGAAAGTTAAATAAAAGCCTGTAAAAAGAATTCCCGATCGTTTTTTCTACTAAACGGATTTTGTCATTGAAAATGTATTAAATGGCCGGTGAGCGTGACCGTAAGATGGATACAATGAAATCCTCTCGGCTCAGTGTCACTATTCCGAGTAAATTCTCTATAAATCGGTTTTTGGCCACTTAAAGCGAATGAATTCGTTATGTACTCATATTTCACACACACTTCTAAAGCGTACGTGTCATTTTAGATTTATAGCTCACTTCATAATAACCAGGTGACGGTATGGCGGGTAATATAAAAGCGCAATTTATCATTTCCGCAATATCTCTTTGCCTAACTGCGGGCAATTTTAAAAACTCCCAATTGTATTTTAGAATTTACTCTCGGGAACTGCGAGGGAGTGATTGGCGCGAACATAATGGTACAACGAAACTGTAAGAACGTTTCAGTTGAAGTGCTATTTGGTGTTATTAGTTTCGGCTGCGTTGATAATTTTTAGGAGGTAGGGCAAGAAACCTTCTTAAACACCAATATTATTTATTGTGGAACTAAACCATCATACTAAATTCTGTATGTAAAAGCAGGCATGGCGCACTCCGGACTTTAGGTATGTTCGGCCGATGTCCCTTCCCGAGAGGGTCATAGCAGGGCAATCAGTAGCCGCTCGGCTCGCGCTCACGCTCACGGTACGCTAGCCACGTCGCGCCAATTATTTTCAACAGAATTAGCAAATTAGGGCTCCCAAATGAGGTCTCCATGTTTCATGTGGTTTTTACCTAAATATGCATCGGGATGGTGATCTTGTAATAGGCTTCTTAAACTTATACTTTTGCATGATTGTTATTGGACCAAATTCTGAATAAGCGATAGTTTTTTTTTGTGCTGATTAAGTGTCGTTCCAATTAAAGTAGAATATAAGTAATAGGTAGGTACTACATAGGATACATAGCTGGTAAGAAAATACTTATAAATATTCTGTGTAACACCCCTCTCGAAGAGGGAGGCATGTGTTCAGCAGTGGACGTTTACTGGCTGATGATGATGATGATGATTCTCAGTAAATATCAAGAAGACAGCCCTAACGTAACACGTGCCGCGTCAGGAGAGATAGAGCTACGTGATAGAAAGAGAGCGGCCTTCAAGGTGAATATAGCGAGCGGTATCCAGCGCTGTACGAGTTGAATTGCTACTTTATTGCCACGTAGATAGAGTCCTTATTTATTTAAATTTCTTCGCGGAGTGAACCTTCTGTGTCTATTAGTAAAAGTGTGTTTATTTGTTCATCTTTCACGCAGCAACAGAAAAACGAATCGAAGTGATTTTTTGCACATTGATAATTTTACTTCCTTGGTTAGTAGTGAACGTGCCTTCTGCGCTTGAGAGTGTGGGTTCGATTCCCACCTAGGACAAACATTCATTCAAACTTTTGTGTTTGTTTTATATCTGGGTGTTAATATCTATTTAAATATATATATCTAATGTATGTATATTAGTCTCTGGCAGCCATAGTTCAAGCTTTGCTTAGTTTAGGGTCAAATGACCGTGTGTGCAAAAACGTCTCAAATATTTTATTTTTATTGGAGTGCTAGAAAATAACACAGAATTAATATATTTTTTCCGAAAAAAAAATACAGTTTCTCAGTGAATGCGCTAGATCTACGAAGCTGAAATTTAATAGTACATTTCTTATGAAGTGTAGATATAATCTAAGAAAGGATTTTATGACAAAGACGAATAATGGAAAAGTTAAAATGTAAAAAAAAAGTTAAAGTTTTAAAAGTTTGAAAGGACAGTTAATATGAAAGTCGCTAGTAGATGTAATTTAACTTTGACAGCATCTCAAAAACTATGATATTAATAACTATTGAATGTAGGTGGGTACATTACAACCCTCGTCTAAAGAAAACGTGGCTAGACTATTTACGACTAATATCAATTCGGTTCCTCACCTGAATTCCAAGTGTTTCGTTGTTATTCGAAAAGACCGCCCAGTTTAATATGCCGGATATTGAATCTCGCGGTGTTGACATTCTGTAGAAAATCTTTACAAAAGCCATTACAAAGGTTTTCCGTACACAGGGTCACCACACCATTCACTTTTATATGGAATTTGTTCTTTATTAATAAACATTTCCAACGCCTTATCACCCCAGTACTGCTCACTTGCACTTGGTAAAAGTTTAAACACGTATGACAATACTACGTCTTTGTCAATCAATTTGACAGTGAAGCGCACTGTTTTGATGTTTTTAAAAAGAAAGGATCGCCATCCGTAAAAAAATCGCAACTCTTAAAATTTGTGTTTTTTAGCAGTTTGTACATAGTTTTGTTTGACTTGTTAGCAATTCGTACAAAAACGAATGCATTGCCATCCGTACAAATTCTTGATTCGTATAATTTTTTATTTACAATAATATTGGGGGATGTCCAGGGTTACACAAAAACATGTTTAACGAGTGTATCTGTGTCTGTGTGTAGCTCCCAAACGGCTGAACCGATTTGATTTAGTTTTTTTATTTGCATGGTGACTTGATCGAGAGTGTGTGAGAGTGTGTAGGGCACTATTATTTAAGAAAATCTGTTCGGCTGTTTGAAGATTATCAGTTAACAAGCTGCACCCCGCGTTTTCACCCGCGTAGTGATGAAAAATGGCGATGATGATGATGAAAAGTAGCATATATCATTCTCCAGCCCTTGAAATACTCATACATAAAATCAGGTCAATCCGTTGCTCTGTTGCTGTGTGAAAGAGGAACAAAGAAACAAACAAACAAACACACTTTCGCATTTATAATATTGGTATGATTATCAGGGTATTTAAAAAAGATCTATAAACTTGTTTTATTGCTATCTATATTTGCTGCTCATGCTTGTAGGTCAAGCCTATCACTCTTTAGTAAGTAGTTACAAACTTTTTATTAAAATGATTGCAAACGTTTTTCTTACAGATCAAAAATACCGACCGGAGAAAGCAACCGTTAGCTCAGTGGATAGATCTCTCGGGATGTGAACCTGTTATTTTTAATAGTAGATAGGCTTGCGCTTCGCCACCATCTCACCTGATGTTAAGCGACGATGCGGTCTACGATGGAGCACGCTTCCTAGAAGAAACCGATTCACTCTCGACTTGAAGACACCCAGATTGTAACTAACGGGGAAAACCCATTCAGGCAGCGAATTCCACAGACTAACAGTTCCCACAATAAATGTGGAATCAAAGCGTTTCGTACGGGCTTTCGGAATATCAACCATAAAACGATGTCGATTTTGGTGCCCACCCTGGCAATCCGATAGAAAAAAGGGCAGGAGGGAATTAAATCATGCAGATCTGATGCACACTCTCCGAAATGTATCCGATAAAAAACCGATAGACTAGCAACTTTACGTCGATGCTCAAGACTAAGAAGCTTAGTCTGAACCAGGGATTCATTGCCGATGAGTCTCTTGGCACGTTTCTCAATAGACTCCAACGCCCCAAGCTGGTGCTTAGCTGATCCATCCCAAATGTGAGATCAATACGTACCGACCGAACGTATGACGCTTGATCACAATATCCTGTCTGTCGTATTTTTTTTTTATCGTCTGTTACTTTTAAATGGTAATAAATACTGACGCGTGGAACAACACTTTAGATATAATATATAAAAAATCTTTCGAGTTCAAAAATAGTGTTGTTACTAAGTTAACCACCAAAAATACATTAAAACCATTTGAAAATAATCTCGAAAAGTGCTAAGAAACATCTGGAGTATTCTGGAGTTAATGCGTTTCTTTTTTCCTACAAAAACCAAACAAATAACTTTAAACATTAACCTCATCTTGGATACAAAAACTTTCGGAATGGATACTTAGTTATTTCTTTTGTTGTTGTTTGGAAATTATAATCAGGTAAAGGCTAGATAAAATTATCGCTTCTTTAATAATAGTCTTCAACATTTCTGAAATATCTAATATTTAGCTATTATCTATCAGAGCTAGTCCCGACTATGAATGCCACACGGTGGTGAGGGGCAGCTTTCCATATTTTTCTTCTCCACTTCGGTATATTCTTGACATCGTCTCCGAAAATCTTACAAACTGTTATGAAATTTTGCGCAATTTTTTTCCACCTTGTCTGGGTTTTAAAATGGGGAAAGTTATCGCGCCAAATTCCCTAGATAGTCTTTGTTTAAAATCTATTCACCGATATACGATACCGAAATAAACGATGTACCTAATCATTTTCCCAAAAAGTTATGATTCTTATATTTCAATGTTACAGCTATTGTGCAACTCATAAATATCCACTTGAATCCTCTGGAACGTAAGCATAAACAAGAATCATACTATACTATATTTACTATATTAGAATTTTATTAATGCGAAAGTGTTTGTTTGTTGGTTTGTTAGTTTGTTTGTTCCTATTTCACGCAGCAACAGAGCAACTGATCGATCTGATTTTCTGTTAGTTGAAATGAAATGAAATAAAAATGAAATGAAAGTTTATTGATAACAAACATCTTCTTAATAATTGTAATACATAGTACATACATTGGTATAGTTCAAGGGCTGGAGAGTAACATAGGCTTTCCATCATCATCATCACCATTTTTTATCACTACGCAGGTGACACCGTGGGGCGCGGCTAGTGATTTAATATATAATTATAATTAAATCGGTGCATAAAAACTACCACTAACAGCGCCAACTATTCAAAACTAATGGGAATTTAGAATAAGGTAGCAACACTGGCAATACTGCAACTCTCGATTATTATAAAACCAACAGTTGCCTACGACTTCGTATGATAGACTTTTATATAAACATTCAACCCCCTTAATTCGCTCTTGCCATAAATCCGTTTCTTAGCTAGAACTTTTAACGTGGTAAGTACGTACGTACGTTCGTGAACTAGTCCTCATTCAAGTAAGTTCCTCTAACAACAGCTACATGATCGAGTATTGAACTCGTATTGTCGATATTTCAGCGAAGCACCAGTTTTAATAGGTGCCAGTTAGCCTTGCAGCAGTGTTACATTGCAGTTCGAATCCCGCCCGGAGCTGAAACTACATCCGGAATAGACCGCCAAGTTTATTGCCCGCCGCTCAATACTCGATATTGGTTTTATGATATTGGAGTTTATAAGTCAACGGAATTTTTGTAGCGGGAGTTTAGATTGCCGCTACTGTGGAATAGAAAGTAGGTAAGGCATATATTAACCACAGCAAAAACTTTAAATTACGCAGCATAACTGTTGGTAGTAAAATTTTTACTTTTATCTTCACAACCTTGAACTTTTCTTTGTTTTATTAACTGACTTCGAAATAGGAGGAAGGTTCTAAACTCAGCCCGTATTTTATTTTATTTCGTTACACAATTCGTTTCCATGATTAAGAACATGCCTGTAAATGAAATCATGATGCCATGCATGAAAAGAAAGAAAAAAGCACGATGAGTTTTTATTTGCCCTTATAGGCCCTTATAGGCGTGCAAAGTTGAATTAAATTACTTAGTATTTCAATATTTCAAAAGAATATTGTGAAAAACATGTTGTGTTGTGTGTTGTTGTATGTTATGAAACTAATAGTAAATATTATACTTAATATTATAAATGCGAAACGTTTGTATGTTTGTTTGTTCCTCTTTCACGCAGCAACAGAGAAACGGGTCGACTTGATTTTTTGCATGGGTTTAGTTCAACGGCCGGCGAGTGACATAGGCTACTTTTCATCATCTCATCATTACCATTTTCATCACTACGCAGGTGAAACCGCCGGGCGCAGCTAGTAATAAAATAAAACAAAAAGAGAACTGGTCAAATCGGGTTTATCTGCACTTGCATCTGTTAATAACATTGATATGTATGGTATCATTGGTTAATAATGGCGTACCTATCATTATAGTATGTATTACATCGCTTCATTGGGTTTGTATGGAAAACCCATGGACGTAACAAAACCTTTAGGATTGTTACGTTCATGGGAAATCCACGTTATGTTCTTGCCACACTTGTTGAGAGCATACTGCATAGCTGCATACTGTATTGCATAGTGTCATTCGAGGCAAAGGTTTGGTGTTATTCTCGTAAGTGTGGAATATATAAAAGTTTTCCATACAAAAATCAATAAATTAACCTAGAATTTCTGCTAAATTGTAGCTCTCTGACATTGAGGTATAAAACCTATTGGTATAATAGGTATAGGTATTGTTTCTCGACGCCCCTTGAGCTAGAATTCATATTTGTTGTTTTTTTTGTTTGAAAACGGTTCCAAACTAAGTTAGAATACCTCAATTATAGAGACCAAAACCTTATAATATGAAACTTTCAAAACAGTAAACCTCGTTGCTATAATTTGATTGAAAATTAGGCTGAGAATGAAAACACTCGAATTCAAAGTCCCACTCGACCAGAACAAGCACTGCCTAGGCGGAACGGCGCGCCGCTTCAGGACTCGAAAATTGTTCCTAATTATCTTGTTGGTACAAACAGTCTCGCCATTTCACTTCGTTGACTTCTTGTTGGTCGTTTATTTTGTAAAGGCCAAGATGAATACCTGATGAGGTTTTGGGAGAAGAGATGAGGTATTCTAAAGTTGGTATTAGGAAATAATTTGATGCTTACCAGCGAAACGTACTTAGGTACATACGCTGAAATTTACAACGATAAGTATGTATGAGTTTTTAACAGCGGCCGCACTCATAGCCATTTCTTATTCGCGTTTTGTGGGTATGTGTGCGAATGCTCTAAGGTACTGAAGTATTAAAGATTTTTTTTAAGTTCAAGTTCGTTTTAATTTTCTGAATGAATCTTTAATATACCTACAGCCAACACCTGTTCAATATACTTTCAGCTTAACAGCTCTTGTAAAAAATGGACAGACAAGCTACCTCTTCAAGCTTCGCCTATACCTAAATATGTTGGATGGAAAAAGATTATTTATTCAATAAAAATTACAAGTAAAATAAAAACTATCTTAAATTTAAATTTATAACTAAAACTAATCTAAAACTAAAATTAATCTATAGAGGGAGAGGTACACTAAATAAATGTCGCTTATTTTGGAATAGAAAGATTAGTAAGTGCTGGGTATTTTCCTCGTAATTTCCATTATAGCGCAAACAATGTAGCGGCACTTACGATATTTGAGGCAGATTAAATAAAAGTTAAGTAATACAGCTCCCAAGCCGTCACTTAATAAGTCAGTTTATCACAGCGTTGTTAATTTTCATCTAGTGAAGTACCACAATGCTGGGTAATATTGGCTTGCCTGACCACTGCGCACTGTTTACTCAAAATTCAGAAGTTTGAAATCGTAGACCAGAAAATAAACGTTTTGGAGACTTATTACAAACATTTAAAAAACTACGCAACCTTCCTTATATATCTAGGTACATTATACAATAATTAATACAATCACAGGAAGTTTAATAAAAGGGATCATCCCCTCCCTCTTTCCCATCCCCTTATTTTCCACTCTTAGTAGTGAAAAATCAGCATTAGTGCTGATATAGACACATTAAATACTGATTATGTCCTTTAGATAGATATGTATTTGTAGAGTGTCTAATAAATGTAAAATATTTGCATTTTGCTAAAAAAACTTTGCATTGAAATAGCACAACTCTCATCATAAAGCCTACTTATTCAATAAAAAAAAACTCGAATTGTAAACATTTTAAAAATCGGTTGAAATTTATGGAAGGGATATTGGAAATTTTTTTTTTTAAAGAAACGGTTTGTCGAGTTGTTGTAACTTGGCAGAATTTAGAAAATTCGAATAGAAAAGGGTCTCGTGGTTGTAGATTTGCAGAGAATACTCGAGTATTAAAACTATTTATTTTCGTACCGTAAAGAGCAACCCCTAGTTCGTTAACTAGATTTTGGTACAGTGCCAAAAATAACAGGTGTATGTGTATACTGGCAATGCTTAATGTTATAAAGCAACTGGTACCAATTTTATTAGGCTAACAGATAACTGTTAAAACTATAACTGTGTTTGCTCTACACTTTAGCATTTAAATATTTAGTAAAATTAATAATTTTGACGACCAGCAGGATTCAAACCTGCACCTTGGGTATACGTCCCAGCGCTCTTTCCGCTAAGCTACGGTCGTTTTTCTGGCGGCCTCCAAATTGTTGAGCTGTCCTTGCACCAGTTTGACCGTTGTTGACGCCATCTTTAATTATTTTTACCTGCAAGTAATTACTCAGATTTACAGGCGACAAAACAGACAGTGAGAAGACGTTTTTTATTTTAAAAAATTACACGTGAAGTGTTGTTCCACATTTTAAGATTACAATTTTTAATGATAATTATGTAAATCTTATTCAAAATCAATTTTTGTGAGTAAAATCAATCAAGTGTAAAAGTTTTATAAAACTGTATGTTACTGCCCAGAATAAATATTTTGAAAACTCACATCGACATAACATTTACATGATTCAGACTCTCGCAATGTCGCAATTAAGTTAATTTTAGCATACATAGCGAAGCGTATTATATTTCATAGAAACTTACTCAAAAACTCAAACTCAAAAACGCGCGCGAGCTTTTATCTATCGTATTTCTGGCTCCGATAGTTTTTTGCTCTGAGTATTACAGACCACTCTGTCACTTTCGCACTCGTTAGGTTAGATGTAAAAGAAGCTCGCAGAGTGGGCTTAGGAATTGCAGTGAAATACGCTACGGGAAGGTACCTAATATCACGACATAATTTAACCAACCAACTACAACATAAATTAAAGAAACCTACACGGAAAAAAATCCTCGCGAAATTTGTTTCCGACCAAGAATATTTTTATTCTCAGGAATATTGTTTAATATCAAGTAAATAAATGCTTTAATTAATAATAATGTCTTAGAACAACAAAACTGATACTCTTCGCGAAAAACAATATTATTCTCATTATATTTACTACAAACAAAACAATTATTATTCCTTCAAGAATATCTGGGAGTTGGGTAAACAATTTATATATTTTTTAAACTAAGATCTTTTTGTATCTTAGTGTGAGAAAATGATGCATAGGATCAAGAACTATAAAACTTTGATTCAAAACCTATGACACTTTACTGAAACTAAAACAGATAACTTGTTAATTCAAGAATATCTTTTTGATTCAAAAAAATATTGTCTTACTTTAAATAATGTATTATTCTCATAAATCAGAAAGTAGGAACGTCTTATTTAAAGAAAAATAATTTTCGTATGAAGAAAAATAATTTTATTTTGATGTAAATTTAAGTATTGAATCAATATTGTAAAATGATTCAAAATAAGATAGAGTTACGTTTTCTATTAAGAAAACACTTGTTTGGTTCAAGATATATTTTTTTTTGGTTAAGTAAGTATTTTGGTATTAAAGTAAGAATCGATTTAATTCTTGTCAAGGTAACTGAGTGTTTTAGACCAAGATTCGTCTGTTTTGAGGGGATAAGTAGTGGATTTTTTCAACTAAGAAACCCTATGATACAAAATAAGATCGACAATCATTTTATTCTAAGAAAATACATGTTTAGTTCGAGACATTTTTTATTGGATTAAGTAACTACTAGCGTCATACTAAGAAACAAAATAATTTTAAGCACGATGGTCTTATGTTGTTAGCGAAGATTTGTTTGTTTTGAGAGAATACATATTGGATATTTCAACTAAGAATCCCTATATGATACAAAATAAGATAGACAAACGTTTTGTTCTAAGAAAATTCATGTTTACTTCGAGACAATTTTTATTGGATTAAGTAACTACTAGCGTCATACTAAGAAAAAAAATAAGTTTAAGCAAGATAGTCTTATGTTTTTAGCCAAGATTTGTCTGTTTTGAGGGAATAAGTATTGGATATTTAAACTAAGAATCCCTATATGATACAAAATAAGATAGACATACATTTTATTCTAAGAAAATACATGTTTAGTTCTAGACATTTTTTATTGGATTAAGTAACTACTAGCGTCATACTAAAAAACAAAGTTATTTTAAGCAAGATAGTCTTATGTTTTTAGACAAGATTTGTCTGTTTTGAGGGAATACGTATTGGATATTTCAACTAAGAATCCCTATATAATACAAAATAAGATAGACTTAAATTTTATTCCAAGAAAATACATGTTTAGTTTGAGACAATTTTTGTTGGATTAAGTAACTACTTGCGTCATACTAAAAAACAAAGTTATTTTAAGCAAGATAGTCTTATGTTTTTAGCCAAGATTTGTCTGTTTTGAGGGAATACGTATTGGATATTTCAACTAAGAATCCCTATATGATACAAAATAAGATAGACATACATTTTATTCCAAGAAAATACATGTTTAGTTTGAGACAATTTTTATTGGATTGCGTAACTACTAGCGTCAAACTAAGAAACAAAATAATTTTAAGCAAGATCTTCTTATGTTTTTAGCCAAGATTTATCTGTGTTTTGGGAACAAGTATTGGATTGTTCAACTAAGAATTCTTAAGATGCAAATTATTTGTTTGAGAATTTTTATTTAATTAAGTAGCATTAATTCAAGAAAATAATAATTTAAAAAAGGTAGCTGTATATTTTTAACCAAGTTATCTATTTTGTGGGAATAAGAAGTTGGGTGTATAACAATGAATTAAATCCTATCTAAGTATCTTAGTCAAAAGTTTTAATACCAAGAAAAATAAATTTTTGCAAACAAGTTAAGAATAGGTAAGTAAGAGCCGAAATAACGTATTTCAACCAATTTCTGAAAATATATAAATATGTTCTATGATAAGTGTATGTATTTTATGCCTAATTTTATTCTCTAATAGTATGGGTTAATTTCTCTATATTTTTTTCATTAGTCAATTATACGAGTATATTATCCTTTATCTCTATAAAGTTCAAAGAAATGAAATTGCTCACCTGTTAATTTTAAAAATTACCTAGATACTTTTATATTACACCGCGAATTTACTAAGGATCCCTATTATGCTTAATATATTTAGCCGATTCAAAAAAAAGTCTTTTAGTCTAACGGGACAAATCGGAGTTTGCATTTTATACCTATACCTATGTTTGTTCGACGATAACTCGAGTAGGTAAAAAAACGACTGTCAGCCCTGCACCAGTGGTCAGCCTTTACAGACTTTATTTCTATGTAAATAGTGGTAGAATTTACCATTGAACAGAATCTTTGATATCTGAAAGTTAACTACTCATACCTACGAACTAACAGCTTCGTAGGATACCTATGATCTATGATCATCTATTTGCACTGTTGCTATGATTTTTCATTGAATATTAAACTTGAGAGTGGTGTCTAAACTTGAAAAGCAATTTTATTCGCTAAATACGCTTTAATTTTGGTGGTTTACTATTGGGTTTTGAATTTAAAGGCATCTGTAGTAATTTTATGGTTGACTACTAGATATTAGTTATATAATCTGAAAGATCGTTTTATCATTAGTCAGCTGTAGATTTTATTGCAAAATTGAAACTTAGCACCGTTTGATAAGGACTATCTTTTTTCCATATCTCCATCTGGGTTCCATAGTCATTTAATTCTCATAGGGCTCTCTATCACGGAATTCACGGATAAGTAGGCTTTATTATAATAATAACGAGTAATAATCGACCAACTCATGAAATGTACTTGTTACACGTTATAAGCCGTTCAATTGTGAACTCAATAAATATTTTTAAAATTCTACTTAGTAGGTATTAACTTACCTATAACTAGTAGAAGTTGAAAGTCGTGTTTCTTCATCCAAGAATAATTGATTCTTAGATGTAAATCGAAAGTCTTGACTAATAGTTTATTTGACTATAACCGGCAATGGAAGGATGGGGGGACGAATGAGTGTTGTCATATCTAAAATAAATTCCCTAATTTTAAGAAGAATGCGAGTAGTATTCAGAAGAGAATTTGCATTAATACCTGAAAGTGTATTAAGAAATTATTTCCTCGCAATCAAAGTGAGAACAGGGGCCTTACGGACAACAGCTAATGGCGGCACCTAATCCGCTCAGTTGGAAAATCACTAGAACGTGAACCTTATCGCACCCAGATACGGTTTGCGGTCGCGTGATTTTCCAACTGAGCGGATTAGGTGCCGCAATTAGCTGTTGTTCGTAAGGCCCGAACAGTTTAAAATAATACCCAGGCTAAAAATCTCAAAAACCGACTATTGTTTAACATAAAATTTTCTTTGCTTTCTACCCTTATGAGTGGAATAATTATATTTGACCACCCTTGAGATTATAAGCCTCTAGCTTCACCTGCGTTGTCAATAAAACATAACCTATGTCACTCGAGGAGAGTGTATCTTTGTATTCGTGGAAGAGTTTTTTTAATCATGAGTAGGTAAGCACAACCAATAATGCAGGTACAAATATCAGGCCGTACAATTCATCGATGTTATATAATATTGGCCGCAATTTATTGACACATACTGATAATATACAACACAACGTATCAGCTTTTATTTCGGTGATTGGTTTCACTGAACATTTATGTTACTTTATTGTACACTAGATTTCTTCCGCGGTGTCACCTGCACTGTGAACAAAACATAGCCAAATATGAAATATGTCACTCAGGGATAGTGGAACTTTCTATTCGTGAAATATTTTTTAGTAATCGGACCAGTAGTTCCGGAGTTTGCCCGTTACACACAAACTCACAAACTTTACCTCCTTATAAAACGTGTGTTGAAGTGTAGATTATAGTGTGTGCCTAATAGTGTATATACAGATATTGAGACCGCTCATTTGAAAGAGACAGATAGCGTTCCGCACGTCTATCTACCCTCGCGCACTAAAGAAGTGAGTACTTGCTGCGTTTCGAACTGCAGGGTAAAATCCCCATGTATTGTACATGTCCGTAATATACGAGCTGTGATTAGTAATTTAAGGTTTAGTACCCAAAAGATAAAACGGGACCCTATTACTAAGCCTCCGGTGTTTGTCTGTCTGTCTGACCTTTAGACGGCTGCATCTCTTGAACCGTAGATAATAGAGAGCTGGCAGATTATTTTAAGGCTCCAAAGTGTTTGCAAGAGACATGTCTATTGGGCAAAGCCAGCTGACAAAGCTGAAGAGGGAAGATGGTAGTGTAGCGTCGACCAAAGCCGAGGTATTAGGGGAAATCGAAAGGTTCTATGGACAGTTATACACTTCGGTTGCTAAACCTGTGAGCAGCTCGGCTAAAGACCCAAGAGCCAAGCTGAGCCGACACTATACTGAAGATATCCCGGACATCAGCCTGTACGAGATTAGGATGGCCCTGAAACAGCTCAAGAACAACAAGGCGCCGGGGGACGATGGAATCACATCAGAGCTTCTGAAAGCGGGTGGAACACCGGTACTCAGAGTCCTTCAGAAGCTCTTTAATTCTGTCTTACTCGAAGGTATAACGCCAGAAGCATGGAACAGAGGCGTGGTGGTGCTGTTCTTTAAGAAAGGTGACAAAACCTTGCTGAAGAACTACAGACCCATCTCGCTTCTGAGCCATGTTTATAAGCTGTTTTCGAGGGTCATCACGAATCGTCTCGATCGCAGGTTCGATGACTTCCAGCCTATCGAACAAGCCGGTTTCCGAAAAGGCTATAGTACCATAGACCACATCCACACGCTACGCCAAGTTATACAGAAGACCGAAGAATATAACTTGCCACTATGTTTAGCGTTTGTGGACTATGAGAAAGCCTTTGATTCGGTCGAGACATGGGCGGTGCTCGAGTCTCTCCAGCGATGCCGTATTGACTATCGGTATGTCGAAGTGTTGAAGTGTTTGTACAATAACGCCACCATGTCAGTCCGAGTACAGGAGCAGAGTTCGAAGGCAATTCCATTGCGAAGAGGCGTGAGACAGGGAGACGTTATCTCTCCGAAACTGTTCACTGCCACAATGGAAGATGCTTTCAAGCTCCTGGAATGGCAAGGACTCGGCATCAACATCAACGGCGAGTACATCACTCACCTTCGGTTTGCCGACGATATTGTGGTCATGGCAGAATCGATGGAAGATCTCAGCATGATGCTCGAAGGCCTCAATCGAGTCTCCCAACAGGTGGGCCTTAAAATGAACATGGACAAGACAAAGGTTATGTCAAATATCCATGTTGTGCCCGCTCCAGTATCAGTTGGGAACTCAGTTCTTGAAGCTGTTGACGCGTACGTCTACCTAGGACAAACCGTCGAACTAGGTAGGTCCAACTTCAAGAAAGAGGTCAATCGGCGAATCCAACTCGGCTGGGCAGCGTTCGGTAAACTACGCAACGTCTTCTCGTCCAAAATACCTCAGTGCCTTAAGACGAAAGTCTTCGACCAGTGTGTGTTACCAGTGATGACATACGGCACTGAAACGTGGTCTCTCACTATGGGCCTCATAAGCAAGCTCAAAGTCGCACAACGAGCTATGGAGAGGGCTATGCTCGGGGTTTCTCTACGAGATCGAATCCGAAATGAGGAAATCCGTAGACGAACGAAAGTCACCGACATAGCCCACCGGATTAGTAAGTTGAAATGGCAGTGGGCAGGGCACATATCACGCAGAACAGATGGCCAATGGGGCCGAAAGGTTCTGGAATGGAGACCACGGACTGGCAAGCGCAGCGTAGGACGTCCACCCACAAGATGGACAGACGACCTAAAAGAGACCGCAGGGAAACGCTGGATGCAGGCCGCTTCCAACCGGCCCTTTTGGAGATCGATGGGGGAGGCCTATGTCCAGCAGTGGACGTCCTACGGCTGAAATGATGATGATGATGATGATGAGATTATTTTACAGAATACGGTGGATTAAACAAAAACATAAAGTCAAAAATTAAGGGTCCTATACAAAGAACCATATTTTAAAGGTATTTTTGTACTTTTCATCAAAATGGGTAATAAGTACAAGGCTAAGTACAAGTTTACTTGGTACTATTATAGTGCACACTCTGTGGTATAACTAAAAAAAAACCGGGCCAAGTACGAGTCGTGCCCGCCCTAAATAGTCTCGTGCTATCACCGAAGTTCGCCTACCGATCGATCACCCATTCGCGCATATTATACAAAAACCCCGAGAGTTGTCAACTTGAGCTCTCTAATCGCTTCGATTGATTCGATTATAGTTTAGTTGTTTAATGTTTTGAATGAATTTAGAGAATTTTTACCATTTATAAGGGAAAATGTTTCGGGGCTGGCAACCCTGTACTTGCCAATTCTCTGATTTGTCTTGTCGCGTCAAGTGGGGTTGCGAATCGTATCGAATACATTTTAATATAAATTTCAATTAATCTCATTTATTAAGCAGAGCGGTTGTGATCCATATTCACCGTTCACCAAGAATTGAATTGAACCAAAAAAGCTATCGTAAGTTCTCTTTACAAAAAATTAGTTTGTTGTGATATTAATGCAGATGGCTGACGATGAAACTTCGATAGAAGTTATACTGCGCAAATAGGGAGTTCCGGAGTCTTATAGACAGATTTAAAGGTAAGTTTTATTACATACAGTATCGCTTAAGTTCTCGAATAGAGGAAGCGGCAAGCGCAGCGTAGGACGACCCACCACAAGACAAGGTGGACAGACGACCTATTAAAGATCGCAGGAACGCGCTGAATGTGAACCGCTTCAAACCACTCTAGGAAGTCAATGGAGGAGACGTATATCCAGCATTGGACGTCCTACGGCTGAGATGATGACATTGATGATTAATTTAAATTTTTTTATTTTTCCAGAACATGAAATTCAGCAATACCAACTAAGTGACGATTCACATCTAAGTGAAGATTATCTCAAAGAGCTATGCTCTTTAATTGGCCATAGACTTCTGGTTAAATCCAAAATTGAAGAATATTTCACTGCACATGTAAGTTACACCTACTAATAATTAGTATTTAATTTATTTTTTATGGGGTCAAATTTGTATGTATACTGGTAGTCAACTAACTATAATTATTGCATTGTGTATAGGTAGGTATATTTATTTTTATTATTTTTGATCAGCAGTTCACTCATCTAGTGTTAAAGCAAGTGAAAAATAATATTATTCTCAATATGAAAACTAAAAACAAGACAATTATTATCTGTTCAAGAATCTCTGGGTTTTGTTTAAACAGTTCATATATTTTCAAAATTTTAGTAAGATAAATAAATAATAATAGTAAATCTTAGTGCGTGAAGCAGCTAAAAATGTAGCTTGTGTGTCAATCCGTGCTATTGGGATAACAAACTTACACGCATCGCATATATAATATTAATCAGTGTGATGTGATTTCAGATTAATGTGGTGGATATCGAAGAAAAGTAAACATTCAACAAGGAAAATTCTTTGAATTTTTATACAAAGTGGCAAACGTTTATAAATTCAATTATCAGTTTGAAATTTAATAATACAAATAAATATGATTCGTTGGAAAGTTTATACGAAGGCATAACACAGGAAACCGATGATGGTGAGTTACATACTTTTTTCGATACCTATCTACTACATCACAGCATGGTAGCCAGCCACTAGCCATACACATATCGTAAGTACCGTTGTTTAATTTTTCACGTTTATTTTTCAGACCGGAAGGTTCCAGATCAAATGAAACTGCTGTCACCTCATCCCTACATAAGGGGAGACTCAACTGAAAAACAAAATTTTCGACACTGGAGTGTATCGAGAATCTCATTGTTGATATTTATGTACGAGTAAGTTTATTTATTTATACAGAGCATTATGTAGAGTGTTTAATAAGCCGAACGGGTGTGTTCGGGGCAGCATTTGGAGAATAAAAAAATGGCCAAAAAAAACCTGACCTTATTAATATCGGAACGGGTGTTACTCACGGTATATTAGGCCGGATCGTGAGTAACACCCGTTCAGATATTAATAATGTGTGAAAACCACACTGACTGGGTTTTCAGAACCAGAGTGGAAACTAATTTCCAGAAATTCACGAATTCCGGCCTTATTTTTTAAAACATTTATTTGTTATTTTCCAGGTTTTCACCAAAATTTTATCTATTAACTACCATAACTTTCGTAAAGTCAATTTGTCAGTTGATTAAATATTTAAATTCTAAATATTCTTAGTCTCCCACAATATTAATATTTTAAGGCTGCAGTCCCGTTTCATAGCTTTAAGGCCAACTAAAAAGTGGGAAAAAGAGTAAAAGAGTAATTTTTTTATTTCGTGTTTTAATGAAATATGTAAATTCGAAAATATTCTTAGTGGACCAGTCTCCCACAATATTAATATGGTAAGGTTGCAGTCCCGTTTCATAGCTTTAAGGCCAACTAAAAAGTGGGCAATAGAGTAATATTTTTTATTTGTGTGTTGATTAAATGTGTAAATTCTAAAATATTCTTAGGGAACCAGTCTCCCACAATATTAATATGTTAAGGCTGCAGTCTCGTTTCATAGCTTTAAGGTCAACAAAAAGTGGGCCATATAGTAATTTTTTTTTGATTCGTGTGTTGATAAATATGTAAATACGAAAATATTCTTAGTGAACCAGTTTCCCACAGTATTAATATGTTAAGGCTGCAGTCCCGTTTCATAGCTTTTAGGTCAACTAAAATGTGGGCAATGAGTAAAAAAATTTAATTCATGTGTTGATTAAATATATAAATTCAAAAATATTCTTAGTGTACCAGTCTCCCACAATATTAATATGTTAAGGCTGCAGTCCCATTTTATAGCATTAAGGCCCTCTTTGCTTTCTCTTTTGCACAATTTAAACGTTTTGTTAAGATAAATAATCAACATATTTGTATAATAACAGTAGATAGTAATTTTGTTTAGAAAAAATTGCAAATGTTATAAAGCAATTTTCACACTGATATCTCAGATTTTGGAGAAGATATCGGGAAAATTAATTTTTAAGATTTTTTTTCTGATGCCTTCGCTAAAATCAGATGTAATCTTTAAATAGTTCAAAACGTGCGAAATGGATAGCTTATAGCAGGCGAGCACGCCCTTTAGAATTGTATCTTTTTTAAAAGTCTACTATGTTTTTGGTCTTATATTTTTGATTAATTATATTGTATGTACCTAAGTTAATAATTAAGATTGTGTGTATGACGTGTTTCAAACCTTTAAAATAATGTATTATAATAATAAATATTTTGATAAATGACTAACTTAATTTAATTTAAAGTCAGGGTTAAAATGAGATTGATCTAAGGCGTAAGTCGTAACTAACTCGAGCTAAAATCGATTATATTGATAATTCTGCTATGTTGTATGTATTGGTTTTTAAATGTGTCAAGTGCTTATAGAGCAATACCAGAATGTATTGCTCTATAAGCATTGCATTTCAGCTTTTGTCAATATGCATATATGACAGAAAGTCTCAAAGCAAGACCAGAATGAAACACAAGATTACGCGAAAAGGGTGTATTAACCCGAAAAGGGGCTCGTAGTACTCATCATTATGAACAACTTTTACTTTGTGGCCAACCTCGAAATCGCGATAAAAATATCAGCTGTTCCATATAAAAGTGTCAGTGAAACTCTACGAAATGTATGGAACACCTGTTTTTTTTTCGCGATTTCACGGCAGCCCCCGGAGTAAAAGTTGACCATAATGATGAGTACTATGAGTCCCTTTCGGGATAGTACACCCTTTTTGCGTAACCCTGTGTTTCATTCTGGTCTTGCTTTGAGACTTTCTACTTTCCAATTAAGAAAATTATTAGTTTCAACTGAGAAGTAGAATTATTAATTCAAATCTAGAAATTACTTACTTGAAGCAACAAAACATCTTGATATAAGCAAATATATTCTTCAAATAACGCACAGAAATCGTTCGCCTAAGATCAATCTGGTTTTGATCTGAAACCCCCGATTATTTAAACTAAGAATATTACCATACTCTCCCTAAGAAGATACATTCTTAATTTGAAAACATCAACAGTCTTTACTTAAAATCAAACATTCTTTAGGCAAGTAAAGACATTATTCGAATTAAGAACTTTTTTCTTTGCAGAAGACTCTTAGTTATTTTAGGTTAAGATAAAGAAATACTTTACACAAGAGTATGCATTTTCAATTCAAAAATATTTTTACCCTTGACTGGACATTAAAAATCTTAGGACAAGAAAGGGTAATTATTTGAACAGAGATCAATTTAGTTTTAGTATGAAATCCCTGGTTATTCAAGTAAAGAACATTGATAATCTCACCTTGAAAATCTATATTCTCAGTTCAGAAGTAGTATTAGTCTCTGCTTAAGATTTAAAATACTTAAGAAAAGTAAATGACATTATTCAAATAAAATGTACAAAGTATTGAAAGGAGAGAAATTTGATTCAGTATAAAATTTTAAGTTTCTTAAATTAAGAAATATTATAATTAGTTCAAACAACAGAATTCTCAGTAGAAGCCGTTAAATTTTTTGACTCAAATTAAAAGGCTATTTAAAATAAAACTTATTGTCTCAATTGAAAAATACTATTCTCTTCTACTAATGCTAAGATTTTGTTAATTTAAGACTTTTGCGTTCTGAGTGCAGAAGTTGATTGTTTTATTAGAAGATTATTATGTTTTATATAAAAATAACTTTGTCTTACTCCAAAAATAAAATAGGTATGCATCAAAAACTTTAACTGTCTTTGTTCAAGAAAACTGTGAGTCTTGAAGAACAAGAAACCGTTCCCTCTTGCATGAAGAAATTGCTTAATTCTTCTGTCGATAATATATTGTCTTTATATGAGACATTAAAATGTTAATTTGAGCTTATCAACTAAAACAATAAATTGCTTTATTCAAGAAAATATTGTTTTCCCCATATATGAAACTATATTATTCTTGACCAATAAATATACTCTTGATTCGAGACTTTTTTTCTTTCTGTGTATGGGACGCAACTTGTGTCGATACTTTGGCGCCGTCACATCTTCCTGAGACACAAGGTAGGGCTGTTGCGGCTGCCAATTCAGCAGAGCAGCACGAGCGACGCAAATATGCTAACCTCGGCAGTGCTTACATATTTGGGGCCATTCGAGAGACATTGGGGACCGGGAGATCACCTCATTTTCAAAAATCTTTCAGAGTGCCTGGTTTATGCGACGCGTGACCAAAATGCTGGCGTGTTTTTGGCTCAACGCATAAACATTGCCATTCAGCGTGGTAATGCCACCAGCATGCTGGGTACGCTGCCAACTGGTAGTGGGCTTGAGCATTTAGATTGTCTTTAGACCTTCAACGGTCTATAGGCAGTCTAACTGTATTTGTAGGGTTTGCTTGTATTTTGTTTAGTTAATAAAATAAACCTTAATGTATGATGGTTTTCCAAAATTATGGAACGGATTTATTTTAAGATACCAGTTCGACTGATGATATGTAAAATGATGTGGAAGATGGAGCACGTAAGCTCTAAGATAAATAGTATCTTGGGAATTACTTATCTTTAGAGCACACTTAAATACTAGCTTCACTTCCGTTCTGTTAACACATGTTGGAAGCCAATTTATTTATTATTATAAATAGGCTTGTGCTTGGCCGCCAACTCGCCTGATGTTAAGCGATGATGCGGCCTACGATGGAGCACGCTTGTCTAGAGAAACCGATTCACTCTCGACTTGAAGATACCCATATTGTAACTATCGGGGAACACCCAGTCAGGCAGCGAATTCCACAGACTAGCTGTTCGCACAATAAATGTGGGATCAAAGCGCTTCGTACGGGTTTTCGGAATATCAACCATAAAGCGGTGTCGATTCTTCGTGCCCACTCTGGCAGTCCGATAGAAAAATGGGCAGGAGGGAATCAAATCATGCAGATCTGTAGCACACTCTCCGAACCAATTTAACCGCAAGTTTAAACTACTTCTAATTGTCGTATCAATTTGAAATGTTGCAAGTAGATATTTACTTGAAGACAATACAATAATTTGGTACTATGGAACTGATCTGATGATGAAACTAGCAGGTGGGTGATGAAACTCTTCAATTTTTAGGCTATCAGTAAACCCTTCAAGTTTGGGATCATTTGATTGGTTTTAGCGAGTCTGGTAAATGTGTTTTTAATTATTTTTTACTAAAGTAATTAGTAATTATTATCTCATTGTAAAGTACCTAGAGTCTGGCTAAAGAAAGTAGAGACTGAATAGCGCGGCAAATTTAAAAATATCAGCATTGAAACCCCATTTTTTTTAATGAAATGCCTGGAATCATCTCACTTGATACTTGTAAGTTATTAATTTTTATTGTAACACAGTCAGAACACAGTAATGTTTGCATTTAATATTAATTTTGGGGTTGCAATGCGGTTTTTTTTAAATTTGGCGGGCGATTTCAGTCTCAGCTTTCATTAGCCAGACTCTACCGACTTTTGTATTTCAAATGGTAATTATTCTAACTGTAAGTTGCCATTGATATATCGTAAAATGTTGACTAACCATCACATGAAATGCTAGTCACTAGAGCAATGAAGCAAACGAGGTCGTGTGTATTCACAAATTATACGCGCCGGACCGCGAACTCTTGCATTATTTATTAGTTCTGAACTGTTGAACGTTCGTCTTCATTTCGGAGCTTTGCGTATTGATTATTTCGCCACACTCGATATTCCAGTATTTAATTTACGTGGCTACCAGAACAGAAACGAAAATAGGAACAATAGCATGATACGGTATTGCAAAGTATTGTCAATGAACTTCTTTTTAAATGGCTGGTGCCTTTATTATTTACAAAAAAACTTACAAGCTAACACTACAAAAACAGTTAAAATACAATTTTTAAATGTGAATCACATTTTCAAATCAGTCATCAATTTCAAAAACAGCTGAAATATTATGTTACAAGATATTAATAACACAAATACAAATAACTTAAAAAAAGAATACAGACTTAATAATAACCTGACTCAAATACATCTATAATATCAACCGCATTTAGTTTGGTGAAGGGCGCGGGTGAAGTCCCAAAAAAAAACTGGCAATATATATTATTACCACGAGTTTTGGCGCCAACGCGGAAAAAACATGTCGGCTCGTTGGATTATTTTCCCAAACTTGTGTATTTTCGAGTGTTAATGTGTACTAAATGGTGAATTATTATTCAATAAGTGCTCGTAAACGTGCTCGAGTGTGGGCAAGTGATATAACGAGGTGAAACGTGTCTTTTCGTGTTGTTTCCAAAACTCCATAGGAGCCTCTTGTAAAGTCTTCACCACTTTACAGGGGCATGAGTTGGACTTGACCGTGACTTACTTAGCTTGACTCTGACTGTGACTATGACTTGTTTGACGCTAATAAGACAAAATGAACTGTTTAATATTACGAGTAAAGGACATTGAATCCACGCTCATGAAGATTTTAACAAAAAACAAATAACCACGTTGACAGAGTTTTGGCGCCAACGCGGAAAAAACATGTCGGCTCGTTGGATTATTTTCCTAAACTTGTGTATTTTCGAGTGTTAATGTGTACTAAATGGTGAATTATTATTCATTAAGTGCTCGTAAACGTGCTCGAGTGTGGGCAGTGAAATAACGAGGTGAAACGTGTCTTTTCGTGTTGTTTCCAAAACTCCATAGGAGCCTCTTGTAAAGACTCCACCACTTTACAGGGCATGAGTTCGACTTGACCGTGACTTACTTAGCTTGACTTTGACTGTGACTATGACTTGTTTGACGCTATTAAGACAAAATAAATTGTTTAATATTACGAGTAAAGGACATTGAATACACGCTCATGAAGAATTTAACAAAAAAAAAAAAAAAAACGTTGACACGACGATATTACCACATATTACCACATAATGTTGATATTACCACGAGACTGAACTTCGGTCTCTTACTCTCTGGCTAAGATGAGCGCCATGTCATTGCTCACCCGTGACTTCTACGAGGCGTCTGGACCACTTCTTTACCAAACCCCGAGCGATTGTATAACGAAGTCTCATGGGTCCAACTCCAACCGGAAAACATAATAAGTACCTCTCGCCGAGAAATCCATATTTCCTTCGTTTGAGGTTTTCCGCCGCTTCCGCGGGTACACCAGCCGCTCTCGGTGTGAAATGAGAGGTGGATAGGTACCTTTAAACTTGTTATCATCATAAAAGGTGTAGCAGTAGAAAAATCAAGCACTTATAACTAATCAGGCAAAGATTTTCTATCTTGGAGTCCATCTATGCAATCTGCTCTACTTATCGTCTCCACATTATTTGGGGAGTATTTAATCCTGAAGTTTGCAGGTCCTTAGTGGCGGATACAAAGCAGGTCGTGAATTATTCACACGCCGGAGGCTCGTCCGCTTCGTGGCACCTAATTTAGTTAGTATTTGTACGAGTACATACCACAATTGCTACGACGAATGTGTTTGTGTTTTGTCGGTGTATGTGTTACGTTTGCTGTCATAGTAAATCCAACTGTGATTTCGTCCTTGGATTCCGAAAAAAAAAAAAAACATAATATTTATTTTATTTTGTACATTATATATAAGACACAAACTTAACTAAATAAAATAAAATATATTAAACTACATTAATCTAATATGTTTTAAATGTTTATCGGGACTTATCAAGATGTGATTTTACAGTTGGTTATTGGTTAATCCCAAACTTTGTCACATTTTTTGTAGTACCTAATATCATAGATAAATATATACCTAATATTAAGACAAACCCATTAGGAATTAATACTAAGAAGGATATCTTAAAATTAAGGGCATAACGCAACGTTGAATTTTCATACTACATTTTCCCGGTCAAAAATGATAATACCATTTTTGATTTAATAAGTTAGCTTACTATGGTCAAAATCACCAATTATTAGCAAAGATAAATAATGAATACCAACAACGTATTTCTTGGAAACCATTAGAAGAAGGGAGGCGGAGCTATGGTGCTAACGAGAAAAAAATTATGTCACCTCATCGTATTATTTTCCTAAAACCGTGTATTTTTGAGTGTTAATATGTAATTGGTGAATTTATTGAGAATTCCTGAACGTGCTCGAGGGTGGGAGGTGATGTAACGAAGCGAAACATGTATTTTCATGACGTTTCCAATACTCCATAGAGAACTCTAGTAAAGACTTCACCATTTTACTATGACATGACATTGACTTGACCGTGATCTTCTTTGCTTGACTCTGACTTGTTGACTTGACGATGAGGCAGGACATATGTTTGAAGATGAACGTCCGCAAAGTAACGCCTAATTCAATCAACTACCTTTTCAATTATTTTTGTATCTTTGCGATATAAACTTTGATCCAGACAGTGACCTTATTGTACTGATACTAGTTAAACATCTTATGTCAGTATGGTAACATTATATCTAAAGAGGCGACTCGTTACCAAGAATAGAATGGTGTGTAAACACGGTCACCCCTGAGTTTATTGAAACAGTCCAGTCTGTACCACAGAATCAAACAATCGCAGTAGAAAATTATGACAAAACGACTTGCCCTTATTCGTTACGTTTATCGGTCGAGACCAGCCCTCGATCGGACGAGGCGTTTTGTCATAGTTTGTATCCTGAGTAATCCTGACCAACCAGGATTTAGGATTTTTCCGAGCAGGGGCAAAAACTTGACATTGGCCCCACACAATGGGTGTAGCCAAGTTTTAGAATCAGGTAAGCCGTAAATCATTTAGACCGTCCGGGAGGTCGTTGGATATCATTGAATAGTTTTTTTTAAATGAAAGTGATGTGTACCGAACATTAGTTTTGTTCAGTTGTCGTGGTTGCTAAATATGTTCCGTCAAAATACCGTTGTCGCATTTCCTTTGATTTTTGTAAAGAAGTAGCGGTTAGAAAACCTCTCTTCAGTTTTCTATTTTTTTTTGGTTTGGTGTCGCCTGGTTTTTTTCTGGTTTAGTCTGGTATTAAACAAAGTTTAGTGCTTTTATCTTATCCTCAAACTAGTTTTGTAATGTTTTAACTATTAACTACAGATTAAGTAGAATTAATATTAAAAATTCACGAATTCTCCGAAGTAACTCTACTGCATCTCTCATTTACTGTGATGGTGCCTTGCTCACGTCTCGCGGACGACAAATGGACCTCCATTCTTACATTGGGGCCCGTTCGCTGCATATTTTACGACGGGTCAAGAGGCTTAAAGCACTTTCACGGTAGATAAAACACGCCCAATAGCCTTAGGTATTGTGAAAAACTATCAAAGGTGGAACAGAAAAGGGGTGTTAAACTTGAAAGGCTAGTTAATTGAATTTCGACAAATGGACGAGTCATTGCTTATAAACCTGGCCTTTTCAGCTAAGTACTTAATATTAAAACTTCAAAGCACGTTACCGCAATATAAGGTCTTCATTAAAATTTTCATTATACCTTTCATTAGGTAGGTAGCCTTATTGACTCAAAGAAGTAGAGTAATAATTGACATGGATTTGAAAAGGTCGCGCAATAATTAGATGTTTACAAAGTAAGCTGAATTTAATTAAGCAGAATTGTAGATTTCAGACAATAGATTCTTAATTGGTTACCTGGAGTGGGCTTTCGGCACACTACGGGGCAATTTGTATTAAAATAAAATTACTCATTCATTGCGTTACGGGCCAGCGTAACGTTTACCACCAGGGAGCAACTTGCTCGCTCTCTCTCTCTTCTCTCGCTCTTCCATTATCAGAGAGAAAGCGGATGGACCTTAATCCACCATGCTGGCCCAGTGCATCTTGGAATGTCATATATCTTTGAACTTGTGACGTTTTTGGACATAGGTATATCCGGTTTCCTCCCGATTCCTTCATAATTTTTTTAACAATGGCATCGAAACTGCACATAATTTATTTAAGTAGTAAATAAGCCATTGGTGCAGGGCCAAGGATGGAACCGGGTGCCATCAGATTGTGAAGCGCACATGCTACCGCTCGGCCAACATCACTCAATCTGCATAAAAAAAATTATGCAAATAATGTATTCTCCTTATTTTAGTTTTTTTTATATCTTAAAATTCTTCTTATATGTAATCTAGCTAAGTTCCAAGTAGCAAGTCAGACTTGCGCACCGAGTACAAATCTGAACGAATTTAAAGAAACTACTAATTTCTAATTTTGCATCTCATTTAGGTAAGATAATATTGAAATTATTTTTCAGTTTAATGAAGAAGAACGTGTGTGTGTATGTATGACGGAGTGTAGATGTAAATGTGTGAGAGGGTGTATATGTTAATATGTGGAGGTGTGTGTGCATGTATTGGAATGTGTATGTATGTACGTTACTGAACCTGTAGTCCATTTTAAATTTTGGAATCCGCACAGCGGAATTCTCTCTCCTTTTTGATTGTATGCTAGCATCAAACAGTAGGGTTTTATGTTTTTTGAGAACTAAGTATACAAGATACAGTTTTTAACCGATAGTAAGTTACTAATCAACTAAATACTTTCAGTGGGGTGTCAGTTTTTTTTAAATACAGAATAAAAGAGATGCTTCTCATTTAAGTAGAGTAGACAGTTTTAGGCCACCTGAAAGTCCTAGTACCAGGGTATATATAGGCCGCCCAAGGATCTGATTTTATCCTTTGAACAGTAGAAACTGGGCACGCAATTAACACCCCTCTCTATAAGTTTGTATATCAACAAACAGTGCCAACACTGACTTTCAACAAAATTTCCAACGTCGAGATAATTTTTAAACTAAAGCAAGATCAGTCGTTTGGATCACGGAGGTGACATTAACAAACTAAGCCATTATCCTAGTGGTACAAGTTTCTCGATTGGAAGTAATGCGGGAAAAGACAAAGAGCCTTCGCGAGAAAGGTTTCTTCCGCTCTTTTGGAAAATCTGTAAAAATGTTACATTTATACCTAGCTGCCTGTTGTTAGAGTACACATATACATCAGAACAAACGATACTTTGCATAATCTGGATGTTGAGGACCTCTGTGCCTAAAGTTATATGATTATTAACGGGATATTACGGCTAGTGAAGCAAACTATTGAGATATCGAAATGCCAGAATTTAAATCGAGGTGATGGTTTTCAACTGGCCAGTGCGTGGCATCCAGTATCACATAATCATCAGCCAGTAAACGACCACTGCTGAACAAAGGCCTCCCTCTTCGAAAGGGGTGTTGCCATAACCCCCACGCTAGGCAGGAGGCTTGGGGATCGCAGTACGTTCACCATGTACTAATAGGATGCTGCTGCCCATCCTTCGGTGGATCTGGTCGCTGTTTTAGGACATACTCGGGTCCCACAACAACTTTGAAATTTGAACTTTAGAAGCGCATGAAAAGTAAAATAGTAATACGTTGTTACCCTAGGGGTGAAAGTCTTTAACCCCGAGGTAAATACTGTGCTTTTCATTACGAATACAAGGAAACTAAAAACAAAAGGTTTTCCATTACTGCTTTAGCCTGTTCTCTTTTGAAATCAGGCGTTAAATCCTTATTTGAATCAGATGAACTCATTGTGTTAATACAAACGCTACAATGAAGATTCCCGGCAATTTTTTTTTATATCCATAGCTGGCAAATGCACGAGAAGTGCGGGACCATAATCCTCTGAGGAAAAATAAAAGTTGGAACATGGTTCAATACAAATATGAAAATAGAACTAGTTTTTTTTTTTTATAATTTGAGTGTCTGTCAGTTGAAAGTGATTCTTCCTGGGGCTAAAATGTATTACTTTCAACTCACTCCTCAGGCAACTTCAGACCTACTTTCCGAGTATGAGTAATGAAAAATATATTTTCCTCCTACTCAGCTGTCATCATCATGTAATAATAATAATATATGATAGCCTGAACGCGCATGGTAGCCCGTCATGTCTACAGACATATACAGACATAGATGTAAAGTGTTACCCTCATCCATGTCAACCCAATGGTAAAATATTAAAGACATGGAGATGTATTTCAAAATAAATTCAACATTTCAAACAATTGTTCTAAAATTAAGATTAAACCTATTAGAAAACACAACAGTACAAATAGCCATTTATCAAAATTAACACAATGGACGGCCTTATCACTGAAAACAATCTTTTTACCTTTGAACTATGTATTGGAAAATGTGTTTATATTTTTGTTGTTATCCTAAACAACATGAATGAGGAACTCTTTGGTCCGTTTCCTTGCTTTCACTAGCTTTATTTATTGGCTGCGTCCGTGGTTCTAAAAACAATAATTATTTACATTTTCTCACAATTTCAAGGAAGTAGCGGAGGACGACTTATGGAATGAAATGGGGGAGACCTTTCCACAGCAGAGGGATAATTTTGGTTTTGTATAGATTAGTGTGCATGAATAAACTTGTAAACGTTGATACTGTATAATTAGACTATACATGGGAAATATCTTAGTCATAAACATCTTATCCTCTTATCAATAAACGTGGAGTAGCTGTACAATTGTTACTGAATGCTAGCGTATATAGAGTACTTATTTCATTTCTCTAAGATTTGACTTTTCCGAGCGAGTTTAAAAATTTGTAGCGAGTATGGTGATGAGGGGTAGACAATATACACAAGGCAGTTCACAGTAAATTGAAACAAAAAGCCGACGACCAGGCTGAGTGGCGGGCGTCCCTTGGAAGAGGCCAATATCCAGAAGTGGAATTTGGCGGGCTGATTATGATGACAATGATAAGGAGGAGGAGAAGCTAGGAGAGGCTAGGAGTTATCCATCTATTTGCTAGGTGACAGTTTGCACTGTTTTTTCTCTGGGTCATCCAAATGTTACAAAACGTTTCCGATAACAACCAGACTCTACTTTTATTGACTTTGCATCGACATCAAAATAAGTTCAGGCATAAGCTTTAGGTTTGATGAATTGTTAGCACTTTAATAAAAATTCACACAAAATTTTCGTAAAATCACACCAATATTTTTCTTGAGTAGTATTGTGGACGAAAAAGATGCTCTAAAAGGCTGTGACGTCATAGTATCATTCCCATGAGTGGGGGTGTATTTTCCGTAATCAGTGGCGTGCAGCCATGATACGACGTACACGTGAAGGGCAAGGTTACCAATAACACTAATGGATCTTAACCTCTACTATAGTTTATACTGTAAAAATAAATAAGGTACTTAGTATTTTATGGCTTGGTCTCATTAGAACACTCGTTCGTGTACGACGTACGTTAAACAACTTAATAAAAAATAATCTACCATTATCACACATTAGCACTCGAAATCACACAAGTTTAGGAAAATAATTTACAACACATTTGCTCAAAAAGTGTACTTACGAAGCCTGTATACATCGTTCGAAAGTTAAACATTACGGATCATACAACGGAGCGTGCGTTAATGAATTTTACCGCACGCTCCGTTGTATAGCACCGTGCGTGTACTTTACGGTATTTTTTTAATTTCCATTTTTTGTTTTTTTTTCGCAAATGTGTTGTAAAACGTTGTATGGCACACGTGCGGATTGGTTATTACAAACTCGTGACTATGATAAGTCCTCGACTTCGTCTCGGGCTTACATTCGTCTACTCGTTTGTAATAACCAACTTACCGCACTTGTATCATAAATAACTAATAATATTGAGACGACATGTTTTTTCACGTTGGCGCCAAAACTTATGCGCACTTTTGTCTATGTTTAATGTGCACCAAACGAACGAGTATCAAAACTAACATATTATATAGTAAGTTTTTACCCGCGTGAAAAGTAGAAATTAATATATCCAGTTATATGATTATTAACGGGATATTTACCGTGGTAAGGATGGTACCGGACGGTATTAAATATCCGGTTTAAAACAGTGTTATATATCCAGGTCTTCCTCATGTTAATAACCATTCTGTATGAAACTTTATCGAAAAGGTTTCATAATGCCGAGAAAAGTGTAATTATTTTGTATCACACCATTTATCAAATAACTATGGCAATATTTCCTATCAACTGTCTGATATTAAAAGTTGAGATAAACAGACTTTATACTTACAACTACTATAAAAATAAATTGACATAATATGTGGATTGGAATTATGTTAACTGTACTATTGATGCTATGAGGATACAAATAAGCTGAGATATTAAGGTGATCAACTTGTCGATATAAGAACAGACCTATAGTATGAGAAAGGGCACCTGCCTTATCCTGTCTCATTTCAAAATACATTTAGGCAGGGGATGACTTGACATCCACTAAATGAGCCAGATAAAGGCTGCTTTTTAATGGTGCCGGAGCCACCCACGCCAATGTTGCCCACATTGGCGTGCGTGGCTGCTTAGGGTGTCGAGCTTGTACTGCACTTTCACTGGACGCTACTTGTGTATTTGTCTCTTCCACACTGGAGTTTAGTTATTTTTTTTTAAATAATTAATAGGCTTGCGTTTGACCACCATCACGCCTGATGTTAAGCGATGATGCGGTCTACGTAAGAGCACGCTTGCCTAGAAGGAACCGATTCACTCGTTGAAGACACCGAGACTGTAACCATCGGGGAACACCCAGATTTCCGGCGATTGCGGTTTCCATCCCCAGGAGGCCGGTGTAAACAAGCCAAAGGTCGGGGTCTCATTTAGCTCCATGGAATCGGGGTACGTGGCGTCGCCATTCACCGATGGCTTGCCATAAAGCCGCCCCTGCGATATCATTTATATTGTTATAATTTGATTCTGCACGTAGAAAAGTAAACAGATCCAATGGTAAAGCAAGGGTTAATGGCAGCTCGCGTGCGACGGACAAGGCCACGTTGTTATCGCCGCTACCCTCCAATCCAGCCCACTCCACTTGACGTAAATAACGTATGAACCATTATTGTCACGAACAACTACTGTTTTGTTTAGACAAATACTACATAACTGAAATTTTTAACCAACTTCAGGAGGGTTTTCAATTCTTAGTTAATCCCCCGTAACATCACATTTTTTACACAAAATGGACGTGGTTGCCTATTTGAGAGACCGCTAGACTTGAAAGCGTAAAGTCACGGTTTCAAATCCTGGGCAATCAGCTTATTGGAGTTTATGTACGGATTTTTTATACCACTGGCTTTTCGGTTAAGAGAAACATCGTGAGGAAACCTGCATACGTACGGAGAATAAACTAAATGGCGTATGTGAATCCACCAACCCGCAACTGGCCTAGCGTGGTAGTTAAGGCCGAATCACCCTTTCGGGGGTAGGCCAAAGTCCAACAGTGGACTATTTAAAATGCTGATTATGCTAACATTACATTTTCTTTGAAAATGTCAACTGGCCATGCATTTAGTATGGTTCAAAAGATAAGAGCCGTTAGTTAGGACATACAAAAAGACAGCGTAGACTTAGTAATAGGGTTCCGTTGTCACACTTCGGATACGGAACCCTAAAAAGTTATGCTTGTCTTAGATTATTCACTGTTAATGATAAGCATTAGCTTGATTGTTCTCTATCATCATCATCGTCAGCCAGAAGACATCCACTGCTGAACATAGGCCTCCCCCTTAGAACTCCACACTGAACCACAGCCTGCCATCCACTGAATGCCCACGACTTTCACAATGTCGTCGGTCCATCTAGTGAGAAGCCTACCTATGCTGCGTCTTCCGGTTCGTGGTTTCCACACAAGAACTTTTCTTTCCCATCGGTTATTGATTCTTCGAGAAATGTGGCCTGCCCAGCCCATTGCTACTTCAACTTGCTAATTTTAGAAGCTAAGTCAGTGATTCTGAGTCTTTGGCGAATATCCACGTTCCGGATTCTATCGCGCAAAGAAACTCCGAGCATATCTCTCTCCATTGCCCGTCGAGTTTTTCTAAAAGGCCAGCATATAAAGACTACGTCTCAGTATAATGCATACCATGTTATCCATCATCATCATCATTTCAGCCATAGGACGTCCACTGCTGGACATAGGCCTCCCCCATCGATCTCCAAAAAGGCTGATTGGAAGCGGTCTGCATCCAGAGTTTTCCTGGGATACCAATCAGAAGATGGACAGCAAGTATAACAACACCTAACTGCGCTCACCAACCCGCGCGTGCTAAGCGTGGCGAGTATTGACAATCCCCCTTTCATGTTATCTATAAATATCACTAATTGTTATGCATATGCACGACCGTTTTGCCAACAATTTAAAGCGAGTAAACAGCAGTCGTGACAACGTGTGTAACTATCAAAACAAAGTTGGTAGACGTGAGCAAGCGAATAATGAGCTTATTAAAACTTTTAAGCTTACTCCAACGTTCCTGAAGCATTATTACTGCTATATTTTATGAGTACTTACATGTGAAATTAAAAGAGAGGTATTAAAACAGCTCATCCCGTCCGCAATTCTCTTCATTTTCACATGCGGAAATAAAATTACTCCTCAATTATTTTTTCCACAGATCGTTTTGTTTTGGTCTATAAATTTAATATGACATATTTTTTTATGGATTAAGTGTCAAACAAGTGACGGGCCACCTGATGGTAAGTGGTCATCGCCGCCTATAGACACCTACAATACCCGGGGCATTGCTAGTGCGTAGCCTACCTTTGTGGATGCTTTTCACCCTTCGTCTGAAGCAGGCCAAATTATACTTCGGAGAAAAAACCGAAGTCGGTAAGCCATTCCACAAGTTATAGGTACGTGGCAGAAACAATCGATTAAAATTGAACAGTGCGAGACTTCCACGTATCTATAATGTGTGGATGACAATCCTGGCGATGGCGGCTGGTTCGGTGGTAAAACCGGCATGGAGGGATAAGGATAAGGGGAGGGAAAGGTCAAACTATTCATCAGAACATTCCCAGTTCTCTCGTATAACAAGCTGTTCGGCTCTGTAGATCAAGCTGTTCATATCTGTAGAACAGCTTGTTCTAGCAAACCAAGGTACCAGCGCAAGCTCAACAGCTCTAACTTGCCAGATAGGTTCGGGTCATCGACTAGTCTAACGGTTCTTCTCTACGTCAAGAGCCACAAGGAGTCAAGAGGATCGAGCTGGTGCTATGGTTGTATGTTGATATAAGACGCTTTTATTAGCTTCACTTGTGATTGTGACAAATGAATTTCAACAAATCTGGAAGTCAATTATAATCTACTTGTAATACAAATATCAATTGTTTTTTTTAACCCCCAATAAAACAGCTGATAACAAAAACTTCTGAAAAATCTGTTAAAAGTAACTGGTTCTAATTCAGCTTGCAAGATTTGACCTAAACAAACTAACAAATATTGCAAATTAATAAATAAATAAAAGCTGGTTTTTACAAGCTTTTATTAACTCCTTATGTACACTATTTAAGTTCTGGCAGCTCATAGTTGTGTTTTAATTAGGTACCTAGTTGCTATTTTATGTTGTCATTATTGAATTCAATAATTCTAAAGTTTTCATGTGTTTCAATACTTTTGTAGACACGTATTACAAAAGCTAGAACAAATACCAGAGGCTATCATAAACTGGCAAAGAACTTACAATTTATAATGCAGTCGCGCGCGTTCAGTGTTGGTGCTTCAGCTCAGCTTCGGTATTTATCAGATTAAAGGAGCTTGACCCATATCTACAGTACAAAGCAAACAGTTAAGCGTTTTTGCTGACGTTATGAAATTTTTATAGCAAAAGTTATATTATGAGGATTTTTATCTGTTTAGGAAAATGTTTTTATAGCACTTTGAAACTGTGGTTATCGTCACAATAATTATTATTTGTACTGTGAGAATTGTGACTGCAATGAATGTAACGTTGAATATTTTTTACACCTAAATACAAAGTTTATTTTGCAAGATTTATTTGCTTATCGACAAAAGACACATGGCATGGGCAGAACCAAGAACGATGTATAGTAGCATTTCCATAAAAAAATTACAAGCGAAGTGATTCGGCCGTCCTGCAACGACCTCGCGGCTGCGCCATCCACAAAAACCTCATTAAAAGTTCGCCCACTCTTTACTCTAATCGCTACACGATCAAAGTAAACATTAGGCTTGAAAGGCTCCATAAGTATGCAAATCTAATTTAGCTTACCTTTTCTCCGACTTCTAAACTTAAAATGAGTACAAAGCCAAGTACTCACTAGCGAGTTGCTGTTACCGTAACCGGTGCATGTTATTGTTACCTTTGATTATAATGAATTAAATATTTTTATATCCAAACCCAATTCCAATAAGAGCTTATAATTTGTAAGCCCTGGAAAAAATTTAATCGAACTTTTAGAAATTTTATTGCATAACAGACACCACCGCAATTAAAGTCGCTTTCTTATAAAAACATCACGACGCTCAGCTCAGTACGGCTCAGCAGTGAGCCGTACGACTAAAAGAGGAGGACTAATAAAAAACACGTTAAAATTGGTCCAGCCGTTTTGAAGAAAATGGCTGTAGACATACAAACGTACACATAAACACACAACTCATAACGCTTGTCCTTTCTCTCTTCTGTCGTGAGTAAAAATCAATCAATATAAATGAAAATTATTTATTCAACTAATTTTATATCCATATTATCCATGTTGTTACTGGCTCTAACTGCTGTCAAACGAGAACCCGTGTCTTGATAATTAGTTTTTTCAATTTATCATATGCTGTCGAGGTCGTGTACATTCATTGTTATTGATGTCTTCAAATATACCCCTATATACATTTTTAATGTTTATATAGGTAATATCCGTGTATAATAAATCAAAATGTCGTGTGTCGTGTACTACTGTAATAGTTTGGAGTTTCTCGTGTACAGGTAGCAATTGTCATTTCTTGCCGCAAGCCGAAGACTCGTTCAAATTGTGCTCATAGACATCGCATACACACTAGCCTATAACTGTTCCTAGACGTCGCATACACACTAAAGCCTGTAACTGCTACAGTTACGGCATGCATTAATGAATACTCAGCTTAGAAGGCCAGCTAAATAGAACTTCAGAATAGTCCCCATAAAATAAATCGCACTAATTTATTCTAAGAATTGATTAAACGTCTGTTCAGGAGGGCTGGAACTTTTTTCATTAAATATTGCGGAACAGTTTTGCGTTTTTGTAAACAACTTTGGCCACTTTCGATCGCAGCTTACGAAAAATAGAGCCATCAAATCGAGGATTCTATAGGAAACAGATAATGAGTTGGTAAAGAAAACATTTAAATATAATAGGTAGGTACCTACTTTATGAAGTAAAATAGTACATTACTTTACGTGGGATAAACGAACAGATTTCAATGAATGTGGCATTTTCGGGCGTTGTGAGGGCCATAATCCACCCGAGCTTAAGATCTGTAAGTTGCTCCAAGTAATTTATAGTGATAAGTCGTCTGTCCATCTTGAGGGTGGACGTTCTACGCTACGCTTACCGGTCCGTGGTCTCCATTCGAGAACCATTCGGCCCCATCGGCCATCTGTTCTTCGTGATATGTGTCCTGCCCACTGCTACTGGCTTTGCCCATTAGATTTTTACCTACGAGAAAATCAGACAAGCTTTAAAAAAACGTATTATTCTCAGCAAACCCATACACACCATATGGTTGGTGGTGGTATGGTGTGGCCCATATGGTTTGACACCCATATCATGTTGGTAAATAAGAAAAAAATTGCCTCCATTTTGGGCCGCCACCATATTGAATTTAGTGTGACGTAATTTTATTATTCAATTCTTCTAAGCAAACACTTTCATGTAATACCCATATCATGGGGTGCAAAAAATAACTGGTCAACCATCTTTGGGAGTCCACCATATTGGATTTACGGTGATTTATTTAGCTAACCATGCATTGTCAACCAAACAACGTGTTTGAAAAATTTCAGCTCAATCGGTTGGGGATAACTGTTTTAAAATTCAGTTGCAAGATCTGACCCATTCTAAGAAGGCAAGTTAAATAAAAGCTTTTTACAAGCATATTTTTATAAACAAAAGGCAAGAAAACTGTTTGTAATCATTTCCATTGAATTCAGTTTACCATATTTTCGATTTGCGGTATGCTCATATTTCTCACGGTATCTCATATAAGAAAATACCAATAAAGCAATAGTTGTAAAGGAAAGTGCCTTGTCCTTATAAATACCAATCCAAGACGAATGTGGTGAATCAATAAGGGCAATTTTTCTTCGAAGGATACAATGCGTTCCTCAGTGACCCTTTGCCCAATATATTGAACATTGGCAAGGCGTTTTAGGAATTTTTCGTTATATTTGGGAAACATTCAACAAAAGATACGAGGGTATCCAATGTACGGGCCACGGTTCTGTCAATATGTGTGAATTTATGAGAATTCGCATTATACGAAAGGCGAAAACGTTATTAGGTTTATGTTAGTGTTAGGAATGGAAAATTTTCAAATAGAATTCGCTCGTCCGTGTAAAGATTGTTTGCTTAGGATTGTTTTATTTGAAATTTATTATATGTGCAGATTTCAAAGTAACACCAAAGGATGAGAGTTAGGTGTTACTTTGAATAAATTATTTTCTCGTTTTACTCTAGATATGTTTTTGTGGAGGCTGCTAAGCTTACTGAAATAGGCGTGGCATGCGTTGTCGCAAAAATCCATGAGAGTGGGTATAGTCCCCTATAACCTGGCTGCACTCAATGCAGCCGGGGGGTATCATCTTTGGAAGATTACCACATCGAAAACAACAAAAATATGTTATTGGTTTGACAAGTTGTCTACTACTTACCTAGCGTTTATTTTGGGACTTCTTTTGATAGATTGAAAATTTCTAAGTACTTACTCCATAAACCTTCGTCGTTGATGAGAATCTGCCTGATGGGCTATTTCAACCTCCATTTATGAGGCTATGAAATCGTAACACTTAAATTTAAAGTGTTTCAGATAAGACATTTATGAAGATTTTACTTTAATGGTGATGGCTGATTTATCTAAGTATTACATACATACTCGATAAGAGGACAAAGCCATACAGTACAGACTGACGAAAATTGTCCGATGGCGCATTATGAAGGTAAATAATGCGGTATCGGACATTTGTTTGATCTATTAAATAACACGCTTAGTATAGTGGAAAATATAATAAAACTGTGAGCATACAAAAAATTATATTCAATTAAATTGGCTCATAAAGTTCTATAAAAATAATACTTTAAATGCTTATACGCTAAATGTAAGCGTTAATTTTTTTTATTCAGATTTGGAAGAGATGCTCTTTCTCTTTTCCACAAAGTGAGTGTTAGATTTTGTATGGCGTACTTGGCGTACAGTGACGTCATATGTGAGTATAGTGCGCTCTCGGTCTAGCAAGAGATTAAAATGTCTAGTAATTTATAAACTTTCTCGATTTGAACACATGTTTTAAATGTTTATTGGGACTTATCACGCATTAAAATGTCTTCCATAATTTTAAACACATTTTATATTTATTTTCGGCGCTTGGCTCTATTTTTGGAATTTTTCATTCCTGATATGTTTTGAATGATAGCTAGATATCATAAACCCGTACCTTTATCCACGACGGAATGGAGAAGGTACAATATGCGATTTTTATAAGTAATAAATAAATAAATAAAATAAATAAATATTCGGGACATTTATTTTTTCACACACGGTCATCTGACCCCAAACTAAGCAAAGCTTGTGATATGGCTGCCAGAGACTGATATACATACATATATAGTTTTAAATACATACTTAAATATATATTAACAACCAGATATAGAACAAACACAAATGTTCATCACATAAATGTTTGTCCTAGGTGGGAATCGAACCCACGCCCCCAAGCTCAGAAGGCAGGTTCACTACCAACAAGTGGTTCAAGTGGTTGTGTTAGTTTATTTGTCGGGTCCCATTTTCTTTAAAATGGCTGGACTAATTAGGATTTTGTGTTTTTATTTAAAAGCAGCTTAAGATGCATTTGTTCTTAGCTGCAGCACTAGACCAGAGTTCATGTTGAGCATTCCGGGTCCAAGCCGAAATATAGGATAAGATACATTATTGTAGTATGTACTTAGTATGAAATAGTTATTTATGATACAAGTGCGGAAAGTTGGTTATTAGAAACGAGTAGACGAATGTAAGCCCGAGACGAAGTCGAGGGCTTACCATAGTCACGAGTTTGTAATAACCAATCCGCACGTGTGCCATACAACGTTTTACAACACATTTGCGAGAAAAAAAGGCTACAAATGAAACAATTTTTGTTTATAACTTAATATCAGTCACAACAATAGTTTCTATAATATAATAAGAAAATGGCGCGAACATGCAAATAGCGCCACTATCACGTGGTGAAAATTAGAACTACATCTTTCGTCTCATTTTCTCTTTAGTATTAAACTGAGACAAACGTATTGAGCAAAAGCGCTTCCAAGGAGGTTTGATCATTCAGCTTATTTATTCTCGTAATATGAAACTCTTTTGTGGAATTCTTATGTAATTATGATGGAAATTAAAAAAATACCGTAAATCACACGCACGGTGCTATACATCTGAGCGTGCGGACAAATTCATTTCCGCACGCTCCGTTGTATGATCCGTAATGTTTAACTTTCGAACGATGTATACAGGCTTCGTAAGTGCACTTTTTGAGCAAATGTGTTGTAAAATATTTGTTATTGACATTTAACATTAACTTTTTTTCTTATATTTTTGTGTTTGTTAAGTGTTTGTAAAATTAATTCTTATTTTTGACATTTTGTATAAATATGGAGCTGTGTTTTCTGAAATAGATTGATTGAATTGAATTAGCTACATTTGATCAAAACCTGTCCAGCGGAATCTGTCTGTCAAAGGTATGAAGTATTCTCCAAATTATTCGTGAAATTTTTAAATTGAAATTTATGTTCTGGTCTTATAACATATTTTATATTTGATGACATTTTACGCGATTAAATCGAGTATTGCGACTTACCTATATGAATTACTGTTTTTATTTAAATAGCTGAAATAAACAATTTTTTATTAATTTAATTAGAGATTAAATTAGTAATGAGTTTATATTTTGTATATTGTCTAGTCTTTTTTACTTAAGCCATGATCTCACCTCTTTACCCTCCCTGTCTAGTTACATCGTAATCAGAATAACAAAAATAAAGTGGCAGCATTTATTTTCATTAACTTTTCTCGCTCTGAGGTCGCCGACGTTTTTCGGCCATTATCTGGGTCAGTTCACTCCGGCTTCAGATTAAACTTGTTTATTTGAGACACCGCCAGATGCTGCGAAGTTTTTCTTTTGCCAGTAAGTTCGTTAAGCACTTCGAGCGTGGCAGAGCGCTTTCCGCCTTCTTAATTCGTTGAGCATGAAAAATTGGCAAGTTTACTTACCTACAAACTGACTGACGGTGTTTACGGTGTAAATGACGTAGCCCGATAGTAGAATTGGCCATATCATGAAGAGGCCGGTCATTCCATGAAAAGGTACCATCTTATGTAAACGTGTTATGATCTCGAACATCTAAGATATCTAATGTAACTATCATTTACGTGTCTTAGGTTTTCGCGGTTTATTGGCTACATAACGGTATGTCCTGCTTCGATTAATAGTATAACAATCTTATTACAATTTTACAACTCAATTCTTGGCCACTTCACGAAACGGGCAAAAACCTCTTGGCGTGATCGTGGAATACCTTACATGTTTTATTAATGACCCTGGTGTCGCTTTGCTTGGACGCATTTGATAATGGCGGCCGCAAACAATGAAGTTGTTGCAATAAAATTGTAAAATTATATGTCTGTTGGTGGGGTAAGTGACCAGAAAGCTAGAAATTATAATATGCACTTAATAATTTTTGTTTATTATTAAAATATTATGGGTCTTACAACTTTTTTTCATACCTGTAAACGGGATGACATATAAAACACGCAGAGTGGCGACTACTTCATTTATTCAGCAATCGAAATGAACAGAGAGAGAGTTAGCTGGCAGGCTGGCTTATATATACACTCCCCTCAAAGGCTTGGCGAGCTTGACAGTGGCATGGCGTGAGGGAGGGGGTGTGTCATGGCGGCTGGCTGGTTGTCATTCGTAGTTTCGCAGGCAACGTCACGTCCGTTTTGTTACACTCGACCATCCTGCAACAATTGCTCCCGCAATTGGGAACAAACAACAAGGTTTAGTTTCTAATAAATTAACAATGTGTGTAGTCTGAGGCTGACTACACGACTGGCAATTATAAGGTCTACGGGCAACATTAAGGGCTGGTGGTAATATTAAGGGTCAATGGCAATATTAAGGGCCGCTGGCAATATTAAGGGCCGCTGGCAATATTAAGGGCCGCTGGCAATATTAAGGGCCGCTGGCAATATTAAGGGCCGCTGGCAATATTAAGGGCCGCTGGCAATATTAAGGGCCGCTGGCAATATTAAGGGCCGCTGGCAATATTAAGGGCCGCTGGCAATATTAAGGGCCGCTGGCAATATTAAGGGCCGCTGGCAATATTAAGGGCCGCTGGCAATATTAAGGGCCGCTGGCAATATTAAGGGCCACTGGCAATATTAAGGGCCACTGGCAATATTAAGGGCCACTGGCAATATTAAGGGCCACTGGCAATATTAAGGGCCACTGGCAATATTAAGGGCCACTGGCAATATTAAGGCGTACTGTCAATAATAAGGGCTTATTGATGATAGCTTATAATGATCAGTGATTCATTGGTTCCATCAAACCTGTCGGTACCATCAAGGCTATGGTTACCATCAAAGCTATGGTTACCATCAAAGCTATGGTTACCATCAAAGCTATAGTTACCATCAAAGTAATAGTTACCATCAAAGCAATAGTTACCATCAAAGCAATAGTTACCATCAAAGCAATAGCTACTATCAAAGCTATAGTTACTATCAAGACTATTGAGGCTGTTAAAACTATTGAAGCCACCGAAACTATTTTCAATATACTACCGAAGATGTTAAAACTACTGGCAGTTGCTACTGGGAAAGTTAGAACTACAGAAATATCAGGCCTAATATCAAAACCATAATAATTAATTACTATCACCATCAGAACAATCGACACTATCAGCAACTTAATTGGAAACAAACAGAACTACTACACTGCGCAAATGCGCTGCGCTGCGCAAATTCCTCTCGCTACAATTCATACGAAGATACTACTTATTTGTAACTTGACCATAATATCAAAATATAGACAGCAACTAATGAATGGTAAGTGCTAAGTTCATCTTTGGAGCAGTAAAGGTATAACAGCTATGCCTATCTAACAATATCACAATGTAATAATTCCGTGGCAAACATCAAATCTGACACACCTGTTACATAATGAATATAAGGTACGTAGGTACTTAAAGTGCTCATATAAATTTATAGCACTGACAATCCTAAAACTAAAACAACGGCGTTAGGCCATTTATTAAGGTACCTACACCTTGCATAGTTAAGCACTAAATTAATTTTAAACTGGCAATGCTATTCCTATGCTATCAGCAAACTATTGCTATCAGTGCCTAACTATTACTTTCGTGAGAATCAACCAACTCGTTATGAGTTTATATTATGTGTTTAACTTCGAGTTGCGTTGCATCAATTTGCGCGGTTAAGTATGTCTAACAGTAACAAATTCATATTTAAGTTATTAATACTTAATTGAGGACATAAACAAGTTTAATGTAATTTTGGAAACATGATTGAAACTTAAATGGTTCCTTAATAATCTGCAGTTTTATTATTTGTTGCTTGCACTTTTTTTTTGCTAAGGCGTGCGCCGACTCTTGCGTAATAATTCCTGCAGGCGCAGATCGCACAGATTTGTCAGTGTTTCGTGCAGGGGCAAAACTTGGCTTTGAGCTGACGACGTGGTACCGAGTATCGACTCGGCATAGATTTGAAATAAGCTACCCCCATGTGTTTCAGTTTTAACTGTGGTTTTATTATGCTCAGTACTGGAAATGCAATATCCCTTTGCGTTTAGGTGTGCGTTATTTTAGGTACAGCTTCCAAGACTAGTATCGACTAAAGAATCCTTTGACATACTTCGACAACAAGATTGAAACATACAACTTTATGTAAAATTTTCTAGTAAATAAAATCTATGTCGAAGGTTGTCATATCTCCTAGGCTCAGTAGAGATGTCATGACTAGGCTTTGCATTGCTATTTGCTAGGCTCACTATAGATTTATTTCCAGAAAATCAGGCTTCTTTCGCCAACTGAATAATTACCAGGTTTTTAATGACTAATTTTCTGTCTATCATGATTCAATTAGTAACACCAGTCCAATTCACCAGTACCTAATCTGAATCACATTCCATCACAAATTACTATTTTGCAACGCGAGAAATTCCCCAGTCTACCCGCAGACATGACAATAAAAGTTATTTTCCATCCCACCCACAGACTCGACTTAGAAATAAAATGAGGTATCGAACTAACGAAGCTAGCACTTCCACAATGTAATTTTTCTAATCTACCTACAGGTTTCGTAGTTTCTCTGATCAAAAGTGTAAAAATCAATTATAAATCTTTAGACAAACTCGGCATCGATTAAACTGGAGTGAATAGTTGTATCTAATCTATGTATGATATGTAAAGGCTGTTTAACCTAAATCTTACATGTTCATAAGCACGTACTATTGGGATTACCCTCAAGTTGTGCGTAAGGAGTGTGATTGCACGTCAATCTACCAACCATTGCAGTTTTATTTTATGATCACGGAAGAAAATTATCGAACTTTCGAGTGCATCTAATACAATTTTTTTTTTGTTTCGTTTTGACCTACCAATGAGTAGTCACTAATAATTAGAAAGCAAAGCACGGGCCAAGATAATGATTTAGTTTTCGTCTTTTCTTCTGTACAGTCTAAATCACGTCTGTAGGTACAATCAAATCTATCGGAATTGGAACTAGGCAATTAGGTACGATAGTTACTTAGGAAATGTGCATGGTTTGCTCACTTCTATCAGTTAATGGTCATATTTTGAAGTCATATACTTGTAAATTTTCTAATACTAACTTGAATTAGTGGCAATAAGGTCAAAAATAGGTATATCTCATAAGCATAATGGCAAGTAGAAACAAACACACCTGGCTATTAGGCTAAGGCTCCTCGCTAGCTCCAACTGATGCAGGCTGGCCTCCGCTGCTTTAGGCCCTAGTTAGGTTAGGACCTCGCCCGGCTGCTACACGCCACACGGATGCAGGCCCCATGCTGGCAGGCAGACAGGCAGATTGGCACGCAGGTGGGCAGGCTGGTAGGCAGGTAGACAGTAGTATCTTGCCACGTGTCTTGCGGCCCGAGATGGAATCTTGAAATCTTCGATGTCAGTTTTCGCACGCAGTGGGTAGTAAGGTCACGGGCAGAAAGTAGGGTTCGCCGTTTAAATGCCACGGAAGCGGCAACAAGTAATATCCTTATTTCTTCTTCTTGCTCAGTACGTGGCGTCGAATGATGAGAAAACAGGGTGGGTGGTGTTAGATCTTCATGATTGTGGCGACATTATTCTGCATTTTTACTTCGTTTTTCATCAGGCCAACTAAGTAGCACGATGCTTTAGCTTGGCAGAGTCAACCTTCTTGCAGTACATAATTACGTCATCGTAAATTCTTCTCAAGCAGTAACTTCGCCGTTATAGACAGGATTATATAGTCTTCTTCGAGGATCAGAATCAATTTGACCAAGCGCCATGAAGCCGCAGTGCGCGTAGGTATTGAATTTTCTTCTTTATCCCTCTTCTGAATGTAAACGGGATGACATATAAAACACGCAGAGTGGCGACAACTTCATTTATTCAGCAATCGAAATGAACAGAGAGAGAGTTAGCTGGCAGGCTGGCTTATATATACACTCCCCTCAAAGGCTTGGCGAGCTTGACAGTGGCATGGCGTGAGGGAGGGGGTGTGTCATGGCGGCTGGCTGGTTGTCATTCGTAGTTTCGCAGGCAACGTCACGTCCGTTTTGTTACATACCATATTTTTATGACCAATTATTTTCTGCTATAACGAGAAAAACCGATATGGCCAAAACAAAAAACTATATTTAAACGCTTTTATTTCAGAAATTTATCAGCCAATATTTTTTTTCAGTATTATTAATATCCTTCGCAAACAATGACCCCCCCAATTTCAAACCCCCTATTGTTAGCATTTCGGCCAAGAAATCACCTCCTGAACTATTTTACACACAATTCGTATACACTTGTTCTCGCTTCGAGGTTCGAGCACCGAAAGAGGGCGATTGCAATGCAACCGCAACTTATATACTGTGTTCATTGACAGTTGTCAGCAGTCAACTGTCAACGAATGCACATGACGTTTGCTAATACAGTTTTGACAAAATGGTGTTGCCATTTTATATACATTAAATACAAATTGTTTTACACTATTTACTTACATCAATGTTCGCAAAGCCTGTTATTTTTTATAATTAAACACGGGCAAATAGTCTATTCTTGTTAGGACAATTTTCATAAAGAGTCTGCAATGGGACAGAAGTCGTAAAAGTAGAGTTGAAGAGAAATAAAGGTAACTATTTTATATTCAAGACACGTTAACCCTAATCAGTCTGCGAATTTAAAAAAAAATGCACGGAACAGTCGGCATAAAACAATTCAAAAGAACGACATAAGTTCTCATTAGAGAAATGTCGCGTGGCACGACAAAGAACAGGCGCGCGCCACGCCAGGCGTGTTTATTGTAAAATACGAGACATTTGCATAAATTGCTTTTTACGACGCAAAATCTACATTAGAATACCTTTAATCCTCGCTCCTGAACAAAAAATAACGTTATTTAAAACTTTTATTTCTGTCTTTTTCTCTTGGGTCGATTGTTTTGAATGAAAATGTCTGCATTGAGTGTTATGCTAATTTGGAAAATTAGATTGATTAAGTTCTTTCCATTTAAGCTGGCCCTAATTTTCATACTCAACGAGTACCAACATTACATAAATACAACTTGCCAATGAAAAAAAAAACAACAAAGCGTTGTTCAACCAAATGTTGAAACTTATTTATTTTTAACCGACTTCAGGATTTCAGTTCTGTCCGTATTTAATTATTTTTATTTTTATGTAGGTATTTACACCGATTACTCCGACACTTGTTTACCAATTTACGTATTTTTTATTATTATGTAGAGGAAGCTCTCGAGGTGATCCACAAAAAATTTATTAACTTTGGCGCAGCAGTTTATTTCTTTCTTTCTTAGGGTGCGCTTTTTAAAGGCTTAATTTAATTACAATCAATACAAAAGTAACAAACGTACTGTACATGGTTATAATTAGATGTTGAAGTATGTCGTTTTTACTGAGCAAGTTCAATGGTTATGGCCCGTCCAATAGTTTTATTTTGGTCGAAGGAGTAATCGCGTAACAAACATACAAAAAAAAATACAGTCGAATAGATAACCTCCTCTTTTCGTATAGGTAAAAGAATCGAAAAATATATTTAAATCTACCTCCTCCGCCATCTTATTAAATAAAAACACGAAAATTACCTACTTTATAATACATGGAATGTTGTATCTTACGTGCCATCTTAAAAAACGATGGCACGAGTGAGATAACCGCACGGCTTTAACTGCCCCTTAACATAAGAACAAGGAAAACTTTGAATGAAGATGATAAACCAACAACTATATCATTACTTAGTGATAAATTATACTCTTACCAACTTACCCGTGAACTCATATCTTCTGACCGTTACAGGCTAGCAAGGTCTTTTTTCCGCGATGAAAAACGATACGCGATTTCCTTTCCGCCGCACCGTAATACCTGTATTATTTATTAACTTGATTTAGTATGGGCACGTCTGCGTATCGATATCTACGGGAAGTAATATTTTATGCCTACTTTACATGCCTCTCAGATAGTACGCTAGATTTATGGCACAAGCAAAAATGTGTTAGCCTTTCGACCAAAGAAACAAGTCAGCATTCGGAAATTACTTTTATTTGTTCTCTTTTACCACTTTTTACAGTATAATGGGTACCTGTTATATTTCACACAATTAAATACAAAATTCGTGACAACTACTTACTTCACGCCTCGAGGTTCGAGTTCCTTTTGGTATAGTTATCCTACTCTTTGGGTTCGAGCAAGAAAGAGGGCGGATGACAATGCACCCGCCACTTATATACGGTGTTTGCTGGCAGTTGACAACAGACTGTCAACTGTCAACGAACACGTGTGAACTTCGCTAATACAGTTTTATTACAATGATGGTGCCAGTTCATCTATACATTAAATGATTAAACTAAAGTTGTTTTACATTCGGCCATCCGACTCAATCACACGTCCTCGTGTATATGTTTCATGCGTGATAATATACATGATAATTAAATTTACATTTTATATTATTATCTATGCTACATATAATTATACAATTTATGTATCTTATCCTATTTCTTACCTTATTATATAACATTTTGAATAACATAATTAATATTTCTAGTAAGTTTTTATTCGACTCAATTACACGTCCTCGTGTATATGTTTCATAATTGATAATAGATATGATAGTTAAATGTGTATTTTACAATCTTATTTTTGAAGTCTTATACCACTGTTTTATTTTACATAATATCAGAATGCAACTGCATACTGAAAAGCACACCATATCAAACTAAAACCGAATCTGGTTTAGTCAAGTCAGTCAAGTCAGTACGGAACTGCGTACACTGTCTCTTACGCAACTGCGTACACCGGCTCTTACGCATCTGCGTACACCTGGTTTAGTCAAGTCAGTACGCAACTGCGTACACTGTCTCTTACGCACCTGCGTACACTGTCTCCCACGCAACTGCGTACACTGGCTCTTACCTGGTTTAGTCAACTATGGCCGCAGGCTTCAAGTGCAGTCTCCGCCGCTGACTTAGCCAGCAGGCTCGACCACAACTCTTGCTTGTATCGACCGCAAGTTCGCTGACTGCCAGATCGTTGGCTGCTGTTTCGACTGTTGGACCGTTTTCTGGTAGCCGTTGGCCGCCATGATCCCGTAGTTCGAAAGGGCCACGTGACTGACTGCCATTGCTACGTCTGGAATCTACGCGTGGTCATATCTCTCGGTCACGAGATGCCCTTATTGGTTGATCTTCATACTCCTGTGTAAATAAAACAGTTTTGTGGCAGAAATTTGCATATATAACAATAAGCACACTAATCGGATATATAATCTGAAGAACTTTAAACATGAGCACAGTTATTTAGTAATTAGTATTAATTACTCATTAGTAAAGAAATTATAATCAAGAAAACGCAAGGAATAAAACAGCCACTTTGTACAATAACGATTAATTAGGGCTCTAAAAAAAACATGGCCAGCAAATAGGTTTTGAACCACGTAACAAAAGACAACGTTACACTCTGTGGACATGGGAAAATAAGAAGACATTTGTAACTTATTAATCCCGATTCTGATTTGTTAGCCTTTCGACCAAAGAAACAAGTCAGCATTCGGAAATTACTTTTATTTGTTCCCTTTTACCACTTTTTACAGTATAATGGGTACATGTTATATTTCACACAATTAAATACAAAATTCGTGACAACTACTTACTTCACGCCTCGAGGTTCGAGCAAGAAAGAGGGCGGATGACAATGCACCCGCCACTTATATACGGTGTTTGCTGGCAGTTGACAACAGACTGTCAACTGTCAACGAACACGTGTGAACTTCGCTAATACAGTTTTATTACAATGATGGTGCCAGTTCATCTATACATTAAATGATTAAACTAAAGTTGTTTTACAAATGTCAAGAGAAATTAGGGCAGATAACACTATGAAATAGTTTGTGTAGTGCAATTCTAACTAATATTATAGAAGCGAAAGTAACTCTCTTTGCTTGTTCACTTTTCACGGAAATTTCCTAGTTGTTATTAAAACGATGATGGAACAGTTTTTTTTTGCAATTTCAGGGTTGATCCAGTAGATAAGATAAAGATAAGATAAATTATATTTCCAATAATACGAATTAACTACATTTTTAACAAAATAATTATAGTTAAGTTACATTAAAATTCATGTAGACATAGTTGTTCAAATGGATAAGAATCCATTAGTATACTATGAGCTCTTTCAGCTTAGCATATCCGTTCCGCCTGATCCAGTTTCAGTTCGGTACAAGTTCTCAACCCACCCAGTCCCCGATGGCACAACAAATATTTGTAGCTGCATTAACCCATCGAGAGTTGCACAAGCATTTCCTCCGTGTCTACTGTCCGTTGTTCAAGGTAATGGCTTCTCTCTGACAGAATTTAACGGAATTATATTTGGACAATTTTTAACACTATCTGCTCTAGTGTCTTAGTTGTAAAAGGCTGGATAAAAACCATACATTTGAATCATTTTTGCTAGAATTTTGAACATAAGATTGCGGCCGACTGGTTCCCTATATAAGTACTACATTTAAATAATAAAAGGAAATGTTTGTATTCAGGTTTTTTTACAATGTTATTGCAGGTGTCAGACTTAAAAACCTTAGACCAAGTGTAGGTTCTGTGGGTGGTCATGGGCCGAGAAAAATGCATGAAAACACTCGTTGGCACTTTAGGTATAATTTATTGAAGAAATAACACATATTTATTTAAAAAAAAACATATAAATAAAAATTATCGGTGGCACACCCGGTCGATTTTCTAGCGGACTTGACACAATGGCCGCGCTAAATGTGCGGTATACCCTCGTTTGTGTATAAAACATTAACCGTCTTACCACAAAAGATCTAAGAACGCTTTAGACATGTGTTTAGCATATTTTTCGCAGTGAAACAATTGCTAAACACATGTCTAAAGCGTTCTTAAATCTTTTGTGGTAAGACGGTAAGAATTTACAAATAACCTTGTTCAACCTACACTACAGAGCGCGTCGCTAAAACCAAAGGCACTAAGTCTAGGCACTGTTTTATTTTACAGCAAATAATAAAAATCTTATATACAGTAGCACATAAATATAAAGTAAAGCAATATAAAAATTTCTAAGAGCATGCTTTGTTCGTCATCTATCTTGATATAAAATAACTAAATATATTTTATTATAACTAAATATACTTAGGTAAAATCAGCTTAGGTTTTACCTAAGTATTAATATCTAGAACAATATTACAAACATTACAAAATACTGTTTGTTTTTTAACTATCACGGTTGTTCTTCAAACATATCCTAATCACGGTAAATATCCAGTTTATAATCAAATAACTGTAACATTACAAAATGTTCAATTATTTTATTTATTTGATCTAATTTTCCCACTTATAAATAATTCTATTGTATAAATTCCTGAACATTAAGATAATAATTCGTATGCGGGATAGAGTTTGCATAAAGCATTTATTCTTCTTTATAACGGTAAAATCGCGTTCACATTACACCTGCCTGGACAAGATAATATATCTCGTCACCTATATATAAAAGGAGATGTGTGTGTTTGTAGTTCAGTTCATTTATTTATCAAATATGGGTACATTAGTGTACACTTATGAACGTCAAAATATACAATATTTATAATAAAAGTGTAAATAATCAATTAAATTAAAATAAAATGTCAACAGTAATAAAAATAAAATAATAGGCACCCACTTACATTATCACAAAAATTTACAAACATGTCCATAGAATTAATTACATATATCTTTACAGTCCAAACACAATTTGCGCAAAGAGGCTTTGTCACAGATAAAATCATTAATTTTGTAATAAGCATTTTGTATTAAATATTTTTTTACTATTTCCTTAAACGAAGTGTCATTTTTGTTTATTAGGCTTTCGGGTTGCAGGTTATAAAATAATAAACTATTCATAACAAAGGAGTTGCCAGTTTTGGCTACTCTAATGTTTGGCAGAACAAGTTTAGACTTGTTCCTTATCTTACAGCTATACATATCACTTCTTTTGTAAAATCTGTGTATGTTTATACGTACATACATTATATTTAAAAATATGTATAAATTTGGATATGTTAAAATTTTAACCTGCTTAAAAACATCTCTTAGGGTTTCTCTATATCCTAGTCTATAGATAGCCCTAACCGCGCGTTTTTGTAGGACAAAGATACTTTGTACGTCAGCTGCGTTACCCCAGAGCAATAACCCGTACGACATTAATGAATGAAAATAGCCAAAATAAACAATTCTTGCAGTTTTTATGTCTGACAACTCTCTAATTTTTCGTACTGCATAAGCCGCTGAGCTCAGTTTGCCTGATAGTTCTCTAATATGTGCCCCCCATTGGAGTTTGCTGTCCAATGTGAGGCCAAGAAACTTAGTGGTTTTCGATAGGGCAAGCTGTTCGTTATTAATTACTATACTCGGCAAGGTAATATTGTTAGTTAAAGTGAACTTAACACACTTTGTTTTCTTGGCATTTAGCATTAAGTTGTTGACACTAAACCACCTCTCAATAGAGCTAAGTGACCTATTGATATCGGATACGTCATAGTTTCTCCTATTGATTTTAAATAATAAAGATGTATCGTCGGCAAACAAAATAATTTCACAATGCTTACGCGCCAGGAACGGTAGATCATTGACATAGACCAGAAAGAGGAATGGGCCTAGAATTGATCCCTGTGGCACTCCAATAGATACATTAGCTGCCTTTGATCGTACGCCATTGATGTCAACATTCTGAGTCCTACTACATAAATACGATTTCAACAACATTAAAGCATCATCCGTGACCCCATAGTGCGATAGTTTACATAGTAAAATTTCATGGCTAACGCAATCAAATGCCTTTGTATGTATGAATGTATGTATGTTACCCATGGACTCCAAAACAGCTGGACCGATTTCGACGGGACTTTCACTGGCATATAGCTGATGATATAAGGAGCATGAAACGCGGGTGAAACGTATTATTTGTACTTTATTATTATCTATTCAGTGCCGCGAGGAAAGCTGTAAACCTGACAATGTGTTTGCTAAGAAAAGGACTATCATATCGGCCACCGGCCACCTATTTCTAATTAGGTATTTGATCCCGATTCAATTTGTGTAGGATTGGATAAGAACTAGGTGAAGCGTATTTATTTTATTTATCCTAACCCCATGGTCTTTTATTTAGTTTTGTACAAGGAGCTGCGACATAAAAGGTTGTTATAAACATGCGGCTATATCACTCGCGCGTTTTTTTTAATGTATATTAAATCACAAAGTGATATTATAGTGAATTAAATTATAGTGGCACAAAGGGCGATGGAACGAGCCATGTTGCGCATCTCTCTCCTGGACCGCATACCAAACGTGGAAATTCGACGAAGAACGAAGGTCGAAGACGTGGTTAAACGGATCACGAGACTCAAGTGGAGATGGGCGGGACACTTGGTCAGAAGGGAAGAGGGACGGTGGATCAAAGCAGTCACAGAATGGTGGTCGCGGAACGGAAAGTGACCACCGGGCAGACCACCAGCCCGCTGGTCGGACGACATCGTTAAGGCAACAGGAAAGCAGTGGACAAGGCTAGCACAGGACCGGAAAAGATGGCGCGCTGAAGAGGAGACATATACCCAGCAGTGGGTGGAGAATGGTTGATGATGATGATGATAATGAAATCACTAAATTAAAAAATCAAAAGATTAAATCAATTGAATAAAATAATAAATACAATAAATTTATATTTTTTTGGTAGAGGAGTTATAAAATATCTTTTCTGAATTCCGTCGCCAAAAAATGATGTGAATATAAAATTTTGTTAAAAATATTTGTAATGTCTTTGTCTATACAAACTAAATAGTCTTCTATTATAGAAACTGACGTGGTTTTCACATATTTTATTTATATTACACGGGAATTACTCACGTAAGATTAAGCCGGTCACTCCGACTATAGTTTCAACCGCATTAGGCAGTCTTTTTCAAGGTGAATGCGCGCGCGCGGCTGCGTCTCGCTTGGCAATCTTACGTGAGTAATTCCCGTGTAATATAAATAAATAGTCTTCTTTTTTTAATTCTCCCACTTGGTGATTTTATATTTTCAAAAATGTGGAAACGTGCCAGCAATTTTGCCGCGTGATTTTATCTTAGCCTGACTAAATACTTAGAAAGATTTCCTAGAAACCTTCAGATAACTGTCCAGACCGATTTAGGTGTATTTTTAATTAATATGTACGAGTGTCTGTGCTGTTTTGTTATCTTAAAAGAATACATTATATTAGTTGATTGAGTCAGGCCTTACTTTGCGGTAATTCGTCTTCAAAACGGTTTCTTTGACTAATCTCTAATGTATTTCTACTCCAGCATCGAAACCATATTCTATCGAGAACAGTTTCACTATTCCTGTTTCATTATTTTAGTTTAAACGACCACTATTGACCACTCGACTCCATCATGAATGGTTTGAATCGTTGAAACAAACAAAATGAACCCAAACTCACGGGGTTTTGTTCTGGCTCCATCATCAGATCATTTTGATGGTACTAACTTGTCGTAATATGATGACATTACATACAGGGTTACGTGGAAAGGGTGTACTAAGCCGAAAAAGGTCGGTTATACACATCATTCTAAAAAACTTTTATTATGGGATCAACCATAAATATGCGAAAAAAAATCAGCTGTTCCATACGTTCTATACATTTTGTCGAGTGTCAATGACCGTTTTCTATCGAACAGCTGATATTTCGCAATTTCAGTGTTGCTTTCTTAGTAAAAGTTGTTGATAATGATGGATACTATGGACACCTTTCAGCTTTGTACACTCTTTCCGTGTATCCCAGTGTAATTCATCGTCTTAAGCTAATTTATATGAGTGTTATAAAGTACGTAATTTTGCAGCAATTTCAAGAGATAATGCGACGAGGTAAATACTAAAAAAGCTATTCCAATAATGGAAAGAAATTATAGAAAAAATCGACCTTTCCCGTCACGTCCGGTAAATTCTCAGTAGGAAACCATTCCGTTCTTGTAGACACGTGACAGCGCTGCAGATAAAAGATTTTCTGTTATTTTCTTTTCCTGTGGTCATTTTAGCGGAACACTTGTGATATATTAATAAAGAACTGCAAAATACACTCGAGATCCTTTCGTTCACGTTTGTGAACAACTTTCGGAACCAACTACGAACATGTTGTTTTTTTCTTGTTTTTCAAACACGACAATCTACGCAAAACAGAAACAGAATAAAGAGTTGACATACAGTATACTAAGCAAAGGTACTACGTAGAAAGTCGATATTATGTCGTCAACTTAGGTTGCATCATATGCAAACAATACCAAGTTCATAATTTATCCATATCCATAAATAAGTTTAATATAAATAAACATACATGTTCTGATCATAACTTTTTGAGTTATAACAATAAAACTGTAAAAAAATGAAGATGTTCTAGCTCAAACGTATCACATAGATCTTTTCGGGCCCAAAGTTTTGCCCCTACAAAAAAAAAACAACGCGGACCAATGAAGTTTTGTCTTCAAAAACCCAATTCCTTACCCTAAACGCTCACCTACTCGCTTCCGTTATAGTGGGTAAAAATACAAACAACGATCACTTCGTAATTAAAATACTAACTAATTAATTAATTAGAATTACCATTAGCTTGATGTTTAGGTATGCATTTGTGATGTTTATAGTTCATTGAACACTGATAAGAGTTTAGTTCTCATGTGTCAGGCGACCAGTGACCACGTTGCAATGAATTTACATAAATCAATATGTCTAATAATAACAGTGTTCAGTGACATTATAAATTCAAGTGTCATTTTAAATCGAAATGTTGAAAATAGCTGTAATTTAGACCCTAAATTGATAGAAGAAATAGCTTCGTACCAAAAGGTTGTAAGGAAGATAATGAATGAAATAATAGAAAATGGATATGGTAGAGAAATGTATAATGAGTAAGTTGGACATAAATAATTATCAGTTGTATCGTATTACTAGGTTTTTTCTACTTCGTGAAAACATTTTTACTAAGTTTCCGCTAGAGTTAACCGCTGTACAGTGCCAGTTTGTGCACTTACGCCATCGTACGCCTGTTATTAAGCAAGGGGGGGAGGAAGGGAAAAAGGGTCTTGAAATTAATTATTCGTGCTTATACCTACATGTTTTTATTATTAAATGTTAACATTCTAAGCTGAGTACTTTTGTTCGTAAAAGAAATATCAAACTGCTTGGCTTCGTTGAATAAGAATGACATATTTTTTCTATGGGATTGCTGATTTAGTTCGCAATTTCACGTACGGTCCCATAGAAAAAAAGATCTGTACAATAAACTCCTTTTGGCTTACCACCTTTCCGTGTATTGGAATGAAAAATACAACAACATTTTAGCAATTTAAGTTTTATCAACTAAATTATAAAAAAGTAATTGAAACTTGTATCGTAATCAAAGTAAATTATCTACTAACTTGTGTAATGTTTTCAGTGAAAAGCTATTAAGTATTATATTTATTTTAGATACACGGATTTTATAGATCAATTTGGTGCGCGCCCTTCTGGCACAGAAAATTTAGAGAACGCTATAGATCACCTGATAAATCTCACATATTCTAATGGATTAAACGATGTCACTACCGAAGAAGTAGACGTAAGTAGCGAGATTATTTCATGTTGGCCTAGTGAATATCTAATAAAAAATCGAACTTTTAAAGTAATTTTAAATTTTAGGTTCCACATTGGGTTCGAGGTCATGAATCTGCAAAAATGATAGAGCCTTATGAAAGACAAATAAAAATCCTTGGATTTGGCTCAAGTGTTAGTACTCCACTAGCTGGAATTACAGCTGAAGCGATAGTTATTAAAAGTTTCGAAGAACTGGAAAAAATTGACGAAGAAAACATAAGGGGGAAAATTGTAATTTTCGATGCGCATTACGTTAGTTATGGAGAAACAGTAAAATACAGATCTAAAGGAGCATCGAAAGCTGCAAAGAAAGGAGCTGTAGCAACTTTGGTGAGGAGTATAACACCATTCTCAATTTACTCTACCCATACTGGTGCTCAGTACTATGAAAGCAACGTCACAAAGATACCAACAGCAGCTATAACATTAGAAGATGCTGATATGCTGCGTAGAATACAAGACAAGAAATCGAATGATCAACGTTTATGGTTGCACATAAGAATGATCAATAGTTTCGATATGAAAAAATCAAGAAACACGCTTGTTGATCTTAAAGGAAAAGAGCACCCTGAGAAACAAGTGATTGTTTCTGGGCACATTGATAGTTGGGACGTAGGAACTGGTGCAATGGATGACGGGGGTGGCATGATGATAAGCTGGTTTGTTCCAGTTGTTCTCAATAAACTAAGTTTAAAACCAAGAAGAACTGTTCGAGCAATATTATGGACTTCCGAAGAACCAGGACTGATAGGCGCTCAAGCGTACCTCAATAAACACATGGATGAACTTGATAATATAAATTTTATAATGGAATCGGATGAAGGAACGTTTAAACCTTTAGGTTTAGATGTGGCCGGGACAAATACAACACGCTGCATTATTGCAGAAATATTGAAACTTTTCCGACCTATAGATAAAATGACGAACAGTGGGGGTCCAGGGTCAGATATAATCCTGTTCGTGTCTAAAGGAGTACAAGGCGCGTCTTTGTTAAATCAAAACGAGCGCTATTTCTGGTACCATCACAGTGAGGGCGACACCTTGAATGTTCAAAACATGCCCGATGTAATCGAATGTGCTGCATTTTGGGCAGCAGTTTCTTATGTCATAGCTGATTTATCTGTAGACCTTCCTCGCAAATAACTATTTTAACGTTTCGTCTGTAGTGAAAGTACTATAATATGTTGTGGCTTAAATACCTCAGTATTCAAACATTAAAATTGATAACGATCTACTATGATGAGTTCTGAAAGAAAGGGGTCCTATTTTCCTTGAACCTTGAGCCGCATGAATGCTCACTTCCCTTAAAATGTTTTCCTCAGAAATTTCTAAAGGAAATCCTTTCTTCGAGGTATCCCAATATAGCCCTAACGAATCCAGTTGCTTTTTTTTTTCATTTAATAAATGGTCTATTGTACGGTAGAAGAGCAACGTCATCCATGGCTACCTTTTATGTATGGTAGAGTTAAATAAATATTCTGAGTTGGCGCTTTCTTCATGCAGATTACTTCGGATACATAAATTAATGAGACTTTTTTTTAATACACTTTAGGTGCTTTGTCACGATTATTACTATAGGCAATTTGGCTGTATTGTATTGAAGAGGACAATTAATCTAATCAACAATGAGTAATGGTAAAATTAGGGCAAAGTGTGGTCAAGGTTTATCTGAAATACCATTAGAATACAACGATTCCCTAACCATTGGCCCAGCCGGTCAAGTGATTAATAGCAGTGATCAATCCGCTGCTCATGCTCAGTTAATCATGTACCAGATAGCTGCTATTATCTAGACGTGTGCGTAATTATGCACATCTGCTCGTGGTAAATCACTGACGGGTGACGTATGGCTCGTTTCAAACTCGTGACAATAGAACGATAAGGATGCGATGAGTGTGATGACCTGTTTTTAAACAACGATGAAAAGCAAAAGGGTGTTGTGTATTATGTGCATAAGTATTTCGGTATGTTTGTATGTTCCTTGCAGCCTAAACGCTTCAACCGATTGTGGTAAATAAGATGTCGGCAGATCATTTTAGAGTCGGAAAATGACGCAAACGTGAACCTCAATGCGCCGAGATACGGTTTGCGGTCGCGCAACTTTTTGCGATCACCCAAACATAATCGCTTAAAACAGGTGACGGTACAGCCCTAGGGATGTTTGCTAGGAGGTGAATTCATCATAAAAACAAGATGGCGACATATTGTAACGTAGGGATATAAAATACTTTTGACTGCACTCTCTCATTTAACGTATAATTGAATAGGTTTAAAAAACAGGGTTTTTTTCAGGTCATGGATATATACATACATATACATATACCGTTTGCGAAACATTGACGTGAATTCTATTTTACCTTTTTCAAAACTAAACTTAATTTGACAGCTCTAAAATAGTAGTTATCCTAATCTCACACATGGAATTGAAAAGAAGAACAGATAATTTTGGACTTGTCAGATTGGTTTAGTTTAGTGTGTAGCACAACAAAATCACAAAAGACGCTACTATCTACCAAAATATAAATTGTCGGCTATTTTGTTTTTTTTAAATAAACACTCTTCAGTAATTTTGTGCCTGTGCAAGTCAAATGGTGAAAAGTAAAATTCCAGACATTTCTTAATTGCCTAACTTGATGGAATAACTTACTATTTAGTATTATACCGCGATTCGTAAAGTTAAACCTAAGTCAAGTGCGTAAAATTAAGTTAACAAAACATCAAGCTTACAAACCTTTAACTAGGTTAGAAAATATTTGGACCATTTTCATAATAATCTGATAATAGATACCTAGATAAACTCTTCATTGTTTACATAAAACTTAAAACTAGTGCAACAATTGGCAGTTTTATCGCTAAGAGCTAATCTTTTCCAGAAAACCATAGAATGGTGATTTATATGGTTTGATTTATAGAAGACGTAGAAGGCAGGATAAACTAGTTACTTATCCATATTTTACACCAGAGACACTGGAAAAAAACTGAACTGGAAATGGAACTGACCATTAATCTGTTGAAGTCTAGGTAGGTAATAAAGTGACAAACATCAAGCTTTCATTGGATGTTCTGTGAAATTTAACGATATTAACAAGGCTTCTTTTCTCAAAGTATTTACCAAATAATATTTATATATGAGTACGTCGAAATGCGACATTTCGTCAGCAACCACCCAGATACGCATACCGCAGCTATTGATTAATGCAATTTATTGGACAGATGGCATAATATAGAAATCTGATTTGATTTCTAGGGTTGAAAGAAAATAATAATTGAAAGCTAAGTACTTAGTTTTACATTAGACTACAAGTAAACTAAGAAACGACACGATAACAACTTAGGAAATCAAAATCAGAATTCTTTAATAGGTCATGTGTCTAATAAAGTTGGGTAAAATAAGTATAAACAATACATTACTTAATACTTAATAATACATTCATATTATATTTTTTTGCTTAAAAGGATTACCAACAGCTTGTTTTCAAATGTCTTATAAGTAAACTTAAATAAATACACAAAGCCAGTTACAGGTCATCACGGATAGAAATATAGTAATAATAATTTCTAAGAATGAAGAGTAACAATACTTATTCGACGTCAACTTTATTTATTGTATGTTATTTCTTGGTTTAATATTTAGTTTGGGTCACTAAGTAGTTACTTAGTACCTACTTGTTTTTAATAGTGAGAATTCGTAATTAAATAATTCTAACATTAAGTAGTAACAAAATTATCAAAAATTACACTCAGTGAGGTAAACCTAATCTAGATTATTATAAAAATATCTAAGTACCTATGATATATTGTAGTTACATTTTATTTGAAAGTTAGAATAAGATACAAGAGGTACTATTTTGTTCCAATCTGATCGCTAAAACCTGAAATATTACTTTCGAAATGGGAAAAGTTTGGATAAATCGATTGGAAGTTGGCCAGTATTCGATCAAGCTTTGGTTTATCAATCAATCACTATGAAAACTATCTATCAAGTTTTACATTAACATTTTTTAGTTTTTTTTATGTGTAAGAAAAAAGATGCTGGAAAATTATTTTTATTTTCACAATAATGGATGACAATACATTAACGTTCACAAATTATTGAATTTCTTACTTTCTTACCCCAACTTGACCGGTAGTTTTGATGCTATTAAAGGCTGATTTACACATACTTTGTTAAATCAAGTAACAAGTTAACTTGCGACTTCATCAATTTAATTCGCTTAAGTAATAATTTCTGTTTAAACATAATTATGGGCGAGCTTAGCTTAAATTTTCAGTGTTTCAAACTTATTAACTGCACTAAACTCGTCTGTTCACACATGCGGCGAGTTTAGTTATCCCGGTACGGGAGACGCACGGGCGATGTGAACTTGGACTCGCCGAAAAAATAGAACATCTTTCTATTCCATGTATACTTAAAATTTACTACTTAACTGGTAAAATCCCTGTCCAACGATGATAAGAACTAAACTTGTTGAAGTCGTAAGTTAACTCGCCACTTAACTAAACGATGCGTAAACCAGCCTTATAACGTAAGAAAAACATGTCAACTTATGCATTATACATTGTCATTTTCTTTACAATTTTCCCACCTATGTAGAGTTGGTAGAGCAATTTGGTCTGTATCGACAGAACATCAGATGTATCTTGATGTGGAGACATGTTTTTAAAGGTTGTTTTTATCCCAGGGTAGAGCGATGAAACTGGAACATCGCAATCAACGTTAAATCAATCTATTGGTTTCAAACTTGATTTGTTGTCTCAACATATTCACCAAAAAAAAAAGATATAGCTACTAAAAAGGCCTTGGCACTTGGCACTAACCTTGCAGGTTATATAAACAATTTACAATACATCTATTTACCTATCTACCTAATGCCTGCCCCGACTGCTCTGACTGCCCTTGTGGCCCAGTTGGCCCAGGTGGCCTGCCTTCTACGCTTAGGAGCGTAGGTTCGATTCCCACCTAGGACAAACATTCATGTGATGAACATTTGTGTTTGTTCTATATCTGAGTTTTAATATCAATTTCAGTATGTATTTTGTGTATTTAAACAAATATATTTATATACTTATGTTTATCAGTCTCTGGCAGTCATAGTACAAGCTTTGCTTAGTTTGGGGTAAGATGACAGTGAGTGCAAAAAAGTCCCGAATATTTATATATTTTTATTTAATGTACCTACAACTCCACAATTTCCATGAAGAAAGACAAAAGCTATAATAATAAGTCCCAGTTGTAGTAGTGACGCCAAAATAACATTGTTTAATTACCACAAGTGAAGTAACTATTAAGTAATCTGTGGCTAAACAAACCTAGCAAGCAGAAAGTCTGGCGCTAAGTCTTCAAGAAATTGCGGCGGCACGCGCCACGCGAACAATATTGAACATGCCTTAGATGTGAGTCGACGGTGATGGAATATCAACAAGGCTTTATAATGGCTCTTTAAGTGCTTAAAAGCTACTCGAGAAATAATAGGAAAAGAAGCCTTGGCTACTAACGTTCTTTTATCAAATGTTTCTTGTTTACCAATGGCGAAATACAAAGTTCAATGTGTTATTTTTATTTATGCCTTGCAATAGCTGATGATTCCGTTTGTTGCCCGTGGTCCAACCGCGTGGTTCTACTACACGGGTGTTTTTTTTTTCGGAGGTACACGGACAAGACATATTTCTCAATCATTTTTGTGACAAAGAAAAACTTCAGACTGACATAACTGTTTTTATGAACTTGATAATATACTGTGTTTAGTATAATAGACTTAGGGGCGGATCCAGGATTTCATTTGGGGGGGGGGGGGGGGGGGCATTCTGATAAGGTTCGAAGGAATCAAATCGAAAACTTGAGTCGAATGTATAGAATTGCTAGGTGTTTTGGGGCGGGCCCTGGATCCGCCAATGAATAGACTCAAAATAGACTACTATACGTAATTAGTTTGCTTCTATTACTTGACAGAATAATTTGCTAATAAAAAAAAAACTTGATTTATTAATAAACGATACTGCTCTCTCAACAAAGCGTTTTTAACGCCCGACGCAAAAAGAGGGGTGTTATAAATTTTACGTGTGTATCTGTGTGCGTCGTAGCACCCAAACGACTGAACCAATTTCGATTTAGTTTTTTTTTATTTATTTGAAAGGTGACTTGATCGAGATTGTTCTTAGCAATGATTCACGAAAATCTGTCCAGTCATTTGAAGATAATCATCTCTTGTATTTTGTTTAAAAAATACACAATTTAGAAATTAGAAACATTTATTGGCCATAAACGTTATAGGCAAGTCAATTGTACAAGGAATGTGTTATAAATAAGAGTTAAATAAAATCGGATAACTTATAAACCAAAAATACTAAAAACTAAAAATAACAATAATTTTACAACTCAAAAAAACAACCACACTAAAACAATTAAACTGACTAAACTTACAAAAATTAGGATTCCGTGAATTCATTGAAGTATATTCACCCAATTTGTAATATGGGTTGTTTTCAAAGAAATGCTTTAATATCTGTTTGAGTTTACTATATTTTGGTTCAGTTGTATTTAATACTATTAGAATTACAAGCACTCCTCTGTAAAAAATTTGCAAAGCGGCTAACGGAACGGCTTTGCATATGCTGCTAGAGTGCAGCAGCATGCAGGCTCACCGCCGTACGACGGTTGTCGGATCACCAAAAACGCTACGGGCGGACTGCACCGGAGTGAGCGAGCTACTGGCCTTTCTGGAAAAAACAAAGTTGCTGCATTAGCTGCATCTGGACCACGCACAAGTGCCCGCTCAAAGGCCAAGGTGCCGAGAAACCCTTATAACAAGTTACTAGCTTTCTTATTCGAGATGGGGGCGATAAGTCCTGCACTAACGTCCCGCTTGGGGTTTATTGTTCATTTTTTTTTATTTATTCAATTAGTACGGCTTGCGCCAATTACACCAATGAGACAATGTTACACAATATTATGATACTTGATATTAAAATTAGAAAAATACTCAATTGATAATAAATGACAATAAATACACATACAAATACACATTACATTATACAATAAAACCAGATATAAGTATATTTACATTAGCATGGCTCAAAACCAGTTACACTAATTACACACACTATGGATTACACAATAATAAAGAAAATTAATACAGTTTAAAAACAAAATTACATGTATATGTCAAATTTATATTTAAAAAAAACTAATTCAAAAAGATAAACTTGATAGTTAAGTGTCATTCATTTCCTCTTACCATTGCTGCAACTACCCGAGCCAACCCAACTCCTTGAAATATCGGAGTGAGGCTCTGGAGCGCTGGCACAGTTGTTACTCCAGTGGCGTAGATGGAAGTGTAAATAATGAAAAGCAGTCTAGCTGTTGTGGTGGCATGGATAAAGAAGGTGATGATGCGTTATGCAACCCGGTAGCAATTCTAGTTTCATCTGTGGCTTCACAATGTTCACTACACGTGCTCTAGAGTTTATTTCTCCTTACTAGTATAGTATCTAGATTATTATCATGCTACGAAAACTGGTGCCATTGGACACTCCATGTTTTTATGAGGTGCATCGAGTTTAAGACTACATTCTTTTGCGCGTGTGAAGAGATGACATCAGATTACGTTGGGTGGCACTGCATAAAATAAGGCTATAGACCTTTTTCTGACTTATCATCATCATCATCATTTCAGCCATAGGACGTCCACTGCTGGACATAAGCCTCCCCCATCGATCTCTAAAAAGGCTGGTTGGAAGCGGCCTGCATCCAGCGTTTCCCTGCGGTCTCTTTTAGGTCGTCTGTCCATCTAGTGGATCCTGCGCTGCGCTTACCGGTCCGTGGTCTCCATTCCAAAACCTTTCGGCCCCATCAGCCATCTGTTCTGCTTGATATGTGTGTGTTCTGACTCATGAATACTATAAATTTAATGATGAATGAATATCTATTTGATGATAATGAAATATGATTAATGAAGGACTAGTTAGTAAGTTTAAGCGAAGAAAAGAGATCAAGTAAAGAATAATTAAACAAGACAATAATTCTTAGAGGCATTACAAGTTCAGCCGCAGTGTCGTGCGTAAACAAGTTCTAATCCCATTAATATTTAAGAGAGGATTCGCTGAACATTGATATTACTTCCAAACTTTGGAGTACCGTAGTTGTTTGTTACACTCTAATAGCATAGATTATTTACAAGTTAGTAGATAGTTAACTAAAGTTATCACCTAGTTCTTGTACAATCTGTACATGCCTTTAACTATCACGAAAAAACAAGACCCGAGCGATTTTGCGCATGATGATGGAAAAAGATACATTTGATAAATAGCCTTAAAATAAATGAAACATTATCTTTATTTAAAAATACCTATTTAACAAATCCCGCACGAGAAATCATCCTCATTTCCGAATACCAGAGCCACCTCTAAAATATAAAAATATATTTGTTATACTCCTATACCAAAACTGTAACATGAACTTAGAAGGTTCTAAAGGATTATGACTGACGGACGGACAGGCAGACGGGCAGACAAAACGAATTTATAAAGGTTTTTTGTAGCACTACAGAACCCTAAAATTATTGTGCAAATTTCCAGTTAATTGCGTCAATAGTACCATTTTTACGACCCCTGGGTTTTCTGCTCTGCTTATGTTCGCTTTGACGCATATTTCACGCAAGTGAAACCACGAATATAAGACTATGTAATGTTCTATATAGCTACGCAGGCATTTGTAAGAGGTCCCTTTAGGAAGAACGGGATTGGCGGACCGGTTCGTTGAACACACACGTGACTGTTTTGCAGAGTCGTCTAAACCTCGATTTGAAAAGGTTGATCCCAATCAAACACCCCTTTTGGTCTTCGAAGGTATTAATAAATTAGGATACATACACAGAAGCACCGGTTTTGATGGAGGGATCGGGAATAGTTCCGTGTTCTTAGCAAGCAACCTGAAGTGGCAGTGGGCCAGTCAGACCTGTCGCAGTGCCAATAACCGTTGGTGTAGACGTGTTTTAAAGTGGAGACCACCCATCGGCATACGTAATAGGGTGCCCTGAGACTCGTCGGAGTGACGATATACGTAAGACGGCTGGCAGAGGCTAGAAGAGAAAAGTCAAGGATCGGGCTGAGTGCTTGCCTCGAGAGGCCTATGTCCAGCAGTGGACTAGTATAGGATGTTTTATCACGTTGTATCACTTATCACGTATTATTCAGTCAGCTCGTGACCACGGCCATTGTAACACAGTCGAAAAGTCGAGCGAAAGGTACATATTTTTACCTAAATTAAATAATACGTGATAACATTCTGTGTCTGTAAGTCCTGATAACATTTAAAACGTGTTCAAATCGCGAAAGTTTAAAAATTACTAGTACATATGATGATTATGATGATGGTGATGATGATAATAAGTTCTTCACACTTCCCAGACCTTTATCAGGTCTGTGGCATTCTTTCATTCTTTACGCTAATGACCCAAATTTCACAATGTTAAGTTTGCTAACCACTCGTATACTACAATCGATTACCTCTACATATTCCTTTGCTTTTAAATGACGAGTACATCAAAGGCAAAAAGAATAAGAAGATGATAATTTCAGCCTGTTTATTGTCCCAATGCTGGGACTCAGACCTTCTCTCAGATAGTGAGAGGATGAGCCGGCGCTAATCCACCATACCGGCCCAGTGCATGTTGGTGAATGTCATATCAGCTTTCTCACGATGTTTTCTTTCACCGTTTTTGAACGATGGCATAGAAACTGCACATAATTTAGAAATAAAAATAAAAAATAAAAATTAATGTGTAGAAATCTACATACTAGCTTTACCTAGTCTGTGGTAAAAATATAATATTTAAAAAAACTATGCAGCAGGCACAAAGTAGTACCAAAGATTATATCAAAGATTATATGGTAGTACCTACTGTATTTCATTATTTCGTCTGCGCAGCTAATAAAATCCAGTACTACTTTATTAGAAGCTCAACTCTGAAGCTAAAATTACTTAGGTACTTTAGGTTAGGTTTGCATGATACATAATTCCCATTATCGGGCAGGTGGTGTCCGTACCTAACAAAAATAGCTGACTACCCAAATAAATATTTCATCCATATTTTCATTATTTTTCATGTGTTGGATACGCAGGGTGTGCATTAGTACGCCTGTATTACAATTTCATATCAATAATTCTTTTGTCCTGGTAATCCAATCTAACAGAAAATTGTACTTACTCCTTCCTAAGCCCCTTTATTAACCAATTCCCTGGAGAATTCCAAAGCTGATTTCTGAAGAAAATTGATGTAGATCCCTGAATTATTAGTACAGTCCACCCAATTTGTACGTAAAATTCGGTAGGGGCGCCAGCATCGTGTTTTATAAACAAAACTGAAATATAACCGTAGAATTATTTTAGTTCCGTCATTTGGCCAACTATAGAAATAAGCTGGTCGAAGTGTATCGCTAATTCTGAACAACACATTATACCGAGTTTGGGTAAACCAAGTTTTAATTTGCGATGCATATAAATTACAAAACTTTTCTTGTATTTTATGGCGTTTGAAGTACAGTGCTCCAATCGGTTAATTCTATATGCCATAAGCAGTCTGCTGTAATATTAATCAGCGCTCTCGGCCAAAGCTATAAGTATCAGACCTCTTTTGGGCATTTCAACATTTTCACTGAGCGGGAATGAAACAAAATCATCAGGCGTTAGCTTTAAAATAGTCGGAAAGCAGCTTCATATATAGATAGGTATAATTTTATTGAATTTTTCTTAGTCATATTGTTTTTCGTTATAAATCGTTATTGCTTCTAATCTATGGTATGTAATATAAAACTAAGATATTACCTAACTAGTATAAAAGCGAAATTCATTGACTCACTCATCACTAAATCTCGAAAACTACTTGACCTACGAAACCTGTGCCTATGCTCGACAACGCAATATCAAGTGTTGAAAGATTTTTAAGTTTTATTTAACATCGTCACAGACAGAGACAACCAAAGTAAGTCATGGTCCAGTTCAAGTCTTAGTAAAGCGGTGGAGTCTTTTCTAGAGGGATCGATGGAGTTTTGGAAAAATCATGTAAATACAATCAGGTTTTCCTTCATTATATCACTTTCCTACACTCGAGCACAATTACGAACACTAAATACATAAGTTTACAATAATAATAGGCACCTACAATGAGACGATACATTTTTTATAACGTTGGCGCACGTTTTTTTTGGTTTAACTTTTAGGTACCATAGACAAAATATGGCCATTATATAAAGTAATACTTTGTGACAAAAGTTTTAACGCGTTACATTAGTTACTGCTTGTTCACCTAAAACCACAATGTGCAGCTTCCAATTCCCAAAAGCCCATCTCCAAACACTTAGCAGTACCTGCTTTTGGGAGATAAGGCGCTTCTAACGACTAACCAGGTCAGCAAACTGGCATACAAAATCTTAATAGAGTCTGGGTAACCATTAGCTTTTATGACGCCTAGATAAAACTCTAGTACTTATAAATTTAAGCTCAGACCTAGATAAAACTTGGATACAAACAAAATTTATGATGGAGATAAGAATTGTTTAATTTTGCAGAATTTCACCAAATAATCTTTCACCATCACCATTATCAGTCTATCATATTCCCACTGCTGGGCCACGTGCTTTCTCTCGTCCTCCAGATGGGCTATAATCCACCACGATGACTGTGAATGTTGGTGAATATTATAAGTCTTATTCTAGGACATACAGGTTGGATCACGATATTTTTCCTTTACCGTTTTTGAGCAATGGCATCGAAACTGCAAATAATTTAATTTATAATAATTGTCATTGGTGGAGCGCATGCTACCGCTCGGCCACAATCGCTCTTAAGAAATATCTTACACATTTACACATTGCATTTTTAAGCAGGTAGGTACCAACTTGGAATGGTAAATATCATTTAAGTACAAAGGTAGGTATATCAAACAAAGAAAAAAAAAGCCTTAATTATTACTTATTACTAATTATCACTAATATAATCAAAAATCAAAAACAAGATGTTGTATGAGCCAGCTCTCTTATCACCAGCGGCATCCGAAATAGAATGTATTTACTACAATAAATAAATTAAGTATGGGTAGGTACGGAAAAGACCATGCAACGCAAGAAGTTTTTATGTATGAGTTGGCCAGTTATAATTTATTTTGAAAATGATTATTATTATTTACAAGTTAAAACAAATTATCTTAAAAAAACCGATTTCAAAAAAACTACAAAACAATCTTTCTTGTTACCACTAAAAAAAATTACAATACAATATTACAATATTTTTACACGGATTTTGAAGTCGGGCGGGAACTATATTTTATTATCAAACTTAAGATTTATATTTTTCAAAACACTGTTTAATATATTAAACAACTAACTAACTAACTAACTAACTAACTAACTAACTATTAACTGTTTGATTTATATTTTTCAAAATTTATTTTGTTTATGTTTCAGCTTGACTTCAAAATCCGAGTAATAGTTATTTATGATACAAGTGCGGTAAGTTGGTTATTACAAACGAGTGCCTAGACGAATGTAAGCCCGAGACGAAGTCGAGGGCTTACCATAGTCACGAGTTTGTAAAAACCAATCCGCACGTGTGCCATACAACGTTTTACAACACATTTGCGAGAAAAAAAGGCTACAAATGAAACAATTTTATTATTTTGTTTATAACTTAATATCAGTTACAACAATAGTTTCTATAATATAATAAGAAAATGGCGCGAACATGCAAATAGCGCCACTATCACGTGGTGAAAATTAGAACTACATCTTTCGTCTCATTTTCTCTTTAGTATTAAACTGAGACAAACGTATTGAGCAAAAGCGCTTCCAAGGAGGTTTGATCATTCAGCTTATTTATTCTCGTAGTATGAAACTCTTTTGTGGAATTCTTATGTAATTATGATGGAAATTAAAAAAATACCGTAAAGTACACGCACGGTGCTATACATCTGAGCGTGCGGTTAAATTCATTACCGCACGCTCCGTTGTATGACGCGTAATGTTTAACTTTCGAACGATGTATACAGGCTTCGCAAGTGCACTTTTTGAGCAAATGTGTTGTAAAATATTATTTTGTTCTTTTTGGTGGTATGTTTGTGATTTGTGGTTTTTTGAAGACGACTTTTTTAGAGATAATTTATTTTAGAATGTGTAATGAAACAACGACCATGATAGTGGAATGTCTGCTTTAAAACCGTCTTTAACTCTGTTCGGGGCGAACTAATAGTTTATTTATACACCCATGCATGCACGCCTCTTTGTTTCGACTCGAACAAAGCACCCGAACAAAAGTAGTGTAGTTATAGCTATTTGCTATCGCGAAATTCGTAGGCGCTCGAGCAAAATTATCCGTATTTTTCGAGCAGGTTAAAAAACTACTGAGCCATAATTAATGTAACTAATGTAATTTTCGTGAGACCACCTCGATAGTCTCTTCTTCATGATAAAAAAGAAACACACAAATTGGTTTACAACTGCTCGGCCTAATCGGCGTACAAACATAAAAAATAATTATTAAAAAAACGGGTTGAATTAAGAACGTTCCTCCTTTTTCGAAGCGGGTAAAAAAAAATGTTTTGGCGCCAACGTGAAAAGCCAGCCAGTTAGGTAAGGTTAGCCAGGGGTTGGCGTTTTATTTAACCTCAATGGAATCAGGATATACGGCGTACGTGTGTTTACTATGAAACAGCTGATAAATTTTTAATACGATTACTCGTAACACATAGTACTTGACACATATTAAAGTCGTTCATAATGATGAGAACACTGACCTCCTGCCTGGGGGACCCATCGTCTTTTGCAGCAATCTTAAAGATCCGAACATCAATTTTAACCATTTTTATCGTCATAGCGCTTTTCGAATCGAACTTGTTATGATCGTTAAAAGTTTCTACGGAAACGAGTCAGTACACTTCATTCGCGTCGTAGTTTCTTTCTTACTGTGTTAATTCGTATAAAAGAATCGTTTTAAACGTTACTGTAATCTGTAATGTTGTACTGCTATACACTTATGATTCTTGTTTTGGTGTCTTGGGTTCCGCCCCCAAAGGGTATAAATGGGACCCTATTACTAAGCCTACGTTGTCTGTCTGTCTTTCTGTCTGTCTGTCTGTCTGTCCGTCCATCTGTCCGTCTGTCCGTCTGTCCGTCTGTCCGTCTGTCCGTCTGTCCGTCTGTCCGTCTGTCCGTCTGTCCGTCTGTCCGTCTGTCCGTCTGTCCGTCTGTCCGTCTGTCCGTCTGTCCTACCTATTACCGGCTGTATCTTTCGAACCGTAATAAATAGCCAGTTGAAATTTTCACAGAATATGTAATGTTATGGCGGATTAATTAAGAAATTTTAATAATAAAAAAGACAAAAAGTAAAAACGAAATGGTGGTTCCCTTACAACAAACGTGTTTTTTAACGTATTTTTGTTTTAGCTCTAATGTAAAAACAGTAATACGTACAAAAGTCAAACTTGGCATGATTATAGTACACACTCTAAAGTATAATAACAAATAATAAGTAATGGTCAAGTGCAAGTCGTTGACAAATTTCGGTTCTCCACCGGATCTCGTACGATCACCGAAGTGAAGCAACGTCGGGCGCGGCCGGTACTTGGAACTTTGAACCCTAAACCCTATACTATATGCATATCTCGACACGCTCTTGGCCTGTTATTAAACGTAAATTTGTCGCTGGTAGCCTATATATTAGGTACAGTATAAAATTAAAAGTTTTCTTTTCATTTAGTTTTTTTTTTAGCCGGACTGTAGTTTTATTTCTTAGTTGCTACTCAGTAATGTTATAGTTAACATTATTTATAAAGTAAACTTCTACTTCTGCGATTGAAGCACGTACAAGAGACGGTTGCCAAAACAGTGTGATATATAGCTCTGTGCGGTTAGGACCGGAGCTGTTGTTTAGGTAATTTTAAACAACCTATTTATTTAATTGACGTTGTCTTCTATATTTAATGACAACTGGTTGCTGATCGGATCCTCACTAGAATCTTTCTGTGTGTCGAGAATACTCCAGCATACAGGGATCACCACGTCTGACGTCGCCGCAGTCTCACGGTCACTACCACGAACTCCATGAAGAAACGGTCTCCAAGTCAGTGGCAGGTTCCATCCTCCATGCCTATATTGAAGTTCTGTCATTGCCTGATCTCGATGGCTTCTCTGACTTTACGGGACACAAAACATTTCTCCCGCCTGATAGTGCTGCGTGTCGGAGCCAAGAGAATGTTCTGCCACCGTGGAACCGTTGGTATAGAGCTTCTTCAAGGAATGTATATTATGCTCAGTGAGGCTTATGAACAGTTGATCTTTGTTTCGCCGACGTAACAATCGACGTTTGCCGCAATGGCAAGGGATCATTATGTACACCGGAAACCCCCAACGGGTCCCAACAACCCCAACTAACGTCGGAGTAACCGGCTTAATCATACGTACGTAATTCCCGTGTCATCTATATAAAATGTATGAAAACCAGGTCAGTTTCCATAATAAAACTAAGATGCCATTTACAAAACCCTTTGATTCGCCCCAATTTACCGACAACACCACGATAGGCATTCGTGTTTGCTCGAATACATCACAACTTCACGCAATACCCGGCCAGACTTATCTCGGAGTGTGAATATTTGCCGAATTCTGACAGTGTATCGCCGCAGCAAAAGAAACAGTTTTAAAAATGAACTTCGCAAAATAAAAAAATAATTATCCGGTACTGCAAATTCTTTCACTGATAGAAAACTACACTATTCCTGATCTAAGCTATGCTTTGTTCACAGTGCTGGTAAAAACTAGTTATTAGTTCATCGTCATCATCAGCCAGAAGACGTCCACTGCTGAACGACAGCCTGCCATCTGCATCAACTGGATGCCCGCGAGTCTCACGATGTTGTCGGTCCATCTTAAGTGGGAGGCCTGCCTACGCTGCGTCTTCCGGTTTGTAGTCTCCACTCAAGAACCTTTCTTCCTCTTCGGTTATCGGTTCTTCAAGCGATGTGTCCTGCCCATTGCTACTTCAACTTGCAAATTTTAATAGCTATGTCGGTGACTCTGGTTCTTTGGCAAATATCCACGTTCCGGATTTTATCGTACAAAGAAACTCCAAGCATTAGCTCTCTCCATTCAGTTATTAGTTAGCATATAAGTATAACAAAATGCGTTGTATTGTCCAGTACAACATCACTAATTGTTTCTAATTCATGTTATTTACGACAGCAATTATGGTTTGTGAGTTGTGACGTAGTTCAATAAATACAGAAGCACAAAAAGCCGTAGTTTTTTCAATGCAAAAGAAACTGACCAAAGTGCGATCTAACGATTTGTACAACATGAAAAACAGTACTGAGTACCGATGGAAACTCTACTTTATTTATATTTCCTTATAGTATAATTTCTTGTGCAGTATTTATAATCAAAGGTACACTTGCAATAGAAGTAGGTACAGATAATATAAAAAGACTATAAAAAAGGTTACACGAAATGGTAATACTAAGCCGAGAGGAGGTCATTGTACTCGTCATTATGAATACCTTTTACCATCGGTAATCCTGAAATAGAAAATAAAATAAAAAATAAGATTTTTTTATGCCATAGGTGGCAAACAAGCTAACGGGCCACCTGATGGTAAGCGTCCATCATAACCTTTTAAGACTAATAATGTTTCCGAACCAACTCGCCCGATAGTAAAACGGTGCGGCCGAAGATGGATCGATAAAAATCTATCTAAATCCCATGCTATGTTACTCGTAAATGTCACAGCAGAAAGTTCATTCCACATAATATTGCAGGATTTTTCCTCGCGATTTTAGGTTTGATACCATAGTAGAAGTTGTTCATAATGATGACAATAATTATCTTTCGGCTTTGTGTTCGTACCACCGTATTCGTGGGACCCTGAATAGGGAAAAAAATCTGCCGCCAACTGCAAAGTGACATTGCTAAATTGGATATTGGACGGTACACCGGAGCATTATCTAGCAATCCCAACTCTATGACGTTAACTATATGAGATAAGTAACGATAACCGACAAAATTGTTCACCTCTTGACAAAGCCAAGGTCATTTAAATTTGTTTGAAAACAGCGACGTGGGTGTTGTGTTTAGTTGACCAGTGCGTGGCATAGTCTTCTACTATCCGGTCTGCGATAATGTTTTGCTATTTTAATGTGTTATTTTAACCTATTTGGAATAGGGTTTCTTATATCGTAGCAAAATAATAGGTATCTTATCGTTCAACATTTGTCTCTAAATGAACAGAATATAGTTTATTCAGTTTGGTTACTTATCGTGTAGAGGTCGACTGGTTCATTCTAGCGGAACTTCTATTTTAAAAACAGTGAATAGCACGGTTATCTTATCGATATTATCGGAGTGATCCTTAATCAGTCCCAGTGTGTGTTTATGTTATGCCAATGGCATGTGTATCGTGAAACAAGTAATTGTCTAGTTGTGTAAATTTCTACTTACTCAGTTCACGATAAAGATCCTGATCAGTGAAAATGCAGGCGTCTACGTTTCGTCCTTTTGTATTGACATCGGCGAGCACACATTTTAAAAGGTAAGTTCTTACCATCTTAACATGGCTGTTGGTTCTAGGAAGAAATTCAAGAAAATGGGCCTTGAGTTTACATTTGGAATCTTGAGTTGAGTTGACTTGAGTTCTTAGATAGATACATGTAGGTATACAACATATTAACTGATATATATAATATTGTTTTATATCATCATCATCAGCTCGGTATGACCAACTGCTGGGTATAGGCTTCCCTTTATTAATGCCACTCTACCCGGTTTCTCAGTAGTCGCATCCACTCGTTCCCGACCGTACTTTTAATGTCGTCAGTCAACCTCATCTCATCCTCGGTCGGCCTGGGTTTCGCCAATCTAATCTCGGCCACCACACGGTTACCCAACACACTGTACACCAACTCCCATTTTTTTTTTCATTTAGCTTAATAATTTTCACCAAATCTAGTGAAAATGTGAAGGAAAAGAGAAAGGAAAAGGGAAGGGTAAGCGAAGGGAAATTATATACTTTTCTACTATTTAGTGTTTTTTTCTAGTTTTGGTTCGAAAATTTTGTGCACTAACCCGATATCAACTTATTTCTATATCGTTGGGTATGGGTTTACCTAAACCTTTACTTACTTTTTAATTTTATTTTTTTACTAATGGGTTTGTGTTTGACCGACAACTTGCCGCGGTCTACGAGCACGTACGAGCACGCTTGCCTAGAAGAAATCACTCGTGATTTGAAGACATCCAGATTGTAACTATCGGGGAACACCCATTCAGGCAGCGCATTCAACATACCAGTAGTACGCACAATAAAAGTGGAACCAAAGTGCTTCGTACGGATTCTTGGAATATCAACCATAAAGCGATGTTAATTTTTCGTGCTAACTCTGGCAGTTCAATTAAAAAATGGGCAGGAGGGAATTAGCAGACTCGATAATCGATCGGTCAGTTTCCGAAATGTATCCGATTTTTTTTTTATAAATTAGCTACTTTGCGCTGATGCTCAAGACTAAGAAGCTACCAGCTAGTAGCTAGTTATTACCTAATAAGCACTGTTCAATAGTAAATAACTCATAGTTTGACTCATTTGATAACAATAAATACTCATAACATTTAAGCAGTAAAGGGAAACAAGTTCGGTGATCATTGAATATTTTACAAATTATAACCATGGCAAGTACACGGGTATGTCCTAAAACTGCGACCAGAACCACCGGAGGATGAGCATCAGCATCCTATTAGTACACGGTGATCGTATTACGATCCCCAAGCAGCCTGCAAAGCGTGGGGATTATGGCAACACCTCTCTCTAAGAGGAAGGCCTTTGTCCAACACTGGACGTTTGATGGCTGGTGATGTGAGTAGGTACATGGTTTCTACGGCTACCATCAAAACAGCGAATATTGCACTTGGTCATGACTGAGACCCGTTTTATGTTACGTTAAATGTAGGTAAAATTTCGACTTCGTGTACTTATAGGTACTTAAAATCTTTACATAGGCTATTGGCGACAAATGTGGCAGCTGAAAAATTTGACGTAAATGAAGATATACCACTAAAATCATGGAATGATATCCCCGGACCAAAATCTCTACCTGTTATTGGAATTCTACATCACTTTCTACCAGGAGGTAAGGTTAATATATTAAAAAATCTGCATCTTTGGTATTTTCTTGTTAAAAGTATCCTGACTTATTGTTCTCCGCGGGTTTACCCGCTATTCTAAAGGGACTATACATGGATACGTGGAAAGTGTATACTAAGCCGAGAAGGTTCCAGTGTACTTATCATTATGAACAACTCTATAACTTTGGGTGGTTCCAAAGTTCCGTGCCAAAAGACCGTTTCCTATGGAACAGTTGATATTTTTTGCGATTTCAGAGTTGTTCCTAATGATGGGTAATATGGACATTGTACCTATTTCGGCTTAGTACATCCTTCCCGCGTAAGCTAGTAGAAATGGAATAAGTGATGGTAATAATTTTCTTTTCTCAAAATTATTCAGGAAGTATATCTGTCAAATCGCGGTGAAACCGCGAGGCGCACTACAATAGTGTGATTCTATTAATATATATAAAAGATTTTAATATAACTTTTTTCCACAGGTCTTTTTCACGACCTGAATGGCGTAGAGCTAGCTAATAAGCTGTACGGGACTTTTGGACCGATTGTGAAATTAGGCGCTTTCCTTGGAAACGACCCGTTAGTACTAATCTCTGATGCAGAGAGCGCCTCCCAGGTAGGCAGTTATCTTTTTTAAACGCTATTTAAATTTGGCGCACCTCAATATGTTATATACATATTCAGATACAAGGATATATACATAAAACGATGATTTAAAGTTCAGAAGAAGTCAATGTACGCATTAGGTTAGTAATGTAGTGCAGTGTAATGTAATGATAGTTCTAAGTTGGAAAAAAAATAAAAAATAGTTATGTACAACTTTTACCATGTGACCATACCTCAAGTCGTGAATAAAAAAAAAAACATAAATATAATGATCCATGTTTCATACTTTTTGATACAATACAATATCTCTTTATTTATTACACACTGTAAATACAAATGGAACTTACAAATGGAACTTACACTAAACTCAAAAATAAAATCAGCTGGTGATCAGCTTTTTTATAAGACAATAAAATATTTCTAATCTGGTAGCCAACTTTTTACATTAACGAATTAACTTGATACACTTTTCAATTAGGTGCAGGTGTGGTTATAAATTAGTATTATTTTTGTTTGCCTGTTAGAGTATATATCTGTTTTTACTAAGTCATCCTTTATAAGCATTATTTTATATACCTATCTGGCAAGTCAATTGAACTTTACAAATGATACAGATGCTTATTTAAATACACGATATGAATGGATAATTGTATGGAACTTGTACATCTTTCTGCGCTCCACTGTTTCACTTGCTATTTTGCGTGAACAACTACATCTATGTATATTTTACCCCTACATTAAATTTTAGCAATATTCTGCATTATAGAGTTGAATAGGGAGAACAAATTAACACAAACACAAAGTTCATTTCATTTATAATAATCATCATCATCATCATTTCAGCCGTAGGACGTCCACTGCTGGACAAAGGTCTCGCCCATCGATCTCCAAAAGGGCCGGTTGGAAGCGGCCTGCATCCAGCGTTTCCCTGCAGTCTCTTTTAGGTCGTCTGTTATTTAGAATAATACATCATATCATTTATAATAGGTATACATTCATATTTTAGTTTTACGCATTATATTAATTTCGCTTCTAACTAATAATGTAATTAAGTCTTGGACTTATTGTCGTATTGATTTGAAACAGTGCAAGTATATTCATCATCATCATAATCAGCCTTTTAACAGTCCACTGCTGGACTTTTAGTCTACCCAAAAAAGGGTGATTTTAAAGGAGGTGTATTTTTAAAGAGTGACTGAGCCATATCCACCACGCTGGCCCAGTGCGGATTGGTGGATTCACATACACCATTGAATTTCTTCTCCGTACGTATGCAGGTTTCCTCACGATGTTTTCCTTCACCGAAACGCCAGTGGTATGAAAAATCCGTACATAAGCTCCAAAGAGCTCATTGGTACGGGCCCGGGGTTTGAACCCGTGATCTCAAGCACGTGTGATCACGCTTTCAAGTCTAGCGGTCGCCCAAATGGGCTACCACGGCTTGTAAGCTGCTGCAAGGCTGTTGCAAGTAATATATTATGCAATATGAATGACAATTAAATATAATAATTTTGTACTATGGAACTGATTAGATGGTGCAAGCAGGAGATGTATATATAGTGAAACTCTTCAATGGCTAAAATTATATGATTATTTACAGGATATTTACCGTGGTAAGGTTGTGGAATGAGCTCCCGATATTTCGGCGCAGTCACAACTTAATCATGCACTAACCAACACAATCATATAACTTTAGTGAACAACCGTGACAGCTTAAAACAGTGTCTTCAATGGCTACTAAAATGAATTATGAGTTAGCGATCATTTGGTTGGTTTTAACAAGTCCCATACCAAGAATCCCACTATCCACCATCTTCATAATTTCCTTGTCACCAATTGTAATGGGATTGTAAAGCATCCCACACTCGAAGGAGTTTAGGATTCTTTGGTTTATTTCGACGAGTCTTATAACAAGAGTTCCACCATCCATCTCCCAGCTTCATCATCAGACCCTAGTCACTTTCGTCTTTGGTTTGTTTTAACGAGCTACTAAATCGTATTTTTTTCTTCGGTTTTTAACAATATTAATTAATATTATTAAATAGATAAATATTAAAGCATGAAAGTCATTTCATAGGTCCTTCGAGGAGAAAACTGGCTTCCAATACGCACAGGATTTAAAACACTTGAGTACTACAGAAAGAACATAAAGAAAGGTACAATAGAAGGACGACCGACTGGTCTGATCACAGAGTAAGTAAATTTTTTTTAATGAAAAACTACTTGTATTGGAATACTTCCATATCTCGTAAACATATGCTTTTCGACGGAACAAAATATAAAACGTACAGAATATAATATGCACCATTCAACGTGATAATGGTGCCAGCATGCTGGGTTGCCAATTGGTATTGGTGATGTGGTGGAGGCATTTGGATTGGATCTCCTAGACCTTCAACGGTCTAAGGGCAATTGTTAATTGTATAACAGGCTAAATAGTTTAGGATACTTGTACCACAATTTGCATATTAAGCTTTGTAGTTTTAACAAACTAGTAAGAACTTTGTCTAAAAGTGACCCAGTGCATCTACTCACATATTTTTTTTGACGGATATTGCCACCTTTGCTGGGTATATCAAAGTTATCAACATCCGTTACTTATGACGTAAAATTTGCATATCTGGCCTTTCTTATAATTATATTTTATGTTTATCTTGGGTTATGGTCATCATCATCATAATCAAAATCAATACACCTTAATCCACTGAAGGCACAGCACTCAGGCTGATCATCTTTTCAATAACATAATACTGCTGGGTATAAACCTATGGTCCCATGCTACTTGTATCTATCTGATTCTGTTTGGAAACATTTTGAATTATTAACATACCACATTAATTTTTAGCCATGGAGAAATGTGGAAGGAGATGCGTTCTGCAGTGAACCCTGTGTTTCTGCAGCCAAAAACCATCAAACTTTACACCTCGGTCTTAGATCAAGTAGCTTTGGACATGGTCGCAAGGTAAGAGAACAGTAATTAGCTATTTACTTACATAAATATTTTATGGGGAAGATTAATTAAAGATTTACACACCTCAAACAATATTCCGTCTCCATTTGAGCCTTCTTTATTTCGAAGTCAATTTTGACCCTAAATTAAATATACGCAAGCTCTGCAATACGCATATTTTGCACTTAGTTAATAAATATAAACATTACATTACGTTGACATTAAAATATTTCAGAATGAAATCTCGAAGAGATGAAAAGAACATGTTGAAGGGTAGATTTGACCAAGAGATGAACTTGTGGTCCCTTGAGTCCATAGCGGTGGTGGCTCTTGGCTGTAGACTGGGCTGCCTCGATCCTAACCTTCCAGAAGATTCCCCAGCCAAGGAGCTCATCCACTGTGTCCACGAACTTTTCGTAATAGCCGATAAGCTGGACTTTAAGCCTAGTATTTGGAAGATGGTCGCAACACCGACCTTTAAAAAGGCCATGAGACTTTATGAACTTCATGAGACGTGAGTAAATATTACTCACAATTATCAATTTTTTAATGTAATTAGACATTTTAACCTTTTATTTTTACAAATAGCTTTAAACTGGTTTTGGTTGACAGACTCTCTAAACATTTTATCAATCAAGCCATGGAAGAACTCAAAACTAAGGAAAAATCAGACGATGAAAAGGGCATCTTGGAGAAACTACTGGAAATTAACGAAGATTTTGCCCATATAATGGCTGCTGATATGTTATTTGCTGGCGTTGACACAGTAAGTAGAAAATATTTGTTACTTATAATAATTATCATAATTAGTATTAGTATTTCATTAGCTACCCTAAATGTTTCATCGGTTTGTAAAAAATATATATATATATATATAATGTATATAAAAACGCAGTTAAAACATGCACCATACAAAATGATAAATTCTCAATTAAGTTAATTATCATTAAAAAACATGGAATTAGACGTGTTTTGATTATGTAATGTATGATTTAAAAAGTTTATTTTCAAAATTTAATTGTAGGCAGCTAACACCATAGCCGCAACTCTTTATTTACTGGCCGTTAATCCAGAAAAACAAACTAAACTACGAGAAGAGTTGAGATCGAACGAAGAAAAAAGGCCTTATTTAAAGGCTTGCTTGAAGGAGTCTTTGAGGATGATGCCAGTAGTGGCCGGAAACCTGCGAGTTACTACTAAAGAATATAATTTGTTAGGGTACAAGATACCTCCAAATGTAAGTAGATTACTGAGATTTTTTATGTGACAAATGCCTTTCAATTAAACAAGATGCAAGCTATTTGTAATAATGTGTCAGGTAAACATTTAAAATTTGAGTCTGTACGTATGCGCCAGATGATAAATGATGTCACCAGGCTTCAAGAAATGACGAGATTGGCGTAGGACAAAAAAAATTTTTTAAAAAAGGCTTTATAAATCATGAATCGATCAGCATCTTATCGATGTATGGCTTTATATAGATAGGTTATATTTAATGAGTTGAGTGTCACAAATTCACAATAAGCTTTTAACTATTTCAGACGAGAGTCGCCTTCGGTCATCAAAACATGGCCTTGATGGAGGAACACTACCCTCGGGCTAAGGAGTTCCTTCCTGAACGGTGGCTGGTCGGGAAAGAAGATCCCCTGCATTACAGACACGCTCATCCGTTTGCATATAGTGTATTCGGGTTTGGAGTACGCAGCTGTATTGGTAAGTAAAGTTAAAAAATATGTAGGTATACAGGGTTACGCGGAAACGGTTCATTAAGCCGAAAGAGGTCTATAATACCCATAATTATGAATTTACTATGGGATCAACTCTAAAATCGCGAAAATTATATCAGCTGTTTCATAAAAACTGTGATTCAAAAAAATATGTACCTAATAGGTTGTTAATTTGTTTTTGCCACAGACTTTTGACAGGATAGATCCCGCGAGTTGCATGTTTTGGGGCCTGTCTCAAATTGGATCAATAATCCAAATAGTTTTTTTTAAATATTAAATAAAAAACATGCGCTTCATCGCCACCCCGCCTGATGTTAAGCGATGATGCAGTCTACGATAGAGCACGCTTGCTTAGAAGAAACCAATTCACTCGCGATTTGTAGACACCCAGATTGTAACTATCGAGGAACACCCATTCAGACAGTGCATTCCACAGACTAGCAGTTCGCATAATAAAAATGGAATCAAAGCGCTTCGTACGGGGTTTCGGAATATCAACTATGAAGCGGTGTCGATTTTTCGTGCCCACTCTGGTAGGTCGATAGAAAAGTAAGGAATTAGATCATGCAGATACGATGCATACTCCCGAAATGTATCCGATAGAAAAACCGTAGACTAGTAATTGGAAAATGTCATCATTGAGTGTCATATTGACAAATGCCAAACGTATTATAAATATAGTTTTTGCACATAGATATAATATCTTAGCGTTAAACAGAGGGGTGTTAAAAAGTTTAACGTGTGAATCTGTATCTGCATCTGCATGTCTGTGGCATCATAGATCTCAAAAGGCTGAATCGATTTTGATTGTTTTTTTTTTTAAATGTGTCTTTATCTAGATTATTCTTTGCTTTGATCAATGATTTATTTATTTTATTTAGCTATGATTCAAAGAAAAATATGTTTAGCTATTGAAGATTATCAGCTTTTATATATATATTTTGCAATTTAAATGTTTTTTTTTCTTCATAAGAGGGTTTTGGCGTCGCACGGCTTGTGCATTTGCTAGTGCTAAGTATTAAAATATTTTCAAGTTTTATTATATAGACATAGTTACAATCAGAGTCGCCAAAACCAAAGTGAGTCACGGTCAAGTCTAAGTCATGCCCTAGTAAATTGATGTAGTCTTTACTGGAGGCTTCTATGGGGTTTTGGAAACAACTCGAAATTACATGTTTTCCCTCGTTATATCAGTTGCTTACACTCGAGTACGTTAACGAACACCTTATAACAAATAATATCCACTACTATTAAATATTTGAAAACACAAAGTTTAGAAAATAATACAATGAAGTGATTTGTTTTTTCACGCTGTCCCTTTCATTATTTCTAGGTCGTCGTATAGCTGAGCTGGAAATGGAAACGTTCGCTGCCCGACTGGTGGAAAACTTCCAGATCGAGTGGTTTGGGCCACCGCCGAAGGTCGAGCAAACTTCCCTCAACTATATCAAGGGGCCCTTCAACTTCATCTTTAAGGATGCACCGAAATGAGAGTAATGTATGCAGTAATGGGAGAGCCATCATTGCAGTTTCTAAGAACAACTGATAGTCTCCTATGAAAAAAATTCGTTTATGAATTTAATTAAAATGCGTACTAATACTCTACTCTACTCTACGAGACTATCGAGTAATCTACAATGGTTTAGGATATAGGTAGCTAATAAAAACTTTGGTTTTATTGTATTTTATATCATACTAGCTGACCCGACAGACGTTGTCCTGTCTTAGAACTGACAAACGCGCAAAGTAAATATCGACGTTAAGTTTTCTGAAATTTTCCAATTTTTTGTGCACTTTTCTTGATTTTTATTTCCATAAGAACCTTCTACAAAGTATTAGAAAACCTTAAAAAAAAGCGAATGAAATCGGTAAAGTCGTTCTCAAGTTATGGCGTGACCAAGGTAAATAGGGATTAATTTATATATAGATTATTTTCGTAATAAAACTAAAATTTTATTGAAACTCTTGTATTTTACTTTAATAGCATACTACCAATATATACTTTTAGTGCTTTTAAAGAACATTGGGATGAATATATGTAATAGTGCAAATCGCTGGACGGTGGAATGCATTACCTTAGTAGATGTTTGCCGGTAGTTACAATCTAATTATGTCTTCGAGTGAATTAGTTTATTTTAAGTAAGCGTGCTCTATCGTAACCTAGAGCTTAACAGCAGGCAAAAAAAGTGCAAGTTTATGATTCAATTTAAAAAAAGGACCAAATTACACAACTAAAAAGGCGACATTATCTCATAGCTATTAAAAACTTATTTTCATTCTCGGTTCTAGCCTGGACATTTGAGAGGCATTGGTGGAGCCAAAGCCAACACCAAGAGAGGCTTTAATACAAAATATAATTATGGAATGTGTGTGAAACGGAATTGGCATGAATCTATTGTACAGTATAGAATAGACACATTCTGGACCGTTGCGTAGCTGGTCTATGGTATAAGGTACGGCACCAGTCGGGTGCCATTTTACCATTACTGTCATTATGCCCACCCTTTTTATATATATAACATAAATTACAATCTTCATCATCATCAGACAGAAGACATCTACTGCTGAACATATGTCTCCCCCTTAGAACTTCACACTGAACGACAACCTGCCATCTGCATCCACTGGATGCCCGTGACTCTCACGATGTCATTGGTCTATCTAGTGGGAGGCCTACCTACGTTGTGTCTTCCGGTTCGTGGTCTCCACTCAAGAACCTTTCCTATCGGCTAACGGTTTTTCGAGCGACTATCAGTTTAAAAGTTATTTTATTGCTAATGATAGTAAACTGATACGAAATTCAGTTATCAAATAGCAAACTTCTTGAAAAAGTTGTCACAGAACCGCTTCCTTACGAATGGAAGACTCGCGATAAATTTATCTATAATCCCCTTTTTTTAAGCTCAATAAATAACTAAATTGTGGAAAATAACAAATTAATATCATCAGTGCATGTTATAACATCAATAGGCTATGAATTAGCGTTTCATTTTATGGAATGGTTATAAAAAATAATATCCATACATAAAATCCACACAAATGTGATAACCCTGTAATAAGGACCAATCCCATAAAAAGCAACTGCTTTTCCATCCTTACAGATTGCACATTCCAGCTGGCCCCAACTCTCGAGTCAGCTTCTTTCTCTTCAATAAACAAATAAATATTTAATGTGGTGGTTTACAGACATACACTCGAATATAAAAAGGTTTTTTAAGAATTGTTTATAATTGTTCTTCACTTTAAATCCAGTAAAAATAATATTAAAAGGACCATTGATGTAGTTGATAGAAGTCGAGTGAACCTTGATTGGAGGTCCGAACTCAACTTGAAAGTTGGCCATTAGTTGTGCAAGAAATGTTTCAATTTCTAGTTCCGCTATTCACCGGCCTGGAATTAAAGAAATTCTACTATAATTGTCTTATTATAAGTTATAATTTCCTCATACGCTAACGTTGGTCGCATATATCAGTCACGCTGACGAACACGTTGTATTTTATAAAGCTCCACACTTCGATGCTGATGATCAGCGTAGAGAGTTTGCAATATACAATCTATAGTGTGCGCACATATATTGGCACACCTGACCGTCGTCAGCGTGGAAGTAAATCTTGCTTAATTGTAATATCTTGTCCGCGAGCCTACCGTATTCTACAGCTGGATCATGCCTTTTGTTATGTCACCTGCTTTTGTTATATACTACTTGCAGCGTGTCCAAGTTCGACCAGTGAATATTAACAGTATTGTTTACCGACGTTCTAATTACGTTGCTATTTCAACCAATCTTACCACTTTTTAAGTATTCAGTAAGTAAATGAATTTAAACTAGACCCAATGACATAAAATTGATAAATTACGAATGCATGTTTCCCGTAACACATAACATATACATACCAATGCAACTGCGCACTCCAAACCCGAACGGGCAGTAGCTGAAAGGATGCGCCTGCTTATAGTTAAGAGGGTTTTCAGATTGCATCGTTTTCTCTGGTATGAAATCTTTAGGCCGAGGGAAATGTTCTTCCATCAAGGACATCTCATGGTGACAAAAGACCACCTGTCTCTGAAAGAAATACATTAAAACATAAGCAGTCTGGATGAATTATGCGACTGGTAGGTAGCGATAAATATAATTAAAAAGGGTATGCTTAACCCCTCATGACCACATGACAGAAGTGAAAACTTCATCGAGGTTGACTATATCACTCTCGCTCCAATAGTCGATTCGAGCCGACTTATCCCGAACGATAATCTGAGCGTGACGGTCACGTGAGTTCAGTGCTTTTTCCCATCCCAAAAAGTGTCCAACGTGCCTAATGAAGTTTTCACTTCAAATACTCTGAATACTTGCTTATTCTTGAGTAATACGCGCGTATCTTAGGCAATATTTTCAGCAGCGCCCTAAGATATTTTTACATCTCACTTTATGAGCATCAATCACACCATCATGGTCATCTCACACAGTTTTTGAATACAGCAAAGTTTAGTTTACTACTTATTAGTAAATAAACAGCGAATGGACCTAAACTCAAGCTATTTCGGTAACCGCGCACTGACTGAACCACAAAACGTTGTTTAGACGTTGGCCTTGATGGTGTTTGGTGTATTATGGTTGGACAGTTTGTATCTGTCAGACTTATGCGAGCCCTATTGCTAATAACGTAAGGTTTTGGGGGTTAAGCGTGGAGGCGTGCTCGCCGCATCCCCTGTAAGCCCTGTCAGTATCTGAATTCGTTCATGTACTGACGGAGCTTCAACTCCACTTAAACACTACATGGTGGAAGGGCCTCTTCAGATACCCGCCTGGCTTATTACCACCCTTCCATATAAGCGTGTCGCCAAATGATAACAATTGTGTTATCGTGTTCCGTCACTACTATGGAAGCACCAGTTCCCCCTCCCCCCGATGATGTGCTACACTAACGAAGACCGTAGGGCCGAGTGGAACAAAAAAAGCGGCTGCAGCTTACAGATGTGAAAGGTGGTTGTGGGGTCCAGGGAGACCCGGTGAAACGGCTGACCGCTGGCCGCCCGCGGGATAGTACAGGGACCCGAACCCGGGGATTACTTCCAACCTCCGCCCCGGGAGGCTGTCCCACCATCCGGCGCATAATCCTGTGGAGTAGCTGTCGTGCCGGAGTAGGAGACCGGAGTGGATCCCGACAGTTGCTCCCAGGGGGGACCGGGGGCCCTTCCGTCCCCCACGCCCACCAGTCACTACTCTGTTTTCATAAGCTGCTTATAGTTCCACTTATGCTCTTGCACTTTTTGCCCCTCGGTTTTTTTTGTCGGAAGTGATTCATCATTCTTTAAATTCAAATTTTTTAATGGCCAGAAAACATAAGAAGAACGTATCTTCAGCGGCTACGGACTCCATTTATCAAGTGGACTTTTGTAACATCCGGGGTATTCACGCTAATCTGAATGAGGTTCACCATCACCTTGAATCTGTGAAACCCGCCCTGCTCTTCTTGACGGAGACTCAAATATCGAATCCTGCCGAAACGTCCTACCTTTTATACCCTGGGTACAAACTCGAGCATACCTTTATGCGTCGTGCCGGGGTATGCGTTTACGTTCGGGAAGATGTTTGCTGTCGTCGTCTCTCTGGCCTCGAAGACTGTGACCTGTCCACTCTATGGCTTCGCACAGACTTTGGGGGTCAAACCCGTATCTACGCGTGCCTCTACAGGTCACATAGCGGGGACGCGGAGACAACTCGTTTATTCGAGCACATTGCCAGAGGAGCTGACAAAGCTTTAGAACAGCACACTTCCGCAGAGTTAGTGGTTCTTGGTGACTGCAATGCCCACCATTCTGAGTGGCTCGGCTCTAAAGCCACTAATCACGCGGGTCGTGCTGCATCTGATTTTGCCTTGGCTCACGGCCTCTCTCAACTAGTCACTGGAATTACTAGAATTCCTGATGTTGAGAGCCATGATCCTTCTTTGCTGGACCTCTTCATGACCTCACGCCCTGACCATTACCAGGTTTCGGTCGAAGCGCCACTTGGTCGCTCTGATCACTGTCTCATCCATACCTCAGTGCCATTCTTTAATCGCGCTCGTACCGTTCCTTCTGGTAAGCGCAATGTTTGGCACTATCGGTCAGCGGACTGGGACGGATTGCGTGAGTTCTACGCATCCTACCCCTGGAGGCGGATTTGTTTTTCTTCAGACGATGTTGGCACTTGTGCTGACTCCGTCGCTGATGTCGTGCTTCAAGGAATGGAATGTTTTATTCCAAGTTCTGTCGTGCGTGTCGGTGGGCGGAGTCGCCCATGGTTTAACAAATCCTGTGCGGAAGCTTCAAGCCTGAAGCGAACCGCCTTTAAATCATGGTCCGAAGCACTTGCTAGTCATAACTCGGACACCTCCGCCTTGAAGAAAAAACTTAATGCTGCCTCCAGGTCCAGCAAAAGGATTATTGCCGAGGCCAAAGCAGCCCATATCAGCAGAATTGGCGACCGACTTGCGTCATATCCAACTGGAAGTCGAGCTTTTTGGTCACTAGCCAAGGCTGCTGAAGGCAACTTCTGTCAGTCCTCTCTACCAGCCCTGCGTAGGCCGGATGACACATTGGCCCATAGCGCAAAGGAGAAAGCCGATATCCTTGGTACTCTCTTTGCCTCAAACTCGACTCTCGACGACGGGGGCGCCACATCACCCAACATTCCGCGGTGTGCGAGTTCCATGCCTGAAGTACGTTTCTCTCAGAGATCAGTACGGAAGGAACTCATGTCCCTTGATGTGCGTAAGTCGAGTGGGCCAGATGGCATTCCGGCTATCGTCCTTAAAACCTGTGCTCCTGAGTTGACTCCGGTCCTAACGCGTCTTTTCCTGCTTTCGTATTCAACTGGATGTGTGCCGTCATCATGGAGGACTGCCCTAGTCCATCCGATTCCTAAAAAAGGAGATCGGTCTGATCCGACTAATTACAGGCCCATTGCTATTACCTCCCTACTCTGTAAGGTGATGGAGCGTGTGGTAAACACCCAGCTCCTCGGATACCTGGAGAAACACCAGCTCATCAGTGATCGCCAGTACGGTTTTCGTCACGGCCGATCAGCTGGTGATCTTCTGGTATACCTCACTCACCGCTGGGCTGAAGCCGTTGAGAGTAGAGGGGAGGCGCTTGCAGTTAGTTTGGATATAGCCAAAGCTTTTGATCGGGTCTGGCATAGGGCACTCTTATCCAAGCTACCATCTTACGGCCTTCCCGAGGGGTTATGCACTTGGGTCGCCAGCTTCCTATCTGATCGGAGTATTAAGGTCGTTGTCGACGGTTCTTGCTCCGACAGCATGCCTATCAACGCTGGCGTCCCACAGGGTTCTGTGTTATCGCCAACGCTCTTCCTTCTCCACATCAATGACATGTTGCTTTCGAGCAATATGCATTGTTATGCGGACGATAGCACGGGCGATGCACAGTATACCGGTCGTGCTAACAACCCTCATGCCGTAGTTGAAGAAAGTAGGAGTAAACTTCTGTCTGAAGTCGAGACCTCCCTTGAGCAGGTCTCGGTCTGGGGTGAACTGAACCTGGTTCAGTTTAACCCAACAAAGACGCAAGTTTGCGCGTTCACCGCTAAAAAAGCCCCATTTGTTGTAGCTCCTCATTTTCAAAACACTCCCCTCAAGGTTTCAGAAAGCATTGGAATCCTTGGAGTCGACATTTCTACGAATGTACAGTTCCGCGGTCACATCGCAAGTAAGGCCAAGCTCGCATCTAAGAAACTTGGTGTGCTCAACAAGGCGAAGCGGTACTTCACGTCGAGACAAAGACTCTTGCTTTACAAAGCGCAAGTCCGACCTCACATGGAGTACTGCTCCCATCTATGGAATGGAGCACCCAAGTATCAGCTTGACCCACTCGATGCATTACAGCGTAGAGCTGTCAGAATTGTCAACGATCCCAAGCTCGCTGAACACCTTGAGCCACTCAGCATGCGCAGAGACGTCGGGTCTCTTTGTATCTTTTATCGCATTTACAACGGGGAGTGTTCTGAAGAACTGTTTGATCTGATGCCGGCGTCGCGGTTTTACCATCGCACTAGCCGCCACCGCCTGAAGGCTCATCCACACATCATAGATCAGTGGAAATCGCACACTGTGCGATTCACACGATCCTTCTTGCCTCATACCTGCAAAATGTGGAATGAGCTACCTTCTACGGTGTTTCCGAGAAGTTACAACATGGGGTTCTTCAAAAGGCGAGTTAATAGAGTTCTAAAGGGTCGGCAACGTATTTGTGATGCCTCTGGTGTTACAAGTATCCATAGGCGACGGTGACTGCTTACCATCAGGCAGCCCGTCTGCTTGTTTGCCACCTATGGCATAAAAAAAAAAAAAAAAAAAAAGGGTGTTTATTTGTATATTTGTGGTTTTCTTCATTCATTGTTACATCATAGTACACTTTATCGTAATTATTATGTGTAGAGCTGCGTCTTTTTCGATTCTAGGTGATACGTGTTCGTATGCTATTATACAATTATTCGCCGTCCAAGCATTGATTTACTCTGACAGCTGCAATCACATTGTAAAAAGCTGAATAAAAAGCACGAATTCATGTTTTCGTGATATTTATGTTTAAAAAAATCTGCGTGTATATAAAATTTGTCCACTTGCCAAGGGGTCCAGTAGACCAATTCAAAATATGCGTTGTCAACTGATCAGATCGGTTCGAGCAGGCCCAGTTGACGTATGAGCCTTACTTTAGCTAGGTTATTGAATGTAAGACTGTAGTAGGTACCCGATATACATCAGTGTAATATTAAAAGAAAATGTTTTTAATCGGCTTTTTACTATGTTATTGCAGCTGTCAGAACAAATAAATGCTTAGACAGAGTTTTAGCAGTTACGTTTCGAGAACCTATTTGCGATTAGTTTTTTCGCAATTTTCCGGGACAAAAATTCAATGACCGTATTTATAAAAGGTTATTAGAAATCTCTCACATATAACTTCGCTATTAAGATTCCGCAATACTACAAGGAACCCTTTCGTTCTGTCCGTTCGTCATAACCTTTTAGAATCTTCCCTTAATCTTATAGAACCTTTTAGAATTCTTCGACCACATCGTCGCTTACCTACAGGCGATCAGGCAAGTACCAGCTTGAGGCATTGGAGTCTATTGAGAAACGTGCCAAGAGGCTGATCAGCAACGAATCCTTAGTTCGGACTAAGCTTCTTAGTCTTGAGCATCGACGCAAACTTGCTAGTCTATCGGTTTTTTATCGGATACATTTCGGAGAGTGTGCATCGGATCTGCATCATCGAATTCCCTCCTGCCCATTTTTCTATCAGACTGCCAGAATGGGTACAAAGAATCATCACCGCTTTATGATTGATATTCTGAAACCCCGTATGAAGCGCTTTGATTTAACTTTTTTGTGCGAACTGCTAGTTTAGGAATGCGCTGCCTGAATGGGTGTTTCCCGATAGTTACAATCTGGGGACATGTTACAAACTGAATAGTTACAAACTGGACATAAAGTCTGCGCAGAGACTGGCTGATTTCATATTGGTTATATAGAAATCAAATATTCATTGGTAGCTTGTATCCGACACAAGACACAAAAGTGTCTACGTTTGCGACCTGCCTAAACGAGAAGTAATGACTTGAAAGGATATTATTAAGCCCACGGAGTACAAAATGTTGTTTGTCACGAGAAATACCGCGCCCTAACTGAGCGCCGGTTGAAAATATGAACAGTCTCTATTACAATAAAAATATTGCGGCGTTTTTGTGGATTTGAAAGAATTATTTTACAACATTGTGATCTCATATCGAAAATTCACTGCAGTATGGCAGCTCGTTGGCATGATCAATTCTAGCCTGTAAATGAGGCTTTATATAGACAACAATGTCCCAATTATTCTGACGATGACTCACAATAGAGGGGTTACATGAATGTGTCCAACTGATAAAGGGAATCAAATCCGAATGGACCCCGATCGAAATTGCTCCCTTTGAAACCGACGGATTGTTGGGACAACAATAGGCGCCGATTCTCATCTTCAGTGTGAATTAAATGAAGGCAAAATGAGAATTATGAGATATGAGAGTAGGCAAGTTGACAACTGTTCCATCGCTTTAAAACAATGAACTACTCAGAAAATGAGCGAAAATCAAGAAGGAAAGAAGACGCTTCAGTTGAAATAACGAGAAGTAATGACTTGAAAGGATATTATTAAGCCCACGGAGTACAAAATGTTGTTTGTCACGAGAAATACCGCGCCCTAACTGAGCGCCGCCTGCTTACCGGCACTGTTACAATTCCCTGAACACTCGTTAATTTTAAACAAGCCTCATTTAACTTTTGTTAAGTAATTTTATGTAAGAACCACCTTTGTTGAAATTTATATTTAGTTAAATTTATTTCGATAAATTCAGGCATTTATTGTTTATACCGATATACCTGCCAAGATTAGCAAATTGAAGTGGCAATGGGCAGGCTACATCGCTCAAAAAACCGATAACCGATGGGGAAGACAGGTTCTTGAGTGGAGACCACGAACTGGAAAACGCTGCGTAGGTAGGCCACCTCCGACTCCCAAAAAAAATTAAAAACGGTTTATAAAACAAATATGTATACTAAAAAATATAAAAAAACATTTTGCAATATTAACGCCGCCGAAAACGTTATCAAAAGTAGACAGTTATTTTATTTCTTAAAATACATCAAATGAGCGAGGGTGTTCACTGCACCTGTTACAAGTAACAAGCAAATAACATCAAATGAGCGAGGGTGTTCACTGCACCTGTTACAAGTAACAAGCAAATAACATCAAATGAGCGAGGGTGTTCACTGCACCTGTTACAAGTAACAAGCAAATAACATCAAATGAGCGAGGGTGTTCACTGCACCTGTTACAAGTAACAAGCAAATAACATCAAATGAGCGAGGGTGTTCACTGCACCTGTAAATACATGCAAATAACACTACAGAAACAGTTAGACTACCCATAGACCGTTGAAAGTAACGATAATCCAAATGCTCAACCCACTACTATTTAGCAGCGTATAATTCGCAAAATGACTTCGTAGCAAAACGTTAGGTATAGTTAGCAGCAAATATCTTGAACCTTGACTATGAAATCGTAGATTTTAGGGTTTCTTAGGCGCACTGAAGGGAGTACGGGGAGACAACGACCGCGTGACTTCAAGATTGGTTATAGTGCGTGCACCAATTTTTTCCCTCTACGCCCTTTTGGGGCAAAATGTTTGCCGATCACTATACTAAAGTAAGATGACGGACCGTGAAAATATCTAAATCTCAATCCAATCTTCATAAGAATAAGCTTTGAATCTGATTTCATATAAGTAGGTAAGTATCTGAAAACGTATATTCCTGAACAATCGAGTTTAGAACCTCTCAGTAAGCTAAATAAAAACAGCTGCGAAAAAGAAAATAGACGCAACAGTAACTTGTGTGGCTTAAGGGTGCTAAGTGTGGATTAGGGTAGAAACATAATCCTACTTTCAGGGCGTTTGTTTGGGGCTTTCACTGAGAGAGGGTCAAAATAAGACTCTGTTGATACGTATAAAATAAATTATGAATTGGTTGGGAGAAAGAGGATTCATTAATAAGCCTTGCAAGCAAAATCATCTTAATGCGGGTTTTGTTTTTGAAATAATAATAAGTTTCGTAACGAAAAATATGGACTTTTACTATACTTTCACACAAGTTTAGTGTATCAAAACTTTCAAAAACATACATTAATTATTTGTTTTAATTTGTCATCTTACTATACCTAATAATATCTACTCAAGGACATGTTGCTAAATCACAATAAAAACAGACACCATATGTATTGTTCAATTTAAAAATACTGTCTACAAGTAAGTCTACTGTCTACAAGCAAGTATTAGTAAGCGCTTGCAAAAAAATATTGATATTGACAAATAAACAGACGCTTGAGCATAATAATATATTATTAGTTATATTAGAGCTGGTTCAAAAATACCAAGCCAAAGTTAATTTGGCAGCAATACCCCGAGAGCTTCCTCTTCATAATAAAATAACTGGCCAAGAGCATGTCGAGACATGCATATGGTAGGTTCCATAGCCAAAGCTTCGCCAAAGCCATATAACTATGACCACATTCATAGTTCAGAATTTGGTGCATGGTTATAGACAAATTCGAACGAAGATCTAGACTTAGCCGAATGTCAGAAATGTATCATCCCGACATAATGTATACTTTTTCACTTCTCATGCTTGTAAAGTTGTTGTTAATGCCCGGTAGGACTAAAACAGCATTTTCTGCAATAGTGCACAAAACTAAACTAGATGTCTTTAAAATTGTTCAAATAGCTTCAGTTTGTAAAACTGAATTCGGCTAAATAGCGCAGTTTTATAAAGTTATTTTTTAAATTCATTTGTTGTCGGCGGTCCATGCTTATGACTGTAAAACTAGTAGGATGACAAAAATAGTAGATTTTACGAGTGCATTAAATAATCAATTTTAGTCGAGATGTTTATCGGCCCGAGCCGAAGGCGAGGCACTATAGGAAGACAACAGTAGGAAAGTTAGGTGTAAAAGAAAAAAGCAAACGTCGTCGATAGCGCAAAATCCCATTATTTCAGTTCTGCCTTTATTTCGTAGATCTCACAAACATACAGCAGTCATCGGAAAAATAATGTTGTTCCTGTACATACAATCATACGTACGCTCTCGCAAAAATTGATTTACACAAATGGATTTGCCTATGTACCGTTCCTTTCGCTGTCGCACCGGAAGTAAGAAAGGTTTGCGCGTTGTAACGAAGTATACAGCATATTCCTTTACTTATGATACATATTTGGCAAATTGAATGAGTCTTTTGACTGCAATCTGGTTCAAAGACAGAGTAGAGCTGTTTTAGCTCTCTCTCTGTTGTGACTAAATACTTAATAAGCCTAAGACCTTTGTACACAGTTGAACAATAAAGTATTTTTCTATTCTATTCTCTGCTGAACATGGTCAAGGAGAGACTTGTTCGTCAAATCATTTTGGTTACATTTATGACTCTTCAATAAGTATGCCCGTCGCAGACCATGTGAAGTACAAATAGCTTCCCTAATGTATCTGTTTTCCTTGTTTATGTGGTCTTCTAATAAAGAGTTATATTGTGTTATTTTTTTTTCTTATCTTGTCCAGTCTGTTATTTTTAAATAACAGTGATTCCAGTGGTTTTTTATCTTCAAAAATGATGAAAACATACGAAAGAGACAGCTATGGCCGATGTGCGTAACCTTAATAAAAATCTAGTCTTACCTACCCCATAAAAAGTATCTACCCTTTTATAAAATCTGTTTGAATAATAAACTTTGAAAATGTTAAGAAACATCCACAAGAGGAAAATTCGCCAATCGAATAACTTCCAAATAAATTACCTCAAGTTTCATCGAACATTTCTTTCCAAACTCTCCTTTAAAACGACATTGCAGTCGCTTTTTTATTTGTTTTGTCCAACGAAGGTGCTATCTGAATTGTAAATGCCATCAAGGATTGCAGCGTCTAGCTCAGACAAACAAGCTTTGTGACCTGGATTACTGCATTTTAAACAGCGATATTGCATTAAGCATGAATAAACATTCTTCCGTGACGAAAGTCATTTGATTTTATTCGATAGCTAAAAGTAATCGAATTGAAAACATTGACTTTAAATTAAATCTGTTAATACGCTTTATCAGTGCATAATTGATTAGAAAACAGCATAAAACATAAGTATTATAACACAACTAGCAGCAGCCCTCGGTTTCGCCCGCTATACAGGAACTACTTATAAACTTTTCCAGAATAAAAATTTGCATTATGTGTTCATCCAGTGTATATAAGTTGCTTCCATACCAAATTTCATTTAAGTTTGTTCAGCTTTAAATATGCCTAGCCTGCAATGGGAACTAGCTCTCAAGTAGTCGGTTGAAAATATGAACAGTCTCTTACAATAAAAATATTGCGGCGTTTTCGTGGATTTGAAAGAATTATTTTACAACATTGTGATCTCATATCGAAAATTCACTGCAGTATGGCAGCTCGTTGGCATGATCAATTCTAGCCTGTAAATGAGGCTTTATATAGACAACAATGTCCCAATTATTCTGACGATGACTCACAATAGAGGGGTTACATGAATGTGTCCAACTGATAAAGGGAATCAAATCCGAATGGACCCCGATCGAAATTGCTCCCTTTGAAACCGACGGATTGTTGGGACAACAATAGGCGCCGATTCTCATCTTCAGTGTGAATTAAATGAAGGCAAAATGAGAATTATGAGATATGAGAGTAGGCAAGTAGACAACTGTTCCATCGCTTTAAAACAATGAACTACTCAGAAAATGAGCGAATATTTGAACTTCAACGATTAAGATGGGCAATTCCGGAAAAAGACGCTTCAGTTGAAATAGCGTCGCCCGGTGTATGAATTCGAATTTTCCTTCGTAAAGAAACGGTAATGTTATTCATTCTTAACAGTAGCAGGTGGTAGTTATTTGTCAATCACAAGTGGAATATATATTGAATGTGGTGTTTGCCCCGTTGGTCCAGTTGGTAGAGAACCTGCCTTCTGAGCTTGGGGGCGTGGGTTCGATTCCTACCTATAACAAACATTCATGCGATGAACATTTGTGTTTGTTATAGCTGGGTGCTATTATCTATTAAAGTATGTGTTTAAAAATATATATGTATGTATGTCAGTCTCTGGCAGCCATATTACAAGCTTTGCTTAGTTTGGGCACAGAAGACATAATAGCACAGTTTGGGGTCAGATGTACGTGTTTGCAAATATGACAAAAATAAATAAATAAATATATATATATATATATGTTAATACAAGATTCTACAGCAGATACATCCATAAATCAGGTAGATACTTTTAAAGCTAATACAACATTATCTGGTACATTTAGGTATTCCCAAAGTCTCAAGGGCAATTCCGGAAGAAGACGCTTCAGTTGAAATAGCGTCGCCCGGTGTATGAATTCGAATTTTCCTTCGTAAAGAAACGGCAATGTTATTCATTCTTAGCAGTAGCAGGCGGTCGTTTTTCTTTGTCAATCACAAGTGGAATTTATATTGAACAAGGTGTTTGGGCCATTTTTCTTGTGGTCCCTGTGTCAAGGGAACTATCGATAAATCATTAAACGTAACTTGCAAGTTTAAAATGGGAAAGGAAACGAGTAACTTTTATATACTATCTATATCACATACTCGTATATCTATGTACCATAAAATTGTAACGAGGCTATTACTGTACAATGAAGATATTTTTTATAATCATTTTATTTAGTAGCTTAGGGGAGTAACAGGGACCTTACGTCTAACTCCTTACGCGGTCTCTAACTAACGTTAAAACAGCGCAGTTCGAAAAATCTCGCGAATGTGAACCTTATCGCACCCAGATACGGATTGCGGAACTTTTTTCATCACCTAAACTGGACAGCTAGGCGAACGGCCCCAGAATCCAAAAATGCAGTTAAATTTTTGGTCTATGTATCTGTCTGTTCGGGATTAATTCAGAAACAAGGCACGAATTTAAATGCATTTTTTGTGGAGTCCAGAGCTTCACATATGCTTCATTTGTTGACGTTCACGCAGCATGACTTGCGTCTAACTGTGGATCTGGAACGCCATGCACTGTCTCGCGATTCAGAGACGTTCACGCAGCATATCTTGCGTCTAACTGCCGATCGGAAACTCCTCGCACTGCCCTGTGAGTCGGAAATTTTTACGCAACGTGATATACGTCTACTGTATGTACACTGCGAGAATCATTCTAATAACAAAGCTCTCGAGACAGAGCAACAAAGTCAAAGACAACGTGACTTGGAATTATTATGAAAAAACGACAGATTTTTGTCAGTATGGAGTTTGTATGGCGTATTTATATGTGACGTCATTCGTAAGTATAATGCCATCTCTGTCTAGCAAGACATTAAAATGCTCATATTCTCCTTAATTTTGAACACATTTTATTTTTATTTTGGTGTTTGGCTCTATCAATGAACAGCTTTTTTAAAATACAATTTTTTTTAAAACAGTCCGACAGCCTATTATGTATCAAAGTTTCAGATAACAATATTATAATGAACACTCCTACGTGCTCATTAAGCTGGTTTCAAAATAAAAGCTATCGAGTTCATTTCAAGGTAAATGAATAAAGTTATTTAAACAAGTTGATCACATTAGGAGGGGTTTTCCGAGCGAAAAATCAAACCAACACCACGAGACCCAATGTCCAGCGAAGTGTAAACTCAATCCAATCAATAAATAGCTCGTGTTTATTCGAAAGTTTCTCTGATTTCATTACAAGTTGCGCAGCATTTTCAATTTAATTATCGTACTGTTCTCAATTATTTTCCCCTTTGTGCAGACATGAGTTTTGCGAAGTTTGAAGTTCTATGGCATCAGCTCTTATGAAGTATTATTGGAAATGTAATAGGAAAAGTTGTTTTTTTAAGGATTTGCCAAAGTTTATTAACCTTCTACCTCGCGCTTGTAGTTTATATGAAAAGTTGTGTTTTATGTACAAATCAAAAGTGGTTCTTGATATTCCTGATCTATAACTATCACATAACATCACATTAATAACATAATTGCAAAAGTTTGTGTGCAACGATGTTTGTTGCAAATTATCTCCCTAACAGATTATTTCCCTGTTTTCCGGGACTTGGTCATTACCGTGATGGAACAGCTGATATTTTTTTTGCGATTTTCTGTTTGGTCCCATAGTAAAAGTTGTTCATAATGACAATGGTCTCCTTTCATAATCAATGGTCTCCTTTCATCTTAGTACAGTCTATATGCGTGATCCTGTCGATGCAGCCCAGATCTATTGTGTTAACACTGGACGCACGCTATCTTCCATTAAGGAATATTGAAACTTTAGCCGTGGCACGTGACGGAGGCCTATGGGCCGGGCTTTTAGCTTTATTACCCGTCTATGTTTATTCAGCTGAAAGTATCCCAAAGACCGAATTTTCTTGTTTACTTATTTGATCGTCGGAAATTGAGGGAGCCACTTCCACGTATGATTAAGGGACTGTCTCCACGAATGTTATTATTTGTGGCGTCTCAATTAGGAGATTTACCTTCTGCTTGTCTCAAGGTTAGGTTATTATTGATCGAATTATATAAAAAACAAAGTGTGTCTAAATAATCTATAAATCATGTTGAAGCTGTCTTATATTGTTGTTATTTGTTGTCTTATATTATTTCAACAATGACATTTTCATTTTGATAAATTTCAATTTGATAGAAATGGTAAAAATCTAAATTACGCAATGTTTAAATTTTTCACCATCAACTAAAAAAAATATCATTTTTAGTGCCTAATAATTTAATAATAGACCAAAAACATAATTTTTGGAAAAAATCCTCAATGGTTTTAAATCTTCAATACTGTGGACAAGCGAGAGAACAGCAGATGGGAAGAGCAATATTATTTTAAAATAAACTTCATGTTGTTCAAGGAAGTCAAAATGCTGGTTGAATATCGGAAACGCTGGAAACTACTCTGCCAATAAGAACTTAAGAAACATTATAATGATAGTTGATTGAATCAGGCTTTAATTTAAGGAAAAAAAAACATAGACAAAATTCTAATAAATTCAAATATTCCAAATTCCTTATTCGACGATAAAGTGGAAATACACTAGAAATTTGGCAAAGAAACAGGTTTGAAGAAACATTGAAACATCGCGGAAGGTAACTCGAGGTGCGAGTGAATCGCACAGCCTATAGTGTGTGATTTCCACTGACTGCTCTATGATATTATGTAGATGAACTTTTAGGTAGTGGCGGCTAGGGCGATGGCAAAACCGCGACGCTGGCATTAGATCCAACAGTCAGATAAAACTTTTCAGAGAACAGTCATTCAGGCAGAGCATTCCACAGTTTCCGCAGGTTACGATATATGTGTTTGTCTCCACAAACACATATATTGTAACCTGTAGAGTACTCCTCGTCTTAAACACGCACAATTGTTATGGGAAACAATCGTAATCAATATAATCTATTTTCCGTCATTATTCATCAGATGTGTTGCAAGATTGAAAGATACTGCGATCAAATCGGTCCCACAAAGACCTCGAATATTTTATCATTTTTCAACCCGGAATTTAATGTCACATGAAGCGAGTTAAGTATATGCTTAAAAGCTCGCTTGTAATGATTACACGAGTATGAGTTCAAAATAAAAGCAATCAACATTTTTGTTTATTTTTTTAATAATTTTTTTATTCACACAGTATCTGACCCCAAACTAAGCAAAGCTTGTGATATGGCTGCCAGAGACTGATATACATACATATATAGTTTTAAATACATACTCAAATAGATATTAACAACCAGATATAGAACAAACACAAATGTTCATCACATAAATGTTTGCCCTAGGTGGGAATCGAACCCACGCCCCCAAGCTCAGAAGCCCGGTTCACTACCAACTGGACCAACGGGCTATCTAATATATCTGGGCTATCTATATATACCTGGTCCCAGTAGATATTATTGAGTGGCAACACATTAAAAGTGAGCTGAGGTCAAACGCCTAGTCTGTCAACCAGAAAAGGCCATTTATGAAAGAATGCGAAAATATGGGTCGAGGCGTAGCTAAAGCCCGTATACCTACGCGAGTCTATAAACGCCCCAGTTACTATGTATATACGTACCTAACTATGTAAGCCTTGGCGGGCTTGTATAGTACTTTTCTCAAACATTGCGCGGATTTTAATTAAAGCTATTTACTTAATATTCACATTTCACTAAAACGCCGCCTAAAACGAAAAACAAGGTTATCAAACCTCCTTACACTTTGGAGACCAAAATAGACCAACGTAAGTTTGAGTTTATAAGAATACCTATAAACTCAAACTTACTTCGAAGTATATTTTTCAAACAATGGATATATTAAATACCATACTTTATGAGTAAAATAGTACCCTAGTATAACGCATACGACAAAACTTCAGGACTTTAGTGGCAACAATTACAGGAATTACAAACTATTGATGAATTTTATTCCACAAACTTTGCTTCCTTGTAACTTTGACCAAAAAGAGTTTAAAAAGTTAGTTTGTCTTAGGAGAGTGACACAGGTACTTAGTTTTCCTCTCAACATCCAACAGTATAAGCACGCGAACTTTTTCCTAATTAGTTCGTGGTTAGTTGCGACAACTTTGTCGCTAAGTAGAGATACTTCGGGATTGTAACTTATTTTGCTACTTACTATATCTGTTCTTACTATCTGTTCTGTGGTTTGTTATGGTTAAACATTACCGACACTACTTGATTATACAAAACTTTCTCTATTTGCTGTGGATAATTATTAGCACGGTAGGTATTTATTAGTAACACGTGTGGTTAAGGTAGGTAACGTGGTATACTTGAATATACGGAACGTTACTAATAATTGTCATTGTCATTGAGTCTCTGGTTTTGTTTGTGATATGACTGAGTTGACGTGTTTGTGAAAATTATTTTGTTCGGACTAGCCGTAATTTTCTTTTTTGAGCAATGAAAAGTTGTATTGTTGCTGTAAAAGCATTGAGAACAGTATTTTGGGACCCCCAGCGTAAAAAAAACGCACTACTTCGGCGTGTTTATTGCCGGGATTGTGAGCGGCAGTGCTGAAATTGAAAGGACCCCGAGTATGTCCTAAAACTGCGGCTAGAACCAGCGGAGGATGGACAGCAGCGTCCTATTAGTACACGGTGAACGTAATGCAATCCCTAAGCTGCCTTTTGCCTAAGGGAGGCGTTCGGTTTGAATGGACATTTACTGGCTAATGATGACATGTGATGATTTGTGTGCTGAAATTATTTGTTGGAAGAAGACGTGTTGCCGCGTGGAAAATCTGCGTGGAAAACAGGTTGTGACACACATTAGGGCTTGTGTTGCGTGTAAGTGTATCTAACCTTCCCGCTTGGCCAAGTTTTAGGTTGTTTCTAGGTAGGGTTTACCCTAGAACTCGCTCGATACCTAGCTTGTGACGTGTCGGCCATGCCGGATCGCCAGTTGGTGGTTAGGAAATCAACTCTTTTTAACCGACTTCAAAAAGGAGGTTATCAATTCGACTGTATGTTTGTTTTTTGTTTTACTGCTTATTCACTCAACTTTGTATAAATATTCGCCCCGCGTATGGGACCTATAATATTTGCGAGATCCGAATTTCAGAAGTCAGTCAGTTCAGATGCAAATGGAGGTTATACTTTACCAGATGTTGTTCCTGGAGGTTGGGTTTCATTTTGTACAATATTTTATATACCGAAAGAATTAGCTGTTCTTCTGTTAGACGAGAGTACTCTACAGACACATATATTGTAACCTGCGGAAACTGTGGAATGCTCTGCCTCAATGAGTGTTCTCTGAAAAGTTTCTATCTGACTGTTTGATCTGATGCCCGCGTCGCGGATTTATCATTTCTATGTCTCACAAAAACTTTGTTTTATTATATTTTCGTGTTTACCGTTACGTTCTGGTGTCCCATAATATTTATGGCACCATAACGTGTATTTACGCGTATCGTGTCAAGGTAGCGGGGTGAAAAGGGAACCATTACCTCTCCATAATGGCGTTGAAGATAATCTCTTGAAGGCTGATGGGGTGATGCGCTGAACACGTAGAGAGGGATAAGCCTTCATGTCGCACTTACATTTTTAGACGCAGAATACGATTTTTATTTGTATATTAATCCTTACATTGCATCCTTACGATAGCAGGTTCGAGGCAAGTGCAACGGCATCCTGAAAATGATTGTTCCATATGTATCATAAGTTGTTCAGGAAAATTGCTTCGTAAAGTAGTTTACATGCAGTTACGTTTATTACATGATACGTCGTCACACGATGCATCTTGTCATTACATAATCTTACAGCAAACACAAGATGTATGAAGTTCACATATAATATGTTATACGGGGTGTGGAGGAGAAGCACGAAGGACAATATGTTCAAAGTTTTATTTGTATTTTTAGAATATATTTTATTACTTGGCTAAGTAGATATCTACTACGTCAAATATTGGGAAAAACTGGCGTAGACACATGAAAAAAGAAGAAAGAAAGTTTTTACAAAAAAAAGAGAAATCAAAAATAAAAACAATGTTATTAAAAACTAAACAACAAAAGAAAACTAATAAAAAATACAACAAAACAAATACAAATGCTAGTGGGTGAAATCCATTCAGGGTGGGATTCATTCCCAAATTTTCTACCTTTACCTAATAAGTGGAATATTTTCTTATGTGCCGATCCTCTAAATATAGCTTATATAAAAGAGAATCATGAAAATATGTTTTCGATCGGCAAAGATACCGCGTAACATACCTACAAACAAAAAACTTATTAAAATTGAGAACTTTTCTTTCAAGTCGGTTGAATATGGCACATGGTGTACCTGTACAGAGTACCAGTTTATTGAAAAGGTTTTGATCTTACTACCTAAATAAGGGCCAATTTAATGGATCACATTTGACACCTGTCTGTCTATTGTCTAAGTAAATCGTAAAATTGCCTTCTTTTGTCATTGTTACAATAAATATGTATTCTAACTGAAAAAAATTAAGCATTTGTGCAGTTCTAACTATGAAAAAAAATAGTAATTTCGTGTGCTACAAGGTTACATTGTTGAATTATGATGAAGTGTCAAAATGTGATCTATTAAATTGGCCTTACTTTAGAATCAAATTAGGTTCACAATGTTTTTACTAGTCAATCCAATTTAAAAAGATATTAAATAAGATTTTCTTTACATTCTGTATAACACACGTTAGATTGCAACGTGTTAAATCAACATGTATTTACATAAACTCGCTTCAATTACGACCCGTCTCGAACAATGTGTATTCATGTGTGTACAGTCACAATAATACAATAGCTAAAGGTATGTCCAGATGCGTACTTAGAGGGCTGAGTAAGGTCTGGTAGCTTATATAAAAGTATATAATAATAAATTATGGCAAGAGAACTGGTTTTGGTCACTTGCTGATTTGAAAGCTGATATAGAGAACATACTGGTTTTTAATCTATGGGGGAAAAAATCTTCGTCTATGGTCTATTTTGACGAATGACAGTCGTAGTGCCGCGAGTGTTTGGAAACTTTTCTGCGAAACTTTGAATACGAAAGTTTAAATATCTGGTAGTTTCATAAGAAAAACGTTATGTGGTTCCTTGTAAGTAATCGTTAATTAACCTACCCATTTTATTGTATTTTGAAAATTGGCCAAAACTAGTGTTTTCACGTTTTATTTTATACATATTTTTACTAAATTAGGTAATAGTATCTCGGTCCAAAATAGAATGAAATATTAAAGATAGACGTATATCCTATGCTAAGTTATAACACATACTAACCCAAAATATAAAAGTTCTGTCAAAATAATATAGTGAAGTGACATCACTCACGCAGGTGTCAAAACTCATCTGAACTTTTTCAAATACTAAGTCTAAAACCGGTAAAATAAGCTGCTTACTTCAGTATATATGTACAAAATTATTGTACAAAAATATCTACCGGCTAACTCTATTGCCTTTTCATATTTTTCACTGTTCAACTGAGTTTTTCTGCGTAGGTAGGTAAATCCACAGAAAAGGAGAAGTTTTTTTTCTTTTCTGTGGGTAAATCAGTTGTACCTAGATGAAATATCCTGAGTACACTCCCTTTACCCACTCAATATCAGACGTAATTTGGAAAACAAATATTTGACTAGATTCAATCTCAGATGATACACCAATGCAAATATTATGTATAGTTATATAGTACGTGATTGTTGAGGTAACATGGTATCTCTGGAACAAACTATCATATTTCGTCGTAAGGTATAACTATACTATATTATAGGTATAGATAGATGTTCAGTTCACAATACGGCTTCATATACCAAATTTGACGGTTTTAAATCAATTTTATTCAGTTAAATTACAATATTTGAGCTGTAAAAAAATGCATGTCACAGATACATTTGTGTTTGAGTTTATGATTTGGTTCAAAACACGATAGAATAAACTTTCCTCGGTCAAAAAAAAAGTGAAACAAAGTCGAGTTAGTGATTTTTTTTCGTTTTTTGCTCTAATGAAAGCTCGTAACAATCTGGAAATTGCATGTACTGAAAGTATTTGGATAGATTTTTGATAGTGAATAGTTTCGTTTTTTAATGGAATTAAAAGCGTAAAAAGGTCGCGAGAATTTGCGCGCGCCGCGTTCAGAACCGCACCAGGCGTCATCGAGGTCGGATCTATGTTCGTTTTTGTCGTTGCACTCCCCCCATGGGCGTCCTGATACTTGCGTGGCAAAATACATCGTCGTTATAACTTGGCGGGGGCTAAGGGAGCGTTTTGTTGCCTCGGATAACCGGCCGTTAAAACACTTGACAACGCAGTGACCACAGGGTTGGCAACTGTTGTAAAAAGGGAACTAGCATAAACACGTAGTTTTTTTTTGGTTTGGCTCCAGAAGTCTCATTTATTTAAGTTTTTAACATATTTGGCATTATATTTTGCGTACATTTTGAAGCAATTTTCATGTTAAGTACTATTTTTAATTTTGGCGAAGAAGTTTTTATCTCAGCCGCGTATACAAATTATACAATATCAACATAAAAATAGCTTCAATCCATTTCTAAAGTTATTCAAAAGCAAAGCATTATCCTTTGTACTTAAATAATTAAAATTCCTTCATGTAAAAGATAATGCACAATCGGCTTAACTTTTATTATAACTTTTTAACTGATTTTAGTTTCTGTCCCCGTCACTTGTACATTCAAAATAATATCTATTGTCTGAGAATAAGCTCGCAGAAGTTTGGCGTTGGAAGGAGTTTAATATCCTTTAGAGTTATCTTATGGTACCCGGACCTCTATTCAAACTTCTTGCGAAGAAAGCAACTAGCCTTGTGTTGTTTAACACTTTGGCTTAGATTCAAGAGGACTCTTTGTCTCCAGGGCCATTAAGTTTGCTATTTGCACGTATCTGCGCGAGATGGGCTTTTTAGATACTAAACTACGACCGGGATTGGCAAACTCAGGAAATTTCTAGCATGAGACAAAACATGCGTAGTTTCTTAGAGGTGGGTACTTCAGTGTAGTACGTATACAACAAGATACATTATAGTTTTAATAAAGGTACCTAGGTACTAGTTAATATATAATTTCTATTATATTATAATAATTTTATTTTATTAATATTATTTCTCTTTATTTCATACAACTCACGGACATTTAAGAGGTGGGGCCGAAGCCTATACCAAGAAGTAATATTGAGTACCTATAAAATACAATTATGGGATGTGTGAGAATGGGATTTATTCAACTATTATACTCTATAGGAATTTAAAAACCTGGGTCACTTATTGTGATGAATTCTTGATGGTGTTGAGCTGGTCTATAGTGTGAGGTACGGCACCCGCCAATTATGCCTTATTTCAAGATATTGTGGCGGGTGTTGACTTGCCAGCCAATAAATGGGCCCCCCATAAAGGCTGCCGTATATTGGCGCCGGAGGGGCAATTAACTTATTATTACTGTGTCTAATTATGTATTATACATTAAACTATTATTTTCTGTACCTATTCACTTTGACAGTTATGTCAACTTCATTGTGATTGGCACCTTGTCAACTTGTTTTAATATATTATTGTTATTGTCTTACCTTTACAAGCGTTGCTTAAAAGTAAGAAACCTCGCCATAAAAAAGTTTGGAGGATAAACTTAAATTTCTTAGTATGCTCATTCCTTTACTATGGCAAGTTTGTCACTAACATACTAAGTAAATGGACTAGCATAGAATCTGTCACGTGATTAACAAAGCGTAACAAGCCGTCTGTCAAATAGTATGTAGCCGTTGGAACCTTTTACAGGTCCCTAGTACGATAAAACAGTGTACATTGTATCCTACAATTTGCCGTCCTGTCAAAAATATTATCTGTTTCGTTATGATAAAAACAATTTTGGCATAATATGAGTAAAGAATGTAACAAGTTTTAATTTTTTTACTCTAAATTAGCACTACTTCTATGCTACTAGTCCTTATTCTGAGCTAAGACAATTGTATAAATGAAAATTTCCAAACATAAATCTTAAATATGGGCTTTTCACAGACAATCCTTGCTAAACAAAGAACGAAACCTAGGAAAGTTTTTCATTCGTCAACATCACACTGCATGACTTAGTAACTATTATATATAAGTCAGTTTTGTGTCTAAGTAAAAGTAACTACTTGTATCTAAGTAACTAGAGTTTTCATCACGCAAACTTCTGTAAATTTTTCAGATAAAAAGCTTGCTCGATAGAATTTCTCAGCACTTTTATCCCAAGTCTAAAATAAAATAGAAATTCTTCGACAAAGACTGCGAACAGCTTTGAGGCCGGTATGAATATAAAGCAGTTTATAGCTGAGCCAGTATCAATCTGGTTCGATTCTTTGCAATGGATTTGACGATATCTCTGAAAATGCCGGCATTTGGACAATGGACTATATATAAAAACTAGTTAGAGTAACAATGACAAATTGCATTGATCATGCAACGCTTCAATTAAATAAAAGAATACTCTACCATCACAACTTTGTTGCATTGCATTTAAAAAACTGTGTACGTATTTGTTTTTCAAACAGCCATTCAAAATTAGAGTTTGGATCAACTAGGAGTAGATTTATTTAACCTAAAATTTTCAAACTCTCGTTAAAAATGTTACTTGAGTACCTACATTATCGGTTCGTTTTTTTTTACGAAACTTTCTTCAAGATTTATAAATATTTCAGACTATTGCTTTTGACAACTAACTTTCACTTGCGACTTCATACAGCGTCTGAAATAAAGTATAAAAAGTAGTTTAAAACTTTGTGATTGGTTTTAACGGCTCTCTGTCTTAAAAATTGAAAATCTTGGAAAATAACTACAAACAACTTCGTAGAATATAAAACGGTTTTATCGAAGAACGAACATCAATCTCCGTCGAGTCGGCGGAATCGACGATAAAATATCAACACTTCGATGAAAATGTGCGGGAAATATTAGTAAAGTTATTCTTGTACTTATCGTTCTTTCTTATTTATGATCCATTATTTAAGGACTGAAGCCATTTTTTTACACCTTTAATTAGTCAAAAAATTACTTTTTATAATGTATATTTATTTTCATCTTGAATTTGTTAAATTAAAATTAAAGTACCTGCTAGTTGCCTTACTAGACAAAGTTGTATTAAGGCAATTCGTACAGCTATACCTGATTACAAATAGTTTGGTAAACAAGACAGTTTTTCAACTAACCTGCTTTCTACTAATATTCTTAAGAGGTAAACTTTGTATGTATGTTTGTACAAGATACACTCCGAAACGACTAAACCGAGTTTTAAAAAAACAATTGAAAGCTACACTATTCCTGAGTGCCATAGGCTATGTTTTATAATGATACAAGTATATTTTCTATAACATACACATACAATATTAATTATATAATTTATATTTGCTGCCAGTGTTGTGGGCAGTTTTGCACCAGGAACAGTCCGGGGCGGGCTGTTCGGTTAGACAAGAATTTTTGTAATTTGAAGTAGTTTGTGACATGCATTAATTGTTTAATATTTATAATGAACTAGCTGAATCCCGCGGTGCTACCCGCGGTTTTCCAATTTTCCCGCATTTTCTCGGAGAGTGTTCAATTTCAATTTTCCTTCCATATGATGTACATTGTACACTATCATCCTGCCAAAATTCGTTAAGATCGGCTTAGCGGTTTAGTCGTGAAAAGCGAACAAACATCCAGACAGAGAGACAGAGTTACTTTCGCTTTTATAATATTAGTTGATAATGATAATATGGAAAGAATATTTGGAATTGGAATGGTCGTATTTAATACTAGCTGACTCGACAGACATTGTCCTGTCCTAGAAATGAAAAACGCGCGAAGTTCAAATCGTTGTTAAGTTTTATGAAATTTTCCAATTTTCTTAATTTTTCTTTCCATAAGAACCTTCTACAAAATATAGTAACCCCCAATAATTTGCATCACGTGATTTGCGGACCCATTTATTAGTTTATTAAGGTTTATTAATTTATAGATTTATTAAGTACCTACTCAACGTACACTCAAAGTGCGCTACAAAGCAACCTCCAGCTTAAGATGAGCCCTACGTTCAAAGGTTCCTGTACATTCCGGAGGTCAAGTTATTTGGACCTATTACTGATGGTTGTGATGTCTGTAATTTCTGAACTACGAAATCGATGACCTTTAAATTTTATGGGACGTTTTTTAAAATACCTCTTTTCGAACAAAAAATAATTAATGAAATCGGACTACGCGGTAATGATTTACAGCCAAGTACACATTTTGACTTTCATCCCCTCTCCCAAGGGAACCATGCAAAATTTTGGGATAAAAAGTATCCCATAACCTACCTCGGAGTATGAACTCAAATTATGCTAAGTTTCATTTGAATCCATTTAGTAGTTTCGGCGTGATGCGCGGCCCAGATACAGACAGACAGGCAGACATACAGAAAAAATGAAAAAAAAAAAACATTTTTGACTTCAGTGTCGAAAATAGCGTGCCGTCCAAAAAAAAAAACTTTAATGTACAGAATTGGACCTGTTACAGTTTTATTATAAGTATGTAGATTGTAAATATTATGTGTATTTAAATATATATATAACTGGCCAGTGTCTCAATACATAAAAACTATTTTGCTAAAATATCTTTTAATATATTTTTTTTTATTATAAATAATGCTAACATTCAAAAATCATTAAAAAAAAAGTGAGGTTTAGTACATCGTTTGATCAGTAATACTGTTTACGAAATACAATCCTCCAAAAATACAGTTTATTACTGGTAATTAATACTAATTCATTAAAATTTTTTGTTCAGACAATCGTAACTATGGAGCTTCATTTTGATATTAAAAAACGATTATAAAGCTGTTCACCCTTTCAACGCATCAAATTATAATTAACGTAAGTTGAACCAACTTAAATGTAAATTAGCTTCGACTTGATTTTACATTATGCAAATCCGCTTAATAAATAAGAGTTTAAAAGCAATTTAACTTGAAATCCCTCTCAGGTGTTGCAAGACCCTTCAATCAGGGTTGTTTTTAGTAACAGGTGTACCTAAAATCTAGCAATTTTCACTTTTTGGACGTTCGGGGATGGACGTTCAGGGAAACTGCTGAATGGACATTTGGAAGCAATGTGCCTCAATTTTTCTATTGATCGCTCTTATAACTTAACGTTTCTAGCCATTGATGCGACATGTCATATTTGGTCCAGATTATTCTTTGGCGTTACTTACGTCTATGCGCGAAGGCGCAAGGCCACATACCGTATAGGTCGGTGCGCAAGGCACCCAAACGCGATTCAAACTAAGCGTACTTGTAATACAAAAAAAAAAAAAAAAATTGTGACTAAAAACCAAAAAGACGAAAACTGCTTGTACCGTAAAAGTAGGTATGTATGGAAACTTCGCGGGCAAATAAGCAATAATAACAATACAACTTGAAATCATGACAAATCTAAAACACGACGAAATTTCTGTCCTGACCACTATATGGCAACATAGACAATCTGCTACGCTACAATACTTTCGCAAATGTGGCAACCCTATAGAGCTGTAAAGTACTCAATAGAATCTCTACTGGTCGGTCTCGAACAGACGTTTATTCCTAAGGGTTCACTCCCAAGATATCCCAAATATTCCCAGTGATTTAGACCAATCGGCCTAAAGATTTTACGAGCTTATGCCTGAGTATTAATAATCTAAGATTGGATTATGCAGGATTAGACTATTTTGAGGATCGTAAGAATAACCTTTGGCTGTAATAGGAATTTATAACAGTTAGTTACACTGGCGAACGCGAGCGAATGCTTCTTACGCGTACGCTCGCTATCGCTGATATGTCCACTCAAACTCGTAATAAATAATAACTTGTGCATCGGATCTGCATGATCTAATTCCCTCCTGCCCATTTTTCTATCGGAATGCCAGAATGGGCACAAAAAAATCGATACCGCTTTATGGTTGATATTCCGAAAACCCGTACGAAGCGCTTTGATTCCACTTTTATTATGCGTACCGCTAGTCTGTGGAATGCGATGCCTGAATGGGTGTTCCCCGGTATATAGTTACAATCTGGGTGTCTTCAAATCACGAGTGAATCGGTTTCTTTTAGGCAAGCGTGCTCCATTGTAGACCGCATCGTCGCGAGTTGGAGATCAAACGCAAGCCTAATAAAAATAAAAAATTTATTAAAAACATAAATTATAGTTATAATTATTATAAACTAATAGACGGCTAGCACTCACGGCTGTAGAAAAACGCTCACGTTAGTTTCTATAGTAATATAGTTAAATTATTTCTTTGGTGTTTGTAGAAGACAATAAGTTGAAATGTAGGTATATTATGACGAATAATATGTACGCAAAGCAGACCGTAACAGTCTGTACAGACCTAGCAAACGACGCGCAGGCGAACGCACCCGGAATAACATAAGCGAAAGCATGTCCTCACAAGTAATCATACCAACGAAAGCGAGCGAATATCAGCGATGCTTGCAACGTACATTCGGCGAGCAGTGGCGAACGCAAGCTAATCTTTCGTGCGGTTTCACTGATACGTCAACACCAATGTTCTTTCGTTCGCAAGGATGTTTTACTAGAGTATATATAACATCGTTGTTCGTTCGCTATTGGTAGTGATCGGGAATTTGATTTTTTGAACTGACAAGCGTAAAATTCATCCGGCGTTATTTTAGCGCGCTCTGGATTATTTCGGTCACTCTCGCTCTCATGACATACCCAACAAGAGAGACAATAATGTCCGAAATAATTTACAGCACGCTCGTATCCAATAGCTTTACCTAGTCTGTGCTCGGCGTGCTCGTATCAAAACATAATCCATCCCGCTTAGTGCTTGAGTAGGTACCCACTCTACCCTACCCACTCTAAAACCAAAATTCATGTGGCGTATTCCACTCGACAAAAAGTAATAAAAAAGCCATCTTATAAAATATAAAAATGGAAAATATTCTTTAAACCATTTGCAATGTTATTTTTAATTTTATTTTACAAAGAAAACATACAGCTGCTAATTAATACAGTAGATATTAAGATAAACAGTTACACAAAAGCCAAAAAACATGTTTTCACTAATACAAACTAGAAATAGTGTAAATGCCCCGTTGCAACACCAACTAGGGCCTGGATAGATTAATAGTAATTGGAAAACAAACATTCGAGGTCTTTACATAAGAGATAATAAATTAGTTACCAGAAAGAAAAAATAAATAAATAACATACAAATTGCAAATATATAAAACCCAATACAAATTAAATGGTTTTTTTTAGATTTAATTTTACGTTTTTTGCCATTTTATTTTTAGTGTTATCAAATTTAACTTTTAATCTGTCAAAGAAGTTTTAAGAAATTATATTTTTTAAAGTATTATGCCTCATCATAAATAAGTCAACGTTGGTTGAATAGTTGCTATTGAAATTGATTATTCTAAAGATAATGACCAACCGGTAAAAAAAAATAGGTTTTTTTTTTTTTTTAGAATATACGCAAAGATGGGTTTATAGCTAATCCTAATCGAAAACAGATGGCACTAAATTCGACAAAATTTAAGAACACTCACGTAACTAGTTATCGATTACGTCAAATTAGGTACCTACCTAAACTTCTATCATGTACCAAAGCACTTAGTAAATTATATTATTATGGAGTTGGGAACAAGTTTAAGCTCAAATGAACCGCCCTTGTTTGAGTTGATATCAATCAGTGTGGAGAGGGAATACAAACCATTAAATATGTATCAAATTTTGGCTTTGAAAAATTATCTACATAAAATAATGATGAATTTTTGATTTTCAGATTCTTATTGATCGTTTTACGAACTGTATCTATCTATTCATCATCATCAGCCAGAAGACGTCCACTGCTGAACATAGGCCTCCCCCTTTATCCCCCACACTGAACGACAGCCTGCCTTTGCATCCACTGGAAGCCCGCGACTCTCACAATGTCGTCGGTCCATCTGGTGGCTACCTCTATACCTACCTATCTATTATTGTATCATTATTATTGTATATTATCATTGTTCACTCTACCTATCTATTATTGTATCATTATTATTATAAATTATCATTGTTCACTCTACCTATCTATTATTGTATCATTATTATTGTAAATTATCATTGTTCACTCTACCTATCTATTATTGTATCATTATTATTGTATATTATCATTGTTCACTTTACCTATCTATTATTGTATCATTATCCAGACCATCTTGTTCTCACTCCTAGACTAGAATCTGATTAGATCACGGGCCATCTCAGACAGATGGGATAAGCCCAGATCCACCATGCTAGAGTGCATGCTGATGGAGAAGGCCACCATGTCGCTGAACTTTTGAGGTTCTTCGAAATACTGGTTTTCTCATGATATTTTGCTTCGCGGTTTTTGAGCGATGGCATCTAAACTGCATATATCTAACTAATAATTTCCATAGGCGGGAACTTGTAATTGGCCTAGTCACCTAATTATATTTGTTTACTTATATACTTAAGCTTAAGGCTGTAAGTTTCCCTAAAAATGCAAAATAAAAATAAAATAATTTAAGTATAAGATAAGTCATTGGTGCAGGATCGTGGATTGAACCGGGTATCCTCTGATTGTAAAACATGCTCTAGGAAATTCTAATATAAGGTTTAATAAGGTCTAGGAAGTTATAGTTAATCCATAAAGATTTATGTAACTATTTTATAATAACCTTTATAATAACCAATTTTCCTTAGTTTTTGTTTATTTAAAAATTTATAGAGTAAAAATGATAACATGCGTTTTCAAGAAACAGAATCGAAGTTATTGTTAACCTCGTTATGAAGGGCGCCAAATCACTAGTAACTGGATAGTTCGCAAAATTACTTAAAGTTTGAACGTAGTTAGGATATGGCTAGTCACGATCCCAATCTAAGTTTGCCCGACCTCAGCTGACGCCTCCTACATCAATATACATAAAATATTGTATGTCTGGATTATCTGAGGATGTGTCAACATAAATTTACGATCGATTTTCATCATAACATTTCGAAACCAGGAATAATAACATATGTTGTTCTTTCGTATAACTAGCGAGGACATTTTATCAGGAACTGTGGGCAAAGTTCGTATTTTCGATACGTAAAATACATATCGAAATCCATACAAATTTCAATTTCGAAATTCATAATTTGTATGAAAGGCGATACCTATTTTACGTAGTGAATATTTGTACTTCGCCCACAGTAAATTATTTTGAGATAAGAAGTACCGTTTTCATGCCCTTAAATTATAACTATTAAAAAATCACATAGATCCGTTAGTCTGTTGCTGCGTGAAAGAAGATCAAACCAACAAACAATCCAACATACGTACGTCTTTATTCTTTCTTATGTGTGTTTATTCTCTAATTCGCATTTACAATATTAGTTTGACTATGAAGTTACATAATTATGGTACGTACCTGTTAATAGAGTATCGATTAAATACGATAATATTTTGATATTTTAAATGCTAAGAACAATTTGCCTACCTACTTCCTTTATCCAGTTCGCTCAAGAAAATTGCTAGGAACGCCATTTTTCGCCTGTCTGCTCCCGTCTTTCCCGTCGTCGCATGGGCATATTTCCACGTGAAAACCAACAGGCAGTAGCTAGCTTAGGTACATAACAACAATCCCATTTGGAAATGTTTCCTTGGAATTGGGCTTTCCTAATGGATCCCGTGTAGAATATCGCAAGAACCCTCTTGTTAATAGTTCCTATTCAAAACTTGAACTCATTGGAGGAGATTTTCGAGGTGAAATATGATTTGAGAACTTGAGTTGGGAAATCAGTTTTCATCCACTTTCATCAGATAACAAAACAAAGCGAGTTCTCAGAAACGCCATTGTAAGTACCTGGCACACGTAGTATTTACATATTTACATTGTCTGTGCTTGGCACGTGCAACTCTCTTTTCTTTTCTTGTTTCCTCAGAGGGTTTTGACGTCTTGTGCATTTACCTGTGCAAAGTATTAAAGTATTTTGAAGCTATTACATTCTCTTTGCTTGGCACGTGTAAAAAAAATCTTGTTTCCTATGAGAATTTTGGCGCGTCTTGTGCATTTATCTGTGTCAAATATTGAAACAATTTTCAAGTTTTATTAAATATCGTCAAAAAGTCATAGTCACGGTCAGAATCAAGCAAAGAGTAAGTCATGGTCAAGTCAAAGTCACGCCCTAGTAAAGTGGTGGCATAGTGGTGGAGACTTTACTAGAAGTTTCTATGGAGTTTTGAAAACAACACGAAAATGCATGTTTAATCTCGATATATCACTTGAGCACGTTCAAAAACACTTATTAAATATAACCCACCATTATTAAACCGTGTGTATTGTTTACTATGTAGCGTATGTAGCCTTTATTTTGTATTAAGTTCCTATTAAATTGTCTATGTATACTATTAATTACTATGCTTATTGTAACTGTTCTTATTGTTGGGAAGACACTGTCTGCTACATCACAGCTAACGCTAAAGCAGCAGGCAGGGTTACTTATTTTTTTCTGGATCTATGTTTACAACAATAAATTATTTTGTATTTTGTATTATTACATATTAACACTCAAAAATACACAATATAATAAAATGAGGCAATACCTGTTTTTTTTTCACGTTGGCGCCAAAATTATCGCCTTGATTGTTACCAATGTATTCCTAAAAATAACATAGTAGTTAGGTAATATATTTTGTAAAATAATATATTTTGTAAATGCACTTAATAAATATATTTTTTCCATACATATTAGAATAGTCCGTTACAGGGCAGAAAATCGTGTAGGAAGTAGAATATTGCTTACAATATAATTGGCAGGCTATGCTATATTTTTGCAGTTTTTAAATATAACAAGGTCAATTTTCTAAGTTCCTACCCAAGGAGATTTACATGTTGATCATTAAATGTAGGTATTTCAATAGTATTAAAATTAACAAATCAATAATATTAAGTGATTCTTTAGCGCATTTATTCATAATCCTTTTACATTTAATTGTTATTACTAAATATCGCAACTAATTAATTACTAATGAAAATCGATTGTTGCCAATTTATTTTGGTACAAACTAAAAAAACATGCGTGCGCAATGTGGCACGTAGGTATACAAACAAAATCTAAGCAACTTTTACAATGGAACTAACCAAGAAATCGCAAAAAAAGCAGCTGTTCCATAGAAAACGGTCATTGACACTCGAGAAAATGTATGGAACAGCTGTTTATTTTTTGTTGCGAATTTAGTGTTGGTTCCATAGTAAAAGTTGTTCATAACGATGAGTACAATGACCTCCTTTCAGCTTAGTACATGGTTATGCGTAACCCTGTAAACTGTAAACGACTGGGTAGATGATTATTAACCCGACGGCATTTGAAACTCTTGATAAAGCAGCTCCTTGTTATCTCCAGTTGCAAACAACTTGGAAGCTATTCATTAAGAGTTGTTGCAATTAATATTTAGCTGAAATTATCTGCGTCCCCTAAATTCATTAGAATTTTATTGCCACAGAAGAAATGAATGGAATTAAATAACTTTTAATTGGTTTTTGCTTTTCAGATGACTTTTTGTCTTTTTTTCGGCTCCAAACCCAATTATAAATTTAATGGGAATGCCGCGCAGTTTCACCCGCTGTCCTACAGGAATCGTTTATTTTCCATGATAAAAAGTTGCATATGTGATAGCCCTGGATATAGCAACCTTCATACCAAATTATTCAAATCCGTTACGGAGTTGTGTGTGGAAAAATACCTATATACACTTACAGACTTACATGGCCCATCAGTAGTGACCCTGCATCTGCGCTTGGGGGGGCTTCTGCGATTCCCAACCCAAACATTTATGTGATAAACATTTGTCTTCAAATTCAAATTACATTTTTATTTGTCAGAACATGGTTGGTACACATACATATGAAGTAGTAACGTATCTCATGTCCTTGCCAATTACAGCGTACAAATGTTAGTTTTTTATATACATATTTTTAATTTTTTTAAAGTTAAAAATTGAAATTATGTCTATGTTAATATATTGTTAAAATCATATTTTGGTTTAGTTGAATTTTGTACCTTCATTAACAGATTCTACCTATGACTTTTTTTATACTACCTAGTCTCGATCTTATGTCCATTACATTCCAATATTTAAGTCTCTGATAATTTTAGGATTTTTAGTATATATAAGGAGCCTTACAAAATACACTTTTATGCATGAGTGCAGTTTGTGTTTGTTCTGTATTTGGGTGTTAATATCTATTCAGGGATGTATGTAAAATATATTCATATGTATTTAAGTATGTATCAGTCTCTGGTAGCCTATATACAACGTAGCCTGTACATGGTAGTATATACAAGCTTTGCTTAGTGTGGGGTCAGAAATATGACCGTGTGTGTCAAAATGTCTCGAATATTTATTTATTTATACTTACGCACTTTCACACAAGTTTTTGCATTCAAAATATTAGAGTAAAAAAAACTTAAGTATGCCAACGGGCTACTAAAATAAGGTATAGTACACTTTTTTTTTTAAATTAGGGTTTAGTTATTTTGTGATCAGGCTTGATGCCTTTACTCGTACGAACCCAGCTGATGACCTTGTCGCCCTTTTTACATGTGGACTACTACATGTGGACTATTAATTAATTAAGTCAGTGTCACCACAAGTTTTTTAGTGTGCGTGAAACTATCGTGGGGCAAAAGTGAGCCGTTTTGGCATAAGTGGGGCATAAGTTTTTGCGTTAAGTGTTTAAGCTGTAGGTCATATAGTGAAAAAAATATGAGTAAGGCATCTCCCTTGTATGTCTAATCTCCTCACGGCTACCTGTTGCGAAAAGTTGCGCAATCGCAAGCCGTATTTTGGCGCGTTAAGGTTCACGTTCACGTGATTTTCCGCACTGTGCAGTTTTAGCGCTGTTTCAAACCCACGTTAAGAGGTAGCTATAAGGCCTCTAATCTACTCGACGTGATAATGAATAGTGCACATTCTTCACGGTATACCAATATCGGGTGATATATGTTTCTAGTCCATATACATGTCACGCGCTAATTTTTCCGTGAAATTTTCCAATAAGTTGCTCAGAATGTTTTTTGTGAAGGTTAAAGTATGTAGGTACCTTTGTTCCCTTGAACTGGCTCTCAAGTATAAAGTATACCTTTTACCCCCACTTCTCTGAGTGCACTTCCCTGTGCTGGTCATAAATCTAATTTAATGAACCACCATGACGTACAAAGTTAGTTTGCAAGTAAGTAACATAGACACAACAACACATTAACATTGACATTGACATTGTGAAACAAGGGCAGAAAAAACTATATTACCTAATACATTTTTTTTTATCCACGCCACTTAATTTTTTCGCATATTTTCAACATGTTGAGGTGGATGGTGGAGTGGTGGTGGTGGTTATACTCAGTCCCTTTCTCGCAAAGCGTGTGTTAGTATAGCATTTGTATGGCGCGACTGAGGCGTGACGTCATAACTCAGTATAGTTCGCTCTCTGTCTAGCATGAAATTAAAATACTTATAACTTATTTATTTTTGTAATAATTTTAATTTAGTTTTTGTTGATGAGCTCTATCTGATCAGCTTTTTTATGAGGTAATGAAAAAATATTAGTCATCATGCTATGCAAAATGTAAGTACCAAATGTTTGTTATTTTAAGTAACAAGGATTTAATTTTGATATATCATCTTTATTCATGTCGTTTCCTTTCATTCCATTTAACAGGAGAATAATAATTTCTATAAGTTCGTCACACAATCCATCAGTGTGTCAGACACTTGGGAAGGGTGATTGTGTGCGGGAAATATAATAGGCATACTCTGGAACCATCTGAAACCCATCATTTAACCCATATCACCGTTATTCACGCTAGCGTCCATTATACACACTTAATGAAATTAAGGTTCTTTGATTTCGTTTTTGTTAGAAAAATACGGAGAAAATGTTTTGTGGTCTCGATGTGGTGCGATCACATTACAATTTTGATGAGTTGAAATATAAACTGAAATAAATAATTGTGATTTAGAGAAAAAGCGCCGCTGGCTAGAGAAATATTAAGTTTAAGAAAAGAAAAGCTGAAGTTAAGGTTTTCGTTTCAAGAAATGGAATTTCAAGAACTGAGATCTCTTTAAGAATATCTACAGTTCTGAAGTTTTCATTACTCTCCGGGAGCATAACGCCAGCCGGTACACTGTAGTTTTGTAACCTCATTCATTTTCTTTTTTAGGGTTCCTTAGTCCTACAAGGAACTTTAGTAAATTCGTTCTGTCCGTCCGTCTGTCCATCTGTCCGTCTGCCCGTCTGTCCGTCTGTCCGTCTGTCCGTCTGTCCGTCTGTCCGTCTGTCCGTCTGTCCGTCTGTCCGTCTGTCCGTCTGTCCGTCTGTCCGTCTGTCCGTCTGTCCGTCTGTCCGTCTGTCCGTCTGTCCGTCTGTCCGTCTGTCCGTCTGTCCGTCTGTCCGTCTGTCCGTCTGTCCGTCTGTCCGTCTGTCCGTCTGTCCGTCTGTCCGTCTGTCCGTCTGTCCGTCTGTCCGTCTGTCCGTCTGTCCGTCTGTCCGTCTGTCCGTCTGTCCGTCTGTCCGTCTGTCCGTCTGTCCGTCTGTCCGTCTGTCCGTCTGTCCGTCTGTCCGTCTGTCCGTCTGTCCGTCTGTCCGTCTGTCCGTCTGTCCGTCTGTCCGTCTGTCCGTCTGTCCGTCTGTCCGTCTGTCCGTCTGTCTGTCCGCCCGATTTTTTTATCCTTCTACCTTCTATAATTAGTAAGATAAGTGCATGAAACTTTGCAAAATAATAGTTTAAAAAGTATTAAAACCACAATATTGAATTTTAGGAGTGGCTCTTGTACAGGTGAAAGAGGGTCGATTTTTTTTTCCACTGTACATTTGTCTGCGCAATTCGTAGCGTGCGTGGAGTTTTGGTTCGGTAATTGTTTTGGCATATAGAGTGACAGTATTGTATCTCGATGATAATTATGGACTATGCTATGAGTTACTTTGCTACGGCTTAGTTCTACCTTTCCATGTAAGATTGTATACGGTGGAATTATTAAATAAAAAATTAAAAGCAAAGCTGTTACGCATTCTTAAAATTTGTGACTTTGATATTTAATGAATTAATGTGAATTATAGATAGACATTCTAACTAATTGACTAGACGGTAAAGAAATACCATTCTTCAATTGCAAGTTTTAATAACGTTCAAAAACTTAACTCTTTACTAATTTATAACTTTTAATATTATTCAGCAAGCAAATTCATTCATCTACAAACACTGAAAGCAATGTAAATTCGATTTTCTCACAAATTCGTGTCGTTCCATCAAACTGTATATATTTGATATAGTATCGGAAAAATTAAATGTTCGTAATCATAGTGATTAACTAATATAGCGTCTGTGGAATATATAATATTGGAAAGCTGTTCGTTCTGGGTGGTTGCCAGATCATCCAATTAAAATGAAAGCATTTGGTATGAAATTATGGCATCGTTCGACGTAGATGAGAGTCTTCAATCATCTGCGATGATGAGTGGCAATATCGTAAGCCGATATTTATGTTAAATTAGGTACTTACTAAAATATAGGAAATTTAAATAAGACTATGAACTAAAAATATGAACTAAAAATAAGTATACATTATTAATTACCTACATATCTAATCTCAATGATATGTTGAATGGCAATACTAATTTTTGCAAAAGTAGGCGCCAGCATTCCTGTCACCAGTCTCACACCCACCACACTTTTGGCCAGGTCCCTAGACAAATCGAGAGCGGCTGGCCATGTGATAAACAGATAAACAATTTTATTGATAATAGATTAATAATTACTAGCGACCCGCCCGCTCGGCTTCGCACGGGTGTAACTTACGTGCGAAGCCAGGGCGGGGCGCTTGCTACATATATAAACCTTCCGTAAAAAATTATCTAACTGATGGTGAAAACTGCATCAAAATCCGTTGGGTAGTTTTATAGATCTAAGCATACATAGGGACGGTCAGACAGAGGGAAGCGACTTTGTTTTATACTATGTAGTTATAGTGATAGTGAAGTGATAGTGATAAGTCAGCGTATTTCCTGAAACATGTTAGCAGGTAGTAACTAAGTACTTATATATTATCTATCTATGGCTAGCTGAGTATTTGGGCCATGTAAATTATGAAATATTTTAATGCAATTTTATTGTATTGTTAAAACGATTGTTACCTATATACTTTAATCAGCTGGTATGTATAAGTACTTAGGTATGTGTGTAACCTTTCTACTAATATATTTATTATTGTATTAATTCTAAAAACCTCCTGAAAGTCGAAGAGAGAGAATCTGATTACCTTTGCCTCAGGGTATTTGATCAACTTAATAAAGGCATCAGAACAGGCTATCGGTTTGTTTTCGTTCTTTAAAAAGCTGACTTATAAAAAGAGCTTAAAACAAAATAAAAATGTGATTAAAATTAAGGATAATGTAAACATTTTTCATGTTTTGCTATCAGAGAGCGCACTATAATTACAAATGACGTCACACACGTACGTCATACGACACTCGATTTGCGGGAATTGGACAGAGTAGGCTCCTAATACGACCAAAAAAACAAGCGTTTACATCTAAGTTTTTTTAATAGCCTTTAATTATATTTTAACTAAGTTGTTATTAATAACAAAACAAACAAGCCTATTAATTAGATGGTTACTTTAGCCTGGTATATAGCACGGTGGTTTGGAATCGTCTGGCATTCAGCTGGATACGTAGCTAGTACTCTCCGGTTACCAAGCACCTAATGGTGTGGTCCAGCAGAAGCAGCCAGGCTAGGTGTTTTTTACCATCTTAGACCACATCGTCACTGAGTTGTGGTCAAAAGTTGACAACCGGCTTACCTGTTAACTATTAAGGCCCTCTTTTCCCACTTTTAGCAGTTTTGGTTATTCTAGTATTAGTTTGTCTACTGCCATGGTAAGCTAAAAATCATAAAAAAGGTGTCATATCAAAATTTAATGTTTTATCTAGGAAACCGTATAGACCGAAACATGATTAAGGACAATTTCGCTCTATAGAAAAAAATATGAAAGTAACACTGATTTGAGCTTTTCTCCTTATTTTTTTATTCATTCAAATACCTGCGTATAAATTATGTCTACGATATCTTAATATACAGATTTCATAGTTATGGAGGGAACCGTATAGGTACATTATTTTTACATTACAGCTATATTTTAAAAAAAATATGAGAAAAGCCTCGATAATAGAAGGAGCGAAACGCACGACTGTGTGTAAGTGCCATGGTTTCCACTAAATGAGACTTTAATTCAATACATTATGCCTTATGGTCTGCATCTGTATTCTGTAGTAACTAGCGTTGCTCAAAAGTGGGAAAACCACGCCTTACGAAAATCCTGGTAATTATTATCATAACAATGGCAATCTTAATGTTTCCCAAATTAATTAAATTGAAAAGAAAAAAAAACGAAACTGGCATAACGCTCCGTTATAACTCGGTTGCCTTTTGAAATAATTTTAACATGCTCCCTTCATTAGAGGCGCTTTATTCTTTCCGGTGAGTTTCCTCGCAAAATGCGCAAATTAAGATGGATGGATTTCTTGCCGGCTCGAACAAAAACACTTCGTTAGTTTTCTCTTTTACGGCGTACCCGACGCGACTGTAGATTCATCAAAATCGGCTCGAGAGTGGGAGGCACATGCTGAGTTATCCCGTTTTTACTAAAAGAAATACGTCACATATTTTTTATTCTTTTCTTTGTGGATTTCGTGTTTTAATTGTGCATAGTACGAAGCTACTTAATTTATGTAGTGATATTATTGTCCGAAAATTAATTATTTATATTTGATTAGTAATTTGATTTTATTTTTTTGCTCTAGTGCTAAAACGGTAATAAGTACAAGCATCAAACTTGACATGATTATAGTACACAATCTAGAGTAAAATCATCATGTAATAAACACAGACCAAGTGCGCGTCAGGCGCGCTCTAAAGATCCCGAACTGAATTAAAACTCATATTTTGGGTGCGGAGCCCTCGGTGCGCGAGTTTGACTTGCACTTGGCCAGTGTTTTGTACTTGTGGGCCAGTGGCCCATAACAATGCGCCATGCATCATGTTCCAGCGATATAAAAGTCACACTATTAAATAGATCTTGTTAAACTTAAGGAGAGGTAATTTTATTTACGACTTATATGAAGTAAAAAAAAAAATGCCCCTCGCTCGTTTTACGAGGTCGGTGCGGGGTCAGTGTAAGGAAGTACCCACCTCATCATCATCGTCATCATCATTTCAGCCACAGGACGTCCACTGCTGGACATAGGCCTCCCCCATCGATCTCCAAAAGGGCCGGTTGGAAGCGGCCTGCATCCAGCGTTTCCCTGCGGACTCTTTTAGGTCGTACTTATTCGATTAATTATTACTTTTTACTTACATGTGTGTTTTAAATTTTATGGAATCACATAACATCTTGCATATTGATCGATAAATGAACCTATAGGTAACTTCAGGTAACTTCCTTCAATGTTGCCAATATTTTCATGAATTTTTGTTCAACTGAACCAGAAAAAAATCTTGTTTTTAAATTGTAGATTTGTATAAATTCTAAAACAGTCGAAATAAATGATAACTGCCTTACAAATTTGAGATTCAGTACTGATGACGACACTTTCAGTACGTACAAAAAAACGTGTTGCAGAAAAAATACGTTTCTTTTTCATGACAAACAAAATAGTTTTTTTGCAAAAGCATTCTGTGGACGAAGTAGATACTATTATTTACGTGCGTAAATACGGTTAAAAATATCATTTGTATTTTACTCACGTAAATATTCATACTTCGGTCACTATTATCTATTATCTTGCTCTTTCTACTCGAGATAGTAAGATAGAAAAGCGAAGTAACCTTAAAAAACTAACGCTCTAAGAAATTGTGGTAAGTAGGGCCTTGAAGCTAAATAGGAGCGCGGGCCGGTTTATTACTGGAATTCCTGACGAGGGGCTTCAAACGCCGTATTATGGGCTACATGGAATATGTAATGAAAAACTTAAGCCGTGTGGACTTAATTCTTTTCTTCGGAGAGTAACTATCGCCGTAGCGTTGATAGCTCAGTGATTGGCGCGTTCGAATTCCAATTCCAAGGGTGTGGGTTCAAATCCCATCAATGGACTCGGTGAAAGAAAACATCGTGAGGAATCCATAATAAGATAGTAGGGCACTTTACAATTCCAGGCTGGCTAGCTACCACCCTCAAGTTGAAAATCTGTCGCCAAGTACCTAAGGGTTGTTCCAGCAGCATCACTTTAGAACCAGTTTCCATTCTAGGGTAGGCGTGTTTACCATCTTCGACCACACCGTCACTTAACATCCTATACTGGGTTACGCGGAAAGGGTGTATTAGCCAAAAGAGGTCCATAGTACTCGTCATTATGAACAACTTTTATTATTAGCGACTGAAATCGCGAAAAATTATCAGCTGTTCCATAAAAAACGGTTATGCACACTCGACGAAATGTATGGAACAGGTGATTTTTTTGGTGATATTAGGGTGGGTCCCATGGTAAAAGTTGTTCATTCATGATAAGTACCTAATAAGGACCTTTTTCGACTTATTACACCCTTTCTGCGTAACCCTGTATAAATAGTACCTATATAACCATTAACTCTCAGTCAGGTGTTTCGTGAACTAAGGTTTGAGTTCAGTAACTAAGCTCAACGTAGGTGCCTAATCGTGACTGCAAGGCTGATCATCATATTTCTCGCAACAGGTGCCTGTAACGTTTCAACTTTATAAAGGATTACTGAACAGCTATAACGATTGTGCTTTCGTTCCGTCGTTTCTTTTTATGGATAAATTTATACAGATTAAAACCATTATATCCCGAATAAATCAACAACAGATTTGTTTTAACTTGCTTGCTTTGCTTGCAACAGATAACTACCTATTTGGCCAAAAACTAAGTATTGCCATTCAATGTGGCAGTGCTGCCAGTGTTTGAATGACTTCTTTTCCTGCTACCACCAAAGGGGTTTTTGAGTAATTTTTCAGTTATATGTTTCTAAATAATCATTGTACTTAAGTAGTTTTAGAACTTTGATTGGCCACACTTATTGAAAATCATCATTACAGCCATAGGACGTTCACTGCTGGACATATGCCTCCCCATCGATCTCCAAAAGGGCCGGTTGGAAGCGACCATCCAGCATTTTCTTGCGGTCTCTTTAATGTCGTCTGTCCGCCTTGTGGTGGACGTCTTACGCTGCGCTTACTGGTCCATGGTCTCCATTCCAGAACCTTTCGGCCCCATTAGTCATCTTCTGCGTGCTATGTGCCCTGCCCACTGCCCCTTCAACTTGCTAATCCGGTGGACTATGTCGGTATATAACTTTTGTTCATTTACGGATATCCTAATTTCTGATTCGATCTCGTAGAGAAACTCCGAGCACAGCCCTCTTCATAGCTTGTTGTGCGACTTTGAACTTGCTTATGAGGCCCATGGTTAGAGACCTAAATTGAAATTACCTGCAATAAAAAAAACATCAATAAAAATTACAACTAGATAAGTATCACAATAATATAATATGATGCACTTAAAAATTCTTACAAAGAGTGTAAACCGCATCTGTAATCAGAATCACTTGATATTGTTCATGCAGAAAAATTTTTTTTCTTGTCAGTGACATAAAAAGCTCGCCTATCTCAGAATATTGAATTTATATGAAAAGAAAACAATACTGATATCAAGCAAACTACAACAGTAAAGTGGACCCATGATAGCGTAAGAAAATATGAAATATTTTGGGACCAAAAATATACCTACCCTGCCGAGGGCAATATTTTTTATGTGTCATGTTTTATGTATTTGTGAAAACGAAATTTACGGAGTCTGCAAAGTCATATTTTGCGATTGAATTATACAAGCGAGACGGCAAACTAGGAGTAATAGGATTTGGTGTGGTAAACGATATCTAGATTCGCATAAAATGTTGCTCGGAATTGCGTCCTCTAGCTGCCTTTCGCTACTAATCGTGTTTAGTGAAAGAAAGGGTCAAGCCCAGCACCTGCGATCCAATTTGTCAAGATGTCGGGTTGTCGCCCTATTGCCGGTATAGGCCTTTTTTTTGTTGAAAGATAAATTCTGAAATGTTCAAGCTCCACGTATATTTTTCCACATTTATTATCTTACCAACCTCGTTACTTATTATTCCCCGTTACTTGGGTTTAACTTCCGTGGAATATTTACCTGAGCCAAGTTTGTGCGGAAGGTTAAATATTTTTGTGAATTTAGAAAGATCCAACTTTGAATTCACAACTGCTAAAACCATTTAACCATTCTTTCCGTCTGCAGTTCGCTCGCCTGCACATTATAACGTTATTGAAGTTATAAAACCACTAGGTGTGAATTTTCTAAAGTTAAAAGTGAAACAATATTTTTTCTGCCTACAATAGACCTAAAAACATCCTAGATCTATGATCATAACATGCAAAATGAAATAAAAAAACATTAATATTTAAAAAATAAAAAAACAAATTTTTTTTGGTTCCGTACCCTGAATGTACAAACGGGACCATATTACTAAGCCTACGCTGTCTGTCTGTCTGTGTGTGCTTCCGTCCGTCCTCTGTCTGTCCTACCCTTAAACGGCTGGTATCTTTCGAATCGTAATAGAGAGCCAGTTGAAATTTTCACAGAATATGTAATGTTACGGCGGATTAACTAACAAATAAAAAAGTCAAAAAGTAATTAAAAAAGAAAGGGGGGTCCCCATACAACAAATGTATTTTCGTTGTATGTTCGACAATAACTTGAGTTAAAATTAGGGAAGTATTTTATTCAAAACAAAATCGGTCTAGATATTTCAAATATATACGCACAATACACAAGATGGACAGACGACCTAAAAGAGTCCGCAGGGAAACGCTGGATGCAGGCCGCTACCAATCGACCCTTTTGGAGATCGATGGAGAAGGCTATGTCCGGCAGTGGACGTCCTATCACTGAAATGATGCTGATGATGAAACATTTATGTAGAGTTTCTGAGCTACGACTTCGTAGTGTACAAAAAACTAGACAACAAAACACAATGGATTACACCAGCGCGGATCGTGGCTAGGAACAGCAAGAAGAGGGTGTTCGTCTACAAAACCAAAGAGCAGTGCGAAATATGGATTTCACACTGGTTTCACAAGTCAAAATTCAATTATTGGCAATTATTATTAATTAATGGCAATTATTGCATTCATATTATATTTATGTAGTAATATTTAGGGTAGGTACATACAATATATATCTGCTTCGACAAAGTAAAAGAAAGTAAAAAGCAACTCCGATAATAAAAAGTAAGTATAAAGTTACTTTACTTTGATCCAGTATCTCAATCCAGCACTGGAATCCAGTGGCCTTGAATCGTAATTTGACCAATATTCATGTGACATTTAAATCCAGTCCATTCAGGATTCGGTAGCGCTGGAATGAAATGAAGCAACCGTCAACTTTTTTAACCTCTGTCCGCCTCCCACAGCCCACCACCTCACATTTTTCTTGGAACACTTAAACCACAATTATTGTAATGGAAAGAACTAATGGACTAATCTGAATGGCGTGGGTCGAATGTTATGGTCGATCCAGCGTAACTGGATCAATGTAAATGAGCTTCAAGTCCGATGATATTAAAGCGTCTTTTAAAAATGGCGACAAGTATAACTGTTGCTGTCTTAATGCTTTTAGAGAGCTTTTAAGTCATATCGTGAGAAATGCACCTGACAATTTCTTATTACTGTTTCGAGTAAAGCTCTATTTTGTGCTCTCTCATTATTAATCTTAGGAAAAATACTTTACTGTAATTTTAACAGTTGGTATAAAATTATTTGTGTACCTACCTAAATTATTGTGAAGATTTAACTTAAAGAACCGAGTTAAATACATAAAAGCATAAAGTTTCATGCACTAGCAAGAAGGTAAGAATTAGGATGGATAGGCGGATAGAACTAACTTATAATAGGTAGTACATTGCATAGTAGGAACTACGGAAACCTAAAAATATTAAATCGACTGCTAAATGCTGCATTCGAAGATAGCACTGAATATTTCATAATGCTGATAACGTGCTACGAGTCTACTTCAACGTTACACTGCTTTGCAATTAGTTGTTTAGGTGATGCGAAAAGTTGTGCGACCACAAACCGTATCTCGGTGCGTTTAGGTTCACGTTCGTGTGATTTTCCGCAATGCGCTGTTTCGACCCCGCGTTAAGAGGTAGCCGTAAAGACTGCCTGGTAGCGTGTTCTGTTGTGCTACCTTCTTGCTAGGAACGCTAGTTTTAGGATATAGATTTAGGTATTGTACTAAAATTCTCCTATCTTGTCGTGTCAAGCACGATAAAAAAAACATAATTTTTCCACATATTACAAAATGCATCGTTCAATTTGAATTACCCGGATGTCGGGCATAAAACGAAAAAATAGAGCCGTAATTGTCAAGATGAATATAGTAAACCATAACATTAAAATTGTTTACTTTATGTCAGTAATTTAACGAAATCCACTCTCAAACTTTTTGATAGTTTTCTAAAAAACTACTTTTGTAAATAGGAGTTAATAAGTTGATATACTTATTGCGTATTTCAAAAATTTGAGGCCGTATTTACAATAAAAAAATACAAATCTATTTATTACAGAAATTGATTTTTCTGTATTTTCTATTTGATAGAGTCGGAACGGCAAAAATCCTAATTACGTTGCTTTTTTCGTCAAAAATGTGAGTGGGCTCTTAACAGAATTTCTCAAAATATAAAAATAAGTGACAGTGTATTTATTATTTATAAATTTTTCACGCAGAAACTGTTCTTTTTGTAACGTGATTTTTGCACACAGATAGTGAGAACACCGAAGAGCGATATTGGGTCCAATTTATTGCGGAATAGTGAACTGTTCTGAAAGGAATGCAGCACGGGTGATACTGAAGACCGAAGAGCGCATCTAGATAATATAAATTAAATTAAATTTACTCCTGCATAAAATAAACCAATTGTGTAAAAAAGACATTTATTAGACGGTTTGTACTTATGTACTTTAAATTATTTACAAAAAATATAATCTATTACATAATTTACATTTGATTCACTTACAAAAACTATATTTTTACCGGAGTTCTATTGTAGCGATATATGTAAATAAATAGGTATAAATAAAATCTATGTAGCATTTGTTGATATTTTGTAAACATAAATTATTTACATTTTTTTAACCCTGTTTGATGCTGTTTAAAACATTTGGCAACACTTCTACGTCTTGATAGTATCAAATATACGATATTTATTCATCTTTAATTATTTAAAGAAATCATATATTCTTATAGTGAAACATAATATTTTACAATTTATTGCACTGGGAAACGGTAGTTTAATAGGAATGACAAATACCATAAATTCTATGAAGAATTAATACTAAACTTCACATGACTAATTCCTACGTAATACATTTACTTCGTAGAATAAGATGATTCATTTTAATTTTATGCAGTTATTTTCAAATTATTACTGTAAAATGACGCCTTGTGAGCCTATTTATTAGCTGCACCATAAAAAGTACTCTTTGAGCTGCACTTCACAAAAACGTCAATACCTATATGTCTTTAAAATTTAAACTGTTTAACGAATGGTAAGTAAGAACTTATAAGTAAATACTCCATTGTTCCAAAATTTTGTAACACTGAGTACGATTCAAGTAGGAATCTACTTATTTATTTATTTTATAAATATTTCTAAACTGTGCACCGGGACAACATACGTTCGTCAATTAAATGCAATAGCATTTTAAAATGTCCGAACTAGATTATTAAGGTAACAAACACTTTGAAATACGACTTTTTAATACAGTCATAGACGTTTAGTTTTGTTATATGAACTTTTTGTCATGTTCATGTTTTGTAGTTTTCACTGGTTTTTGTTATGCTATGGCTACACCTGCTTTAATGTTGTGACTGCGGATGTGATAGCAGTTCACTACAGCGTAGTTATTGGGTTGCGTAGCGTTGCAGAATAAAACAACGCAGATGCGAGTACTGTCATAATCTGTCACAGCACTAATGTAGCCAAGGAGATTTCACGCGTTAAAACTTTTTGATGATTAGAAAACAATGGCGAACTATCGCTTATAACGCGCTAAACTGATGGCCACTTATGCGTGATATGCTTATTAGCACATTAATTACCGCGGGTGTAGCAATAGCTAAGGTTTTGGATATCTACATCATGTGCTCTTGTAGGAACTTCTCTAGCGCGTGGTAGAGATGGGGTCTTACGCCGATCAAACCATGGTCTTCATCGGTGTAGCTCTGCAACAAAATAAGATATAATTAACCAAATTGGTAAAAAGATACATAATTTTAAATGTTTCTTTTCACACAGAGAAATTCTACTCGAATATTCAACCTCCAATGTTGAATATTTAAGTAGGTTGTTCATATAATATTATATTTCTGGTATTTTAAACCGTCCTTCCGCGTAAACGCGCACCCTTACGGTAAACACCTCGGGCAGTAATTTAGCGTGTATTTTCTTTAGGTATAAGTAAAGGGTGAAACAATAATTTATTATTTTAACATACGCAACCAAAATTCATTTTTAAATATAGATTTAGCGAGTTAAAACGTAGATACTCGTCTAAAAATTTTCATAGCAAATCCACGCGAACTTAAAGACAAAAACATTTGTATATCCATTAATCACTATAATGAAGAGGGTTTTTTATGAAGATAGATTTTGTGAATTGAGCGTAGTGCCTACAAATTATCTAATATTTTTTGTAGGATTTTTAACGATCAATTCAGTTTCTAGATGACTAGTGAGGGTACATTTATCCACTAAAACGCGCTACACCTTTTTCTTGCTTACGATTTGTAAACTTATTTTAAATGTTTAAGGTAAAAAACGAAGTACCTTTTACTCGATGTTTCCCATCCAGATAAATATTTATAACAAGTCTTCAAAACGCAAAAGTTTAAAAGCTACTTTTAATTTGTAAACTTGTATTGAGAAAGGTCGGGATGCGACTTCGTAGATTTGAAGACCAAAAGCAAACATTTTCCTTTCCTATAATCCCAGAACCTCGTAAGACACTATCCCAAACAGTATCAATATCACAGAGTGAGTTATTGTCACATTTTGCGGCTACAATCGGGAAAGGTTCCGCCATCCATTCGGCCGACAGGACGGGTGGTGTCCAACACGCCGTTTAGATAAATTATGGCCTCTTTAGGACATTAGCCCTCTCAGCGAATTGATCCTCTGGGACGGGATCCTCGTAACGCAAAATACGCAAGTTTTTTTGTGTGTATTTATAGCAAAACATGTATTATTTATAGTGGTAAAAGCTAAAGTCAACGTTTTAGAAGCTTTTGGGTTGTCCAAAAACTGTCAAGTGGCCGCAGTCTACATAATTATGTATTAAGCTAGTACGTGTAACATGATTTTTGCTAACAATTTTCGTTACCACCTATGTAAATATTATGGACGCGAAATAAAAGTCGAAGTTTTTTTTTACTGCTAGTATTTATCCGCACTGAGCCAAAATGTCCTTAAAAAATGGACAAAGTGTGTATTTTCAGGATACAAATTATAAATAACAATTAGAACTCTCCTAATCTATTTTAGGTCGTCCAACAATGACCTGCAGTGCTTTCACATATCGTCAACCCGTTGATTCAGCGGGAGGCCGTGCAAGGTGTTCACCCACGGTCTTGTTTCAAAGTTGCGTCAAGTCCATTAGAGATGGCTTCTCCTTGCTATTTTATGGCCAGCTTCACTTCAGCTTGCCTATCCTTTGAGTTAGCTACCTTTCAACGAAACCCTGAGCAAAGCCCGCTTAATGTTCGCTGAGGACTTTATATCAATGAACAACCTTACTGTCGGTAAAGTTTAGTAAAGTAGTAATATTACCATCTGCGTGAAGTAGACATCCCGGCGCTGCAGCAGGCGCGAGATGAGCATGGCATGTTGGTAGTGCACGTTGTCATCCGCCGTGCCGTGGATCAGGAAGTAGCTCTTGTTGCGGTACGCTTCCACCTGATAAGAGAAGTAATACAGTGATGATGATGCCACAGAGTTTGGGTTCATCCCATGGGTTCATCACACTAATACTAAATAGTAGTTCCTCAAGAATGGTGACATTTTCACAATCCTAGGCCGATTTGGCTCATATTCAAATTTAAAACTTTCATGACGAACAACGATACCAAAAATGTATCATGGAACAAAAGTAAAGTAGACATACATGGAAACGCTGACTCGTTCAAATATTATCAGATACCTCGCTTCACTCGGACAATTATAAATACGAAAGTATGTAAATGTGTTTGTTCCCACTCAACTCAGTAACAGCTTGACGGATTTGAATAAAATTTGGTATGGGGATAGCTTATACCCTGAATTAACAGATACTTTCTATTTCGTAAAATAAACAGATCGTGTAGGAGTTTAGGTAAACCCGCGGGACGCACCTAGTTTTTTTATTATCACGAATACTTTTAATTACACAGCGGGAGTCTGACGATGAAGCCTGAAAGTGGTCCATGGAACTTTCTAATGGTAAACAGTAGATTCGTCGAGTTTGGGCTCATCTGTTTTGTTATTTAACTCTCTTATGCATAAACATTCGATAAGCTAAGTACTAAGTTCAATTAAAAAAATCTTATTTTTTATTGATTTCAAGCATGATACATGATAATTCGGGATAACAGACAATTTCATAAAATTTTCGAGCGTGAATCGTATGCATAAGAGGACAAATATATAAGTGAAATAGTAAAAAAACAGTAGTCACAAAGCCATAAAGGCTGCGTAATTTTTTTATGTTCGATTGTAACTTATATTAGAACAAACAGGGTGTCAAACGAAAAATAGGTAGAGCTCAGTTATAACATTACTGTCATGTCTGTTACTCGCTGTCATCTATTTGATACCGATATAGTTATGAAATAAACAACATACCACTTCGTCGGTGAGAAGTGATGACTGCTGATAAGCTTGCAGGTTGTTTGCGGGCACATTCATGTAACGCTCAGTGTAGATTGTGTCTGAAAACAAAAAATAATTAAAGATGTGATCAACGGCAATTAGGTAGTAGATCTGTGACGGCAATAAAGCTAAAATGTCAAAATTCTGTTATATTACAAAACAAATCTACAAACATCATTCATTCAACATTTCGGTTCGGGTCGACTGGCTTTTATCAGTTTTTTTTTAAATTAAATAATTAGCTGGCGCTTGGCTGCCAACTCGTCTGATGCGTAACTTTCAGAATTCACAACATTTTTCCAGTGTTTTCACCTCCTTGTGCGACATGACATTTGCCTTTTCTTTTATTTGGTCTAAGAAAGCTCTCCTTGGTCTTCCCTATTATCTGCTTCCTTCTGCCTTTCCCTATTATGTGGTTTTTAATTAATTTGTCATAACGTACGTGGTGGCCAATTATCTTGCCTCTTCTAGTCGCTATACCCACTGGTAGCCTTCTTTTTTAGGGTCATCAAAAAAAAACGTCCTCAAAAGGAAAAAACGGAACCTTAATAGGATCACTTCGTTGTCCGTCTGTCTATCCGTCTGTCTGCCCGTCTGCCTGTCCGTCTGTCAAGACCCTTTTTCTCAAGAACGCGTAAGGGTATCAAATTGAAATTTATACTAAATACTCGGATTTACGGTTTCTTTCGGCTGTAAAAAAATAGAAGTTGTAAGTCAACGCAATCAAAAGATATGAACGTTTATGTCGCATATTTTGCGATTTCACAGGGAATCAATACCTATAGGGTACTTCCCGTTGACCTAGAATCATGAAATTTGGCAAAAGGCAAGATCTCATAGGACATATATAGGAATAAATCCGAAAGTAAAAATTTGAAGTTATATCATGAAAAAATAATTATTTTGCTATTACAAACTTACATTTTGTAGTTGGAATGTATATAAGAACCTTATAGTCAACTACAAAGTTAAGTTTGTCTTTCAATATTAATTCAACTTCAGTTAGTATTTTTTTTGGACTCGCGCTCTGAGGGTTTTGTCAAACGGAACCCTCAGAGCACGAGTCCAACTCATAATTATCCGGTTTTTCATTCACAATATGAAATACTTCTGTTTTGTTTTCTCTGCCTAGATATAATTAACAATGAAGAACAACAATTAAAAAGAAACAACAAAAATCGTCGCATAAAAATTTGTTCTTTCTGTCACATGCCCTAAGTTATTACTCAGACCAGATAAACAATCCCTTGTTGTTTTTATAATTGTATGTTCCCACGTACAATTATAATTCGGTTTTGAATGTTTTCGTGTTTTATCACTTTTTTTACTATCATAATCATACGCAAAAACTGTACTGTGTACAAAACACTTACTCATTTTCTCACACACACTAAGAAACTTGCAGCAACACCAATAAATAAATAGTCCATTAAATTATGCAAGAAAAAGAATAGCAAGGCCGTCTGCAGGGTAGCAGAAGCTTTCATCAATCTTGATGTAGGTCAGATGCGTTCGTACCGTTCCCTACCCGTGGTTGACCTAGTTAGATCACCTAGGTGGACTATGGGTATTTACACTGACCCATGGTCCATGATACTATGGGCACAACTATAAATCTTATTATCGATAGTTCACTCCAGAGGTGGTCTATTGATGTTTCACCTGCTACGCCAACTTACCAAATTTCCCTTTTTTGTTTTACCCTCAGGTCACTAGCTTTTTAGATAAGGTTGTCTTACCATAGAACCGCCAGTCGACGACCGGTGCGACGGCCGCGGCGCACCGGAACACGTCTCCACCCCGCGCCAGAGCCAGCGAGGCTGCGTACCCGCCGTACGACCAGCCCCAGATACACGTGCGGTTGTGGTCTACCCACGGAAGGTTGTCATGGAGGTATCTGTTAATAAAAAATTACCAATAACAACCAACAAGACGAGAAGTTTAAACGGGATTCATCCCTTAATTTTCCACCCTTAAAGGTTGAATATTTTCTTCAAATGTTAAATTAGACCACCATTGAGATACCATATTCAATGAAAATAATTTCAATCGGTTCACAACCGTACCCTTAGTACAAGTTTTGATAGTATTCGAAAACTTTTTTCGCATATGTATTGTTCCATACATTGCTGGGCAAAAAGGTATTCAAATATTTTTTTCGTATTAGAGTGAAGCAAACTATATCGCCGATTACTACCGATTTTAGTTCCTCCACGTTTCCGCTGGGGGCGCTTCACTACAATGTATGACACAATACGTAAACGAAAAAAAGTTTTCGAATACTATCAAAACTTGTACTAAGGGTACTGGCGAAGATATCGCGTAAAGATTATGTCATGTACATAATCAGAGCGCGTAACATACAGAAAAAACATAGTCGAATTGAAAACCATCTTTTTTGAAGTTCGTTAAAAGAAAATCTTACTATGTATAACCGGTCATTGCAACTTTTATATTTATTTGTATAAACTGGGAGCTACGGACAGTCTGCGGTGTCTGCAACATCATCTACACTTCCATTTTTAGCCACTGGAACAATTTTTCCAGCGTCCCGGAGGGTTAGTCCGGTATTTCAAAGGAGCTGGGTTGGCTCGGGTAAATACTGCCGCGGAGGAAATGAACAATACACCTCAAGCAGGAAGACGGAGCAGGACTCTAGAATAAAAACTCTTACTATGTTACGGTCTAGAGCAACTACGAAGATACATTATTTTAACCAACTACTGACAAAGTAACTAGACTATGAATTTCACTTCCAGATATTTATTGATGGTGTGATAAATGACGCTATACCTAACCCTGGTATTCTTAGAACACCATCATGCAGATAAAAGAACGTCCAGGCAGTCTACCCTTTACCGCAAACGCAACTTTTGGGACTTTTATTAGGATATTTGCCTCATCTTAGTGTTGGGGTAACATCGCTTCCACTAAAAGATTACTTACCTACAATCATTTAGTATGCTTTATCTGATAGTATTCCCTCTGTCATTCCTACTCAAAACTAAAAATGCCTTGCGAGCGTTTAGGTTTGCGACCTTTGAACTATTTTATCCAAGTTTACTCGATTAAACACAGATGGCGGCGTTCAGTGAAAACCTTTCTCATATAGTTGAGTTGAGGCATAGGGAATACATTATTATTGTTTCGGCAGAGGGCAGTTATAGAAAGCTAATCTGATCTCAAGCTAAATGTATTCCTATAATTATTGTACCTTGTAAGTTATCCTATGAAGAAAAAAAAACTTAAATAAATTAAAATATTTAAAATAAATATAGCTTTTCAGGGTAGGTACCTAACGATTAAAAAACAAATTAATCTCCATAGATGGTGATATAACAGCAAATATCTAGCACATTCATTTAGATTTAGTGGGGTATCTTAAATTATCACCCGGATATTACATATTATATTACTTGCAAAGTTTCAAATCGATACGACAATTAGAAGTAAGTTAAAATTGACTTCCATGATTTGTTTACATTGTCAGTTACAAGGGAAGCTATTTAAATGTGTTATAATTAACTTACTTAGTAACGCTGATTTGGTCGTCAATCTCCACAGTGCCTAGCGCTCTGTTGACAGCGAACATGTTGGCGACGCCCCGAAGGCCGGACCCTCGGCCGTCGATGTGGGCAACAGCGATGCCCCACCGACTGACGAGGGAACTGCCCCAGTCTACGTTCCACTGCTTGGTGACCAGAGCAGTGTCGGGACCAGCGTATCTGAAAAGTATGGTTAAATAATAAGGATACTATGACATTTCACACCGCATGTGGTTCACACCACGGTGTAAATCACTCAAGTGCTCTAAACCAATTGAGCCTTTTGCACCGCGATGTGAATTGCCTAATTTTATTTTATTTTTCATAACCTCTTCTTATCGGAGGTCTACACCATAAAAGAAAACGACTGTACAAATTCTATATTTCTATCTTCAGTAGTTTAGGCTGTGCGATGATCTTATGAGTTTGAGTTGCCTTTTATTTATAGGTATAAAATATAAATAAGATTTAAATACTATGCTCTTTCTCAATGTTCCGTCATAACAGCAATACAATCTAGCTCCAGTAACAAATAAAAATGTATCGCATAATAACATATTATTGATGTGGACTACGTTTGTGGCGAACGAGGAATGGAGATGTGGAATGAGGATTGTGGGCGACACTTACTTTTCCACTTTCAATGAAATCTGGAGGACCACCTCACGTAGCCCTACCACGTACCACTACAAACACAATCCTTACCTGTAGATTCTTTTTAACGACTGGATTTTTCCTAATGCATATGATATAATATGAAAATCAATTGCTATAAGGTACTTACACATAAACTAAAAGCGGTACATTGGTCCGGTTCAGGTAATCCGCTGGAACTTGTATCTGCACGTCGGCTTCAGGAAGTCCAGCGGCGACTGGCACCGAGAGGCGGATGGTTGTGGGCAAGGCGCGGTTAGCGACAAGGGCAGCGGTTTCGTTGCTGTAGTCCCAAACTTTTACGATAGTGCCATTGTACGCCTGGAAGCATATGCGAATGCAAGTAAGAACATAGTAAAAAAAACTATATAAACCTAATTCATGAACTTTGACGATATTACATAATTATGTTCTGTCTAAAGCAAACGGTCTGATAATATTTAATGTCACAGAATAGCGTAATAAACCCGCTGCTTATTTTAGCTGTGTTCGTGATGAGGCCACCATATTGTTCATAAACGATCTTGAACAGTTCATTTTTATCATCGGCTGAGCTAAGTTTCCGTTTTTTGCATTTCTAGACATTTGCATCTCCCAAGATACCGGCTTCTTGGTAGAGGGTCTTTTGTGTCCTAATCTTCAGCTTATTGTTCCACGACACTTCTGATTCTTTCCAGCTGCTTTTAGTTTATCGTCAGTTCATCGATTGTCAGAACCCAAAGTCTTTGAAAAGTTGCTAGCTGCTATAAGAAAGCCAATTACCGTATCGTAAATGTAAACTTGTGGTACGTCCGGTCCAGCACAGGTGATAGCGATGCGTTCGCCTGAAGTGCTGATGGTCGCATCATTGTAAAGGCACTCGCCGCCGTCGGGCCTTCGAATTCCGCAGGTGAAGCAGTTCACGTTGTTGTTACTGTCGACGGAGTAGATGTGTTGCTCGGCTGAGTCATCCACGTGAGTGGCTTTATACCAACTGGAATTAAAAAAACCGTCTGATTATTTAGATTTTTCACATGGCTAGACGTAATTATGGAAGATGGCGTACAGCAGTAACCGCGTGATGGCCGAGACTAGGTTGGTGGAAATCAGGCCCATCGAGGATGAGGTGGACAGACGACATCAAAAGTACTGTCGGGAATGAGTGGATGCGACTCGCGAGAGACCGGGGAGAGTGGCATAAATAAAGGAAGGCCTATACCCAGCAGCCAAAGATAATATAAATTGTCATTGCCAGCAGTAGCTTATTCAGGGCTGATGATGATGATAATGATCTTGATTTAGATTTTTGACTATTTTTAACTGATACTCTACTTTTACATGTACTCGTACATGTTTTTAAATACAGAATAGATCAACGTTCGGCCACCAACTTGGCTGATGGTAAGCGACGGTGTGGCTGAGGATGGAACACGTTGATCTAGAAAGAAATCTATTCACTCTAAGAAGATGTCTAGATTGTATTCCTCAGGAAACAAGGAGGGGGGCAGGGAGTTTCGTGCGCAGTTGTCAAGAGAATGTAGTTATCCAATCCAAAGAAATTGGATTTTGGGTAATCCAATTTCTTTGATCCAATTGGAATTCTGAATTGATTAGTTAATTTTTTAACCATGTTTACCGTATGTTACGTGTTTTCAAAAAGAATTAGGGCTCTGTCCTTCAATCTTCGAAATCTCTGAATAGTTTTATCTACACCAGATAATTATCAGCCTTGAACTATCAGTATCTGATAAATATTTAGTTGCATTGTAGCATAGAGTGATATCTCGTCGAATGTACCTACGTGTGTCTAAAATGTTGTGTGTTTGTTTGTGTTTGTGGGTTTACGAGTATTATGGCCTTGTGCTCGCTCTGTGAGGCGTTTTTACATTGAACCTTAGGATCCCATATTTAAGTTTTTAAAACGTTGACAAATTGAAAATTTTGTCAGGTTTGGTAAGTATTTATAGTATGGTGATGCTGTTAAAAATCGTTACCTTTGCCTTACCATGGTAAATATTCCGTTAATAATCATATAACTATAGTGAACAGACGTGATGATTTAAAACAGTTTTTTATCGTTACCTATACCCAAATTTGTGAATGGAGTCAAAAGTGACAGCCATTTTATAACGGCCAGAGTAAAAGAAGCTTTCACTTGCAGTGATAAGTCATAATCAACCTTTTAACAGTCCACTGCTGGACCTGCCCTTGCAGTAATAGATACGAAAGACAAAAGCCTGCTACATCGAGTAGCTGTGAGTATTCAAGGAGCTTGGTAAGCTTCGCTGTGCGCACAAAATAAATGATAATTTTTCATCTCGTCAGTTTGGAAATGGATTTTTTTAATCGTATAAACTCTGCGCGACAATAATCCCTTTTAATTCTAAACGCAAACGTGACAAAATTGTCTACTAACCTTAACATTTTTAGTATTATAACATTCCATTCTTCTCTTGTTCTCCAAGTCAACACGATTTATGATAATCGACGAGCAAAGTGAGTGGATCCATCTTAGAATCCTTCGTATGCTCTAGATTCAAATCGCACCAGGCACCGCGCCAAATAATAACTTAGTAGCCTATAAGTAGTACAATAAGTAACTACATATTAATGCGAAGTGGCGAATCTCTATTTATTTACATTTCATGTTGGAATGAGTCTTCTGTACTTGTGATGGATACTATTATTTATTCTGCAGCTTAGGAGAATATTATATCCGCTATATGAGAAGGTGAATATTCTAGATACTTACACGATATCATCAGAAGTCCACCGTAAGATTTCTGAGACTGTGTGGGGTGTGTTGGTACGCCCTGCGTTAGCCCAGGTCACGGCGTTGATGTCCGACACTTGTATGATTTGCTTGTACAGCACTCCGTTCACAGCCTGGAATTTTTATAACAAGTACGTATTAAGCCTATGATACTCCAGACAAGACTAACCCAACGACCGCCTCGCGTTTCTTTCAAATCAATAGAAAAAAAACACAAATCTTTATCTTTCTTTACGAAGGTTTTATGATATACTATAAGAGTGATAAATACGTTCAAATGTTGCTGCACTATTGCATTAGGTAATAAACCTGTAAGTTATGATAGATGTCATCATCATCATCATCACCACCATCATCATCATCATCATCAGCCAAAAGACGTCCACTGCTGAACATAGGCCTCCTCCTAAGAACTGCACACTGAACAACAGCCTGCCATGTCGTCGGTCCATCTAGAGGAAGGTCTACCTATGCTGCGCCTTCCGGTTAGAGATCTCCATAAAGAACCATTTTTCCCTATGCAGTGATGTGGCCTGCCCATTGCCACTTCAACTTCCAAATTTTAATAGCTATGGCGGTGACTCTAGTTCTTCGGCGAATATTCTCGTTCCGGATTCTACCGCGTATTGAAGGTCCAGGCATAGCCTTTTCCATTGCCCGCTGTGTAGCTCTGAGTTTATCCAAAAGGCCAACAGTTAAGGACCACGTCTCAGTAACATGTCATCACTAGAATAGAAGCTGCATATCGGCAAACGTAGAATATGAAGCCCCGCAGCCAGGTGGAGCGATGACCTGCGGAATGCGGTTGGTGGGAAGTGGATGCGTAAAACACGGAACACGATTTCATGATGGACGCATCAAAATCGAGCTTACATCTAATAATATGAGAATATATGGTTGCTACTCACATGAGGTAAAATGGTGATGAAAGAGTTGCCCAGACTGTTGAAAATGAGAGGGATGTTGTCGATCCAACCGTTGGTCTCGGTGTATTCGTAGATCTGAAATTACAAATATGGTTTAGTATACTAGGAACAGAGACTCTTCCTTAAACAGAACTCTTTTTCATAATTAGAACGGCAAAACAATAGAACACCTTGCCAGTGTCGTTCGGCTAATACGTTTTTACGAGGTAAACGTACTCCACCTTCGACAGCATCATCACTTTCCATCAGGTGAGATTGCGGTCAAACATCAGTCTAGTCTGACATAAAATAGTTATTTATGATACAAGTGCGGTAAATTGGTTATTACAAACGAGTAGACGAATGTAAGCCCGAGACGAAGTCGAGGGCTTACCATAGTCACGAGTTTGTAATAACCAATCCGCACGTGTGCCATACAACGTTTTACAACACATTTGCGAGAAAAAAAGGCTACAAATGAAACAATTTTATTATTTTGTTTATAACTTAATATCAGTCACAACAATAGTTTCTATAATATAATAAGAAAATGGCGCGAACATGCAAATAGCGCCACTATCACGTGGTGAAAATTAGAACTACATCTTTCGTCTCATTTTCTCTTTAGTATTAAACTGAGACAAACGTATTGAGCAAAAGCGCTTCCAAGGAGGTTTGATCATTCAGCTTATTTATTCTCGTAATATGAAACTCTTTTGTGAAATTCTTATGTAATTATGATGGAAATTAAAAAAATACCGTAAAGTTCACGCACGGTGCTATACATCTGAGCGTGCGGACAAATTCATTTCCGCACGCTCCGTTGTATGATCCGTAATGTTTAACTTTCGAACGATGTATACAGGCTTCGTAAGTGCACTTTTTGAGCAAATGTGTTGTAAAATATATTTCGACCCCCGAATTGAATTAAAACCCCTAATTGGCCCCGGCGAAGCCAAGGCACACATAACGTGAGTCTATCAGTCCCTTATTGCCATCGTTTTGTACTTTTTTTCGATATAGGGAGGATATATACGGAATCACCACGACAATAATGAACAAATATGTAACATTTTTCAACTTTAACTAAGAGTATTTTTTTTCTTAACCTTTGTCCAAATAATGACAGGATTACCTACACGGAACGGTAGGACAAAGGCGAAAGAGGGTCATTGTACTCATAGTTACGAAAAAATACAATTAAAAGCAACCCTGAGATCGCGCAGAAAATCATTCGGTCTCAATTAAATCTATGAAACAGCTGTTATTTTTCGCATGATTTCTGGGTTACATAAGTATGACCACTTCCTTTTAACTTAGCACCATCGTTTAAGTCTGTATAATGTTTATCGTTTAAGATTCTATAATTACCAGTGCGCAAGTAGTTTGTCCATGGACACACAGTTGGACCCTGAAGGTGGTCTGCACGCGGTCGGTCCACATCAAGGCGATGGAGTCGTTGGTCACGAAAGTCACTGCTTTCAGGATAGGCCTAGAAAGTTGAATGATCATGGATTAGTCAGTCTGATAGATCATCATCAACATCATCATCAGCCAGAAGACGTCCACTGCTAACCATAGGCCTCACCCTTTAACCTCCACACTGAACGACTGCCTGCCTTTTGCATCTACTGGATGCCAGCGACTCTTACTATGTCGTCGGTCCATCTAGTGGGAGGCCTACCTACGCTGCGTCTTCCCGTTCGTGGTCTCCACTCAAGAACCTTTCTTCCCCATCGGTTATCGGTTCTCCGAGCGAGGTGGCCTGCCCATTGCCACTTCAACTTGCAAATTTTAACAGCTATGTCGGTGACTTTGGTTCTTTGGCGAATATCCACGTTTCGGATTCTATCGCGCAAAGAAACTCCGAGCATAGCTCTCTCCATTGCCCGCTGTGTGACTCTGAGTTTTTCCAAAAGGCCAAAAATTAAGGACTACGAAGTCTGATAGATATACCCTTTTATTCCTTTCAAGAGGGTTTTCCCATCACGCCTCTTGTGCATTTGCCAGTGTCAAGTAATAAAATATTTTCAAGTTTTATTAGATATTATCAGACAAGGTCACATTCAAGCAAAGAATGTCACGGTCAAGTCTAAGTGATGCCCTAGTAAAGTGGTAATGTTTTACTGAAGGAAATTTTTAAACAACACGAATTTAAAAATACTAAATAACATGTCACAATAACACTTGAAACACAAGCTTAGGAAAATAATAAAATGAGGCGGCATACATTTTTCACGTTGGCGGCAACATTCTATATACGGGTACTCGACTTGTTCACACATTATACTTAGCAGAACAAAAGCAAAGAGCACTGCGTTACAAAAAAAACAGCTTCGCTGTAGGCATTCTTTTGAGTGGATGTAGAAAATAGGTTAGGTAGGTTATTCCAGGATGTTCGATACTAGTTTTATCAGTCAGTCTTATCCGAATTGCCATACGTGCAACAAGGATCAAAACAACATCGCATGCACAGGAACAGTCGGCCAAAGAAGTTTTTAACACTCGGTCAAATGGAATTCGATGTACGTTTTAGGAGGGTCAGGTCGGAGAAGAACTGGTACAGTGATGCTAGGAAGTCAGGTGCGTTCCTCTAAAGATCCAGTAGCCCTTCGAAAAGTACGGAACTACGCCACAGGGCAAATTAGTGAGTGCGATTCCACACGAACCGGTTGCACCCCAAAGGAGACTGACACCTTGTGAAGATTTCCCCTGTTCAAAAAAAAGGTCACCCAACCAGACCTGCAGTTTCAACTATAGCTCTTCGAAAATAAAACGATTAATTAATAACACGGATTATCAAAGGATTTAACAAAGTTTACGTTGAACCCGAAGAGGGGGTTAATCATCCTTCCTGTTTCCGAGACACTGAACTCCCAGGAGAAATCTATAGTAAATTACTTTACGTGGGATCTACAGACTTTCAACGAGGCGCGTGGATGGTATTTGTAGCACGACCTATAAGTGTGAAATCTTTGGCCGCGCGCAATCCGTCCAATCCAATCCAATATAAAATCTTTTCCTAAAAAACTTTTTAAAACTTTTTCCCAAGTGATGTACTTTAAAGTGTTTTTAACATACCTAATAAGAAATTACAGAATTTTTATAATTATTTTACTATATTTTATGAAAAAAAAAACAATGTGCAGTTTCAATGCCAGCGCTCAAAAATCGGTGAAGGAAAACATCGTGAGGAAACCGGTATATCTAAGATCCTCAAATGTTTAGAGACATGAAAATCACCAACATGCACTGGGCCAGCATGGTGGATTAGGGCCCATCTTCTCTCTGAGAGAAGGCCTGTGTCCCAGCAGTGGGAACATGGTAGGCTGCAATGATGAATGATGATGGTAAAAAAGTAACGATTCGTCAATAGTGATACATACGCGTAGATAAGAGAACCGCCTCATATTTTACGTCAGTTAAAAATTATTATCTGCTACTTACTGATACAAGTCGCCGGGTGCGTTGTACACATTGCTGCCGCCATTTGTCAAATCTCTCAGCGTGACTGACACGATGGGGTTCGTAGTTCCAGGCTGGAATTATTGCAGTCAAATTAATAATTAGGTCTGTTAATTACTTTTGACATTGAAAAACACGAGGTCTACTTATAAATCTAAGTTGTACATTAACAGGCTTAGGATTTACCGTAGACGCTGTGCTGTGCCCTTATGGCGAAGTCACAACACTGCGGTGCGACGAGGCGTCGCAAAAACGACGCCGCGCTGCTGTGGGATGCGTTGACGCAATAAGATACGTTGACGCAATGCAATAATTTCATCGCATATGGCATCGTGCGAGAAAACTCTGACCCTTAGAATAACTACTCAGAGAAGGTAAGTTTCCAAACAACGCCTTCTCAAAACGTAAGCTACAAATTCGCTTTGTAGCTTACGTTTCGATTGGCATTTTAAACGATTTAAGCAAGAAAATTAATGGATTACCTGTGGAATGTCACACCATAACTCTTATGCTGCTTTTCTGATTTGTTGTGGTACGATTTCACCGCGCAAATTGTCATAGTAAATTTTTTATATAGTTTTTGTTGTCATATATGACACCATTTGAATGGCTTAAATTTTGCGAATGTACTTGGTTTCTTTGTGTAGTTATTCATAGCTCTGACCATTAGTTTCTAGTGAGACATGGATTGATTAGACATGGACAATTATGGACATGGATTTTACGGTGCGTCGTCGCAACGCAGTGTTGTGGCATCGCCCTTATTCTTTAACTTACATGAGATTCGCGCCATAAACGCGAGACGTGTATTTGAAAAATGGCCTCTGTGCCCTTATTCTCTATGACTCATAAACTCTTAGCGCGTTACGTTATCTGCTTGGAATTGGCAATGTCAAGTTTGTTGTTATTGTATATCGGGTCAGTTCAAAAATCTAGCGAAAGTGCAATGATCAGAATTCGTGGTTTTCATTCAGCTTTTACAATTTTATTGCAGCTGCGTGAGCATCTAAATGCTTGGACCAAGTTTAAGTACTGTTTTTCGACGAGCCTCTAGTGTATTAGCTTCAATGTCGTATCGAGTAGGTACAGTAAGCAAAAAAGGGAACAATTATGAATTTTTCACTTCACAGATTTCTGTAACTGTAAAGTTTTGAAGAAGTACTTCCGTAAAGTACTTAACGCCTTATTTAATCAATTCCCTAACTTTGTTAAAGTACATTATCCTAACTTTGCATTTTAATGCAAGATTTAATTATATAAAAATAAATAATATTGGATTATCTGAATTAATTATCTGAATTTCCCCCTTAAAATGCATCTACTGTTATATGGAACGTATTAATAATAGTTAATCCATTTATGAAAGTATCGAGCCCAATTGTAGCCACAGACAACAAATCAAAAAGTATTTGTTTTAGTGATAATTAGTAATAAGTAAGTAATTTATTTTCTTCGTTTGATAATATCTTTGTAATTATTTTAAATAAATTTCCAGATAACATGATTTTTAGCTTATAACTTGGAGTATATTTTAAAACTAACAGAAATAAGATTATTAATTTTAAACATTATTTGCGAAGACAATTTTAAACTCCATTGCAGACGTTCGTATAATGAGCTGTGACAGCAAAGAGATTGTTAATGTGTGGCTCTAGAGTTAGTAATGCTATCTAATTTTTTTCAGTTAATAGAAAGAAAATCGATTAGAAATTCGACTCGGCTCATCGGACACCATCTCCGATAATTTCGATCCGTAAATATCATAAGTTATGGAAATATGTGTGACTGTTGAGTTGGTGACTTTGTAAAAAAGGTCTATAATATCATGTAAATCAATTTCCAATTCGATTTGGTTATCATCACGCGACGCGCAGTGTACGTATAGCTTATGATGAGTGTTCGACTCACTAAACTGCAATGATTAATAAGTTTATTAATCAGAGATTTTTAACAGTTGTAATAGTGTAACTAGCTGCAATCATTGTAAGCCGTATATAGGAAACGAACGCAAGCAAACGGTTACGAACCAAGTTGCTACCAACCGGCGGAGAATTACGAATAGTAAAAAACTAAACAGTGGCACGATATTTAAAAGTAGACACCACACTATCCAGCCAGTGTCTGGTATGAGTGTTTTGTTATTGAATACTGTTGTGTGCATTGTCTGATGAGAGCTAGTTCTTTAGATAATGAAAATAATTAAGTTCGAAGTTTTTGTAATACAAGGCCGGGTTTTGATTGAATTTATAAGGGACTACAAGTATTACTACAACTATTACTTTGTTGTTTTAATTTTATTCGTCATGTCTGTATATTTTGTTTATGTCATAAATAAATATTTTTCTTTCGTTCTTTCTTTCTTTAAGTAAATACAAATACAAAAATATTTACTTGTCTCTTAATAATAACAGATATACAAGCTAGGTGAATCTCTGACTCCTATGCTAGGTAGATTACCTGTATTATAGGAGTCAGTTCCTTCCAAGTAATAGTGACAGATATTGATCAAACTAATAACTAAAAGTAATAAATGCATGCAGTTTTTGTGTGTTTGTGAATGCGCAAGTGTGTGTGAATGTGTGTGTGGGACTGCCTTGGTATTAAATTTCAAAAAAAGACAGAGATATTATAGAACCTCTTTTTGAAGTCACATTCTTTATGAATTTTACATAAGAGAGAGTATCTAGAAATCCTAGTTTACCTAGTTACTACTAATATGGCAATATAAGATATTACTCTAAAATAAGTAGGTACTTATAGCGAGAAATCAATTGAATAATCCCAAGATAAGATATGGCATGCTCTTGACACTGTTTTCATGCAGTTACCTATAGGAACGTATATATAACTATAAGTTTATATATTATAATACAAATGGACTTTTCTCATCAATCTCTATTATTTTATTTTATTTGCGACGGCTCCGGCCGGCTTAACATTTTTTGTATTGGGTTTTGGTCTGGCTACAGAGACCTTTTGACCATGTCTTTATTTAATATAGTGAAACAAGTCATAGTCACAGTCAGAGTCAAGCAAAGTAAGTTACGGTCATGTCAAACTCATGCCCCAGTAAAGTGGCTTTACAAGAGGCTTCTATAGAGTTTTGGAATCAACACGAAAATATAGGTTTCGCCTCTTTATATCACTTGGCCACGCTCGAGCACGTTCACGAACACTTATAAAATAATAATCCACCAAAAATACACAAGTTTAGGAAAATAATACAACGGGTCAACATGATTTTTTCACGTTGCTAAAACTCCAGCCGGCTTAGCATTGCTTGCAATGTTGTCAGCTCACGCACTGAGGGTTTCGTACCACCACACAATACAGCAGTGCAAAAAGACAACATCGCGCCCAGGCGGTCACCCATCCAAGTACCGACCGCGCTCGATGTTGGTGAACAGAAATTTGTCGCAAACTCGCACTTGGCCATTATTATTATTAAATTTGTTGTTTTAATTTAGCGTGTGTACTATAATCGTGCCAAGTTCGCTTGTACGTTACAATGATATTCTCGAATATAGGTGTTCGTCGTCTAGAGATACACCCCGAATAGACAGATAGCTTTCATTGCTAGAAAAATAAAAACAAACAAAAAAATGGACATGGAAACAAGGAAAAACAAGATAGTTATGTTTGGCAATAGAGGTACGCTCAGCGCTGTGCTGTGTGGTCCCGAAAGGTCACACAGGGTTGGTTTTCTGTGTGCCCCTTTGCTTAGAAATGATGTCTCACTGGACTCACTGGACGTAACCAGCGTAAACTTGGATCTTTGTAAATAAGCAGGTACAAATTCTGTCCCCGAAATTTTTAAACTGTCTACAAAACCATTTGTTTTTGTTCGTTTTATTCACAAAAGTGGAAATACGTTGCAAAATATAGGCTAATTCAGAAGCCTTATTATGGTCTTATACGATTTGGCCCTGCAATATATCTAGTACTTAGGCACCAACTCAAAACCAGTTTTTGTGTACTTTCACTTCGATTGCAAATTGTGGGTGTGTTGGCAAGAACCGTGCAAATATTGTTACGCACAGGTTAACTAAGTTACTTATTCACGAATTCTATGCAACTGAATTTTTAGATATAAAAAAAAAAAATTGTCTATTCACGCCACAGAAAAAGTTTTGGTTCTTGGAATTGCTCACAAAGATTTTAAAAGGTCAGTTTGTTTTTTGTAAGTTGTTATTATTATAAAGATAATACGACACAACAACGATTAGATAATTAGGTAGTTCGATAAGCAATTAAGGAAGTTGTGAATTTCATATAAAATTGTCGATAGAAAACCATTACAATGTTAGAAATGAAATCATGATATCTAAAAATATAGTTTTTTTTCTTATAGGGAACAACCTTAACTTTGGACAGTAGAAAGATACTACAATTGCCTCCGAAAGTAACTGACACGTTGCATCTAGCTCTGTTTTTGCAGTAGTAATCGCCAAACCTCAGGAAAAAAACTAAAGCATAGAAATAGTGCTGATTTAGCATACTTACACGAATTAAACTTGTTAAATCTTATATTCATATGCTAAAATTGTTGTTAACAGAACGAAACATATATATATATATATTCTTTTGAATTAAACTTGTTAAATCTTATATTCATATGCTAAAATTGTTGTTAACAGAACGAAACATATATATATATATACATATATTCTGACAGGAAGGCAAATTGCAGGGTTGTTACTTTTTTGACTATTTTATCCATACTCGACGGAACAGAGAAGGTAGGTAATATTTATGCGTTTGAGGTGAGACATGTGAGGTGTTGGATATTAGTGTGTATTTTAGTATGTAACGTATGTCGTAATTTTGTCTCTAAATTGTTTGGACTAATTAGAAAGTAGAAAGCAAGTTTCAATGCTGTGTTTTTAGGACAGACTGAAGTGGTGGGCCTAAACCCAGCACAACAGTGTTTTGACACAAGCTGAGAATTATGATAATGATACCAAGAAGCAGTACTACGTTACAAGTAGTTTTATTCCCGAACACAAAGTTGTAATACCAAAGAACTACAAAAGTGCTAGCAAATTATACTAAGGCGCCGAACTAATCAAAACACAGAAACTTTTGCCGTATTCCTAATCTTTGATTAGAGAATATTACGATTCCGATCCAATCATAAACCATACTTTTGTGTTTCCGAAAACATAATTGGTATTATTATTTCCTCTTTCAGTCTTACGTTTGACCGCGCTTAAATAAAATTCTCAATAAACAGTGTTTCTCAATAAACGTTTTCCCAGCATCTTATGACCTAGGAATATTCTAAAGAACATACAGCCCTTAAAAAAACTTACTAACACCATGAATGATATACGTTTTTGTTATTTTTCAGTGTAGTTTAATTAGATAAGCTAAGAATGAAATGAGGCTATATTTACGTAAATGGTTCTCGTATACTAAGATGGAATCATTAATTTAGATAATTATGGTAAAAACGATCATCTTGATAGCGATCGTAGCCATTGGATGCATCATTATTCATTGAATAGGTAAGTAACAATAATTTTTTAATAATACGAGAATTACTCATGTTGTTGTGGTGGATAAACGTGATAATTCTCGTATAACAAAACAAAATATGTGAAAACCATGCCAGTTCCCATCCTTACTAATATTATAAAAGCGAAAGTAAGTCAGTCTACTACTACTAACATACAGTCAGTAAGTCTCTCTGTCTGTATGTTAGTTCGCTTTTCACGACTAAGCAGCTAGACCGATTTTAACGAAATTTATCAAGATGCTAATATGTACATATGTACATCGTAAAGATACTAGTACTTTTCCCCCCCAGAAAATGCAGAAAACTGAAAAATCGCAGGTAGCACCGCGGGATTCAGCTAGTAGTATATAAAACAGTTGCCAGTTTTCTTGGTCGTACTCCCTATAATTATGTGCACGATAATCCCAAACTTGTGTTTTGGCTTGGCAACATAACAAATTAGTTCCATTCGTTTGATACAACACCACGTTTCTAAAGCAAATTGATATAATTAACCAAAGGAATCGAGTTAACCGCACCTTGTCTGTTTAATGCCTAATTTTACTACTGGAACTAGATTCATTAGAACTTGCACAGTACTGTCGACGAAACTCATAACTCATTTAGTTTGCTCTGCGTCCCGTACCTGAAGGTGCTTAAATATGAGTTGCCGCTTTGAATAAAACAACATTGTAACACTTTGCTCGAGGACCTTTCAATATTGGGTCACAAAGTTTTCACAAACCGGGCAGGTTTATGGAAACTTTAGTGATCCAATATTTCAACAGCAATGCTGACAAAAAGATCCTTATGATCGAGCAACTTTTTGTTGCTAATCAAGATTTATAATAAGTTGTTTTAGTTAAACAGCGTCAAAAAAATGAATGAATTATTTGAGTCCTGTGAAACATTGAAATTAAACACTTGACATGACTGTATATCAATGCTTTTAAATATTTTTTTTCTTTTTAATTAAGAGTAAGATTGGCAAGTGCTTAGGTACCATCTGCTTAGGGTCGTATCATCAAATCAATAGAATCTCAAGTCCAACGCAGTGCTGCAAGACCTCTTGACCCTGTAAGCAACTACTTAGTGCGTACTAAAAGTGCATGCGGAAAGCTTATGGCAGCATTTTTGCCATTGTCAAAATTGGGCGTTGATATAAAGCATTCGAGTTGAAAACACAGATTTCCTAAACGAACGCGGCATGGATCGGTAATGGTGTTTGTAACGGTTATTTTTGCCAACGAGGGGCTAACCAAACGCACCTATAGAGAACGTTTTGATTAAAAATCATTGGCGGTACCTACTTACATTTTAATTAAATAATAATTTCATAGCATTTCTATAGACATCCGTCATCTAGTCTATCTGTGAGCACGGACAATGCAAAGTGTTCGAAACGTCAGGAATTGAAATAAAGTGTTTAATTTATTTGTGTACCTAATCGCAAAAAGCTAAGAATTCAATATTCCTATTAAATTACACAAGCGATAAAAGCGAATTTATGAAAAAAGAAATCGGATAATTTACTAAACACTGTCTGTTGGCAACCTTTCTTACTTTTCGAACTATGTATGGTTCGACTAACATGTTGAATTTAGGCATAACTGTTCAAAGTTTTGCCGGAGTGCTAAATTGATAATTCGATTTTGAATGAAGCTAAAAAACTTTCCGGTTCACTCGTAAGCGATAAATGAATCAAATGAATGTTTGTTGCAAAATGTAGAGCTGACGAGGAAAAGGTCTGAACAGGGAAACTTTTCTGCTGAACTGTATATAATATCTATAATAAAAATTATGGTAATGTACTTACTTATATATAGTATAGATATTACAGTTTTATTTAGGACTTTTCTCTTAACCTACTAGAAATAATATCAAAGTGCTTAATGATGCGTCCTATTAAAAAATATAACAAACCAGCTGAATCCCGCTACTTCGTACGCGTAGAGCTCGGCCTTCGGCCTCGCTACTAAACCTATATGCTATAAACCTCACGGAGCCCGAGACCTTTCCAACGAATGCAAAACCGTGGAAATCGGTTTGTGCGTTCTGGAGTTATAGCGTCAGGAAGGAAAACCCGACTTATTTTTATATAGTAGATTATACATACGGAAGCAATTCGCTGTCTGCCTATTTTACTATTTCACAAAAATTTGGCGCTTCGGCCATATTCGAAACCAAGTTTCGAAACTAGGGTGTGTACCATGAAACCCTACAAAGGATAGTTTTAAGGGTTCCGGAGTACTTACAAGGAACCTTACTTACAAGTTGGTTCTATCCGTCCGTCCGTCTTTAAAGTCGGTACGTACTTTCATACGTTTGCGTCGTTGCCAGACACAGGGCGGACTGATCTCACTCAAGCTTATTAACTTTGTGTTTGGACTGCCGCAAAGACATACCTATAGGTAAATCGTATCTACCTCAGTTTATATAAAACATAACATAAATGGTTACTAACGATATAACTATACGTGGTTATTTTTATTTCTGGTGTACACAATAAATCGTTTATAATTATAACTGTAAATAAAATTATCTTATAATTACCATTAAAATTTTACCTTGGGGTATCTGATTTCATGATGGTAGGTGTACTGGTAGATAACAGAGCCAGGCACGCCGTAGTGGGGAACCCTCATGATGCGGACGTTGGTGTCATCGAAGGACGCGTACGCAAGCTTGGTACCATCGCTTGAGAACCAGAGAGCGTTGTTTGAGGCAAACACCTCCTCTGGAAGAACAAAATTGAAGTGACTAAGAATCGCATTTCTTATTATTTCTTTTTTAAACCTTTAAATACTAAATAACAACCGACTTCATCATCAGCCAGAAGATTTCTACTGCGGGATATAGGCCTCCCCCTTAAATTAAATTGTAGCATTTTCAATAAAAAAATAATCTTTGAAATCGGTTACACTGTTACACTTAGCGAAAATATGGAATTACATAGACACAAAAAACAGCCAAATAGAGAACCACCTTTTTTGAAGTCGGTTAAAAACGTTCGAAACGATATATCTACACGCAAATAGGGAAAAACGCTTTTTACACAAAAAATCTATGAAAGTTCACTGTAACATACAGGGTTACATGGAAAGGGTGTACTAATCCGAAAGAGGTCCATAGTACAGTACGGCTAGTATAACTTGGCCGCAGTGAAGTTAACCGTTTAGCTGCGCAATAAACAAATTTGTTCCTAAAAAATCTATTGCGCAGCCAAACGGCTAACGTCACTGCTGCCAAGTTATAACGGCCGTACTGTACCCATAATTATGAACAACTTTCTATGGGACCAACCTTGAAATCGCAAATAAAATCAGAGAAAAGAGAACAAACAAACACAGACAGTTGCTTTCTTTTTTTAATAAGATTACTTAGAATTAGAATATATTTGACTGTAAACATACCTTCATAAACCCAATCGGGTACGCCATTGTAATAGACGTCCACTACTCCCGACGTCGTGATCTGCTGCGGTGCGCTGTCCAGGGTAGATTGGTAGTAAATGTTGTTATCGAAGACATATGCCAGGGATGTTCCTGAAGGTCCCCACTGGAAGTTCTGGAGTAGAGGCTCCCGGTTCGCGGGCAGGTTGACGGGAATGATGTCAGTGTGGTTTCCGCTGACGATGTCCACGACAGCATAACGGGCGCCAAAACTGTATCTATATTGCTGGAAATGCGAATTTTATTATTTAATGAGTCAAAGAGAACATCACCTACTATGCTGGCGGACTAACTCTTTTTTAATGTCGCATAAGTCGACAAGTAGAATCGATTACAAAAAAACAAAATTGAAATGTGTTCAAAATTAAGGAATATTATAAGCATTTTAATGTCTTGGTAGTCAGAGAATGCATTATACTTTCAAATGACGTCACTTGTAAGTACACCATACAAATTCTATACTGACACCCGCTTTGTCAATTATGTCTATGTCTATGTCTATGTCTATGTCTATGTCTTTGCGGGACAGGAATAGCGCATCACAGAAAAGAAAAAATACTAACGCCCTTATTTAGAAACTTTACTTAAGTTAAGCAATGCTTAAAATTGCTCTGTTAATTGCTCGCTGACGGAAATTTTCACACATGAAATTGGCGGACAAGCGCAAGCTTATTTATAATTTAAAAAAAACTAGACAGCACTTTTAAGCATTGCTTAATTTAAGTAACTTTTATAAGTACCTAAGGCAGTAAATGTTTTCTTATCAAAGCATAGTGTGTTTACCTCGCCCCTTTCAGTTTTTGGCAGGCATTTTTCGGTAATAATCACAGAAAAGAGAAAAAAAATCCTTTCAGTGGTACTAATCCAAGCTATATTTTGATCAAAGGGTCAGACAGATCTTTAGGCTATGATTCCATACTATACTACGCTTTAGGTAAACATCACTTTATGTTATATTTACTCTATTCCCATTTTCGCTACCTCACATTTTCCCGATTCCCATCTACCGCTATTTGGGTAAATGTTTACACTCGTTTGATTGTTTGTTCGACTGCGGCACTCGGGCGTGCTATCGGAGGCTTTCGTTTACAGGTTCAATATGTCTTTTATATTTGTTTTACGACAAAATCCTGTAAAATTATGGAACATTTAAATTTTTTAGAGTTCCGTACCTCAAAAGGAAAAAACGGAACCCTTATACGATCACTTTGTTGTCCGTCTGTCAAGGCCCTTTTTCTCAAGAACGCGTAGAGGTATAAAATTAAAATGTTTATCAAATACTCGGGTCTACGGTTTCTTTTACGGTTTCTTTCAGCTGTGAAAAAATAAAACTTGTAAGTCAACGCGATTTCACAAGGGATCAAAACCTATAGGGTACTTCCCGTAGAGCAAGAATCATGAAATTTGGCAAGAGGCAAGGTCTCACAGCACATATAAAGGGGAAAATCAGAAGTTGTTTCATATAAAAAAAAAAATGTTTTGCAATTACAAACTTACATTTTGTAGTTGATATGTATCGAAGAACCTTATTGTCCACTACAAAGTTAAGTTTGTCTTTCAATATTTCAACTTTAGAATACCGACATCAGAGAAGACGTAAATGTTGACGCTAAACCACTCAATGACGTAGATAGATGATAGGTAATTTGATTCCGATGGGGAAGAAAGGTTCTGGAGTGGAGACCACGAACCGGAAGACGCAGCGTAGGGAGGCCTCCCACTAGATGGACCGACGACATTGTGAGAGTCGCGGGTATCCGGTGGATGCAAGGGGCGGGCTGTCGTTCAGTGTGGAGGTTAAAGGGGGAGGCCTATGTTCAGCAGTGGACGTCTTCCGGCTGATGATGAATTAGATTCCGAGTTTTAATGGCTATTTATATTTTAATGGATATAGCTCTAGCAGGTCAGCTGTGACATGATTAAGCGTTAAGTTGCCTCCTCACGTAATAATTATTAATTTTGTAGGTACCCGAGAAATTTCGCTAGACTCAAATCCTAGTACTTGAGAATTATCCTATACATCGTCAAGGTAAAACTTATGTTCATAACCCTTGATGAGATTTTGGTAGGTACAATGTATAGGTACAGTACTTTTGTACAGGTATAAAAAAAATATTTAAAAAACATACAGTCGAATTGATAACCTCCTCCTTTTCGAAGTCGGTTAAAAATGTGTTGAACACGACATCGACTTCGACGTTTTATGTTTTTTTATAATAATAAAAATGTCAATCAAAGTGACGACCTTTTTTTGGAGTACCTACTTGAAAATCATAATTAGAAAGTGAAGGTAAATTTTACCGTCACGTAAGCTATCTAAATGTTTTTTGTTTTGACTAAGTGGTTCAAGTGTTTAATGTTATCAGGTATTTAATCTTATTTTGTTTAGTTAATTGCATAATTGCCCGGTAAAAAAACTTACCGGTACGACATCATAGGCCAGCACAACATGTTCACCACCGGGAGACAGCTCCATCATCCTCGAAGATCGCTGAAGCAACTGAAAATATGAAAAAAGAATTTACATTCCGTGCCGAAATATGCCAAGTTTACAAGACTGGACCACAATATTCTGATAGTTCGATATGGGATCCATTGTTCATTCTTTTTTATTTTAGTTTCTTAGTTGAAATCATTATCATCTGTATCTAAAGGCATGGTGCCTTTATTAACTAAACAAAATACAACCTAATACTAACACTACAAAAACAGACTGCCCATAGACCAATGAAGGTCTAAAGACAACCTAAATGCTCAAGCCCACTATCAGTTGGCAGCGTACCCAGCATGCTGGCGGCATTACCACGCTGAATGGCAATGCTTATGCATTGAGCCAGAAACACGCCAGCATTTCACGTGTATTTAAGTAGTTTTGTTATAGCTTCTTTAATCAAATTGCATGATCTTATAACAAACACAACATTCTGTAAGTATGAGACAAAATACAGTTATAAGTATAATCCCATAATATAAAACATATCACTATAACTGTAGCCACAAACGGTTATAACCCTATACAACCCCATCTATGGTTATAACTTTTATATAAAAACCTAATAATATTATAACAGTAGATAACAACCCACAGTTATGCCCGTAGACAAGAACCTATGGTTTTGACCATAGACAAAAACCTACGGCTGTAACTGTATACAAAACTTCCGATTATAGCCGTCAGCAAAGTTAGACACCAACCTATAGATATAACTGTAGACCAAGAAGCTAAGGTTACAACAACTTACGGTTCTAACCGTACTCCTTAGACAAAAAGCTATGGAGAAAACCGTTGATTAAACTCAACAGTTCTAACAAATAGTCTGCTCTGTAAAAAAACTAAATTCTTGACTCTGTAAATAATCAACTGCAAAGAATGTTTTTGTTATAAATCTGAATGATTACTCTTGCATAATTCAGAGACTCATTATTTTGTAACGAAAGCCTCTGTTCTACAATGCTGTAAGCATTTTTGAAACAAGGGTCGTATAAAATAAAGGAAACCATTAATTGAATGTATTTCATCGCAAAATATAAGCTGAATAATAAACGTCGCATCGAGCTTGCTCGCTGAATTGTATCACAATTCTGTTATTGAAATATTAAGTAGGCGCGAGCCCATTGAAAGATAAGATATACGGTAACCGATAAAATGCTCGATACAAATGTTTCTTGGTATTGAATATCATATTGTCGTGATTGCTAACTATATTCATTTACTATTTTACATTTAATTACTTATATGAGATTTGTTGGTTTTAACTTCGACTAAAATAAAAGGTTTTAAACCATTTGGTATCTAATTTGGCTAGTCGTAGTCGTGGTGTCGTACGACCTTCTTTGGAACAAGTTGAGGAGCACTGACTTGGCCCATGAGCTCGTCACCATGTTTCAATATTGGTATGCACACCAGTCCAACAGTGTTCGGTGGGCGGGGGCAATGTCAGACCCGTATCGGCTCGAGTGTGGTGTCCGGCAGGGTGGATTATCTTCTCCAACCCTGTTTAATTTGTATATTAATGGCCTCATCGTCGCTCTCAGCAGTCAGCATGTCGGATGCCACATTGACGGTATATGTGTCAACAACCTGAGCTACGCAGACGACATGGTGCTGCTGAGCGCATCGATTTGTGGGTTAAGAAAGCTGATGCGGACCTGTGTGGAATACGCTAGTGGTCATGGGTTGATGTACAATGTCACTAAGAGCCAATACATGGTCTTTGAGACCAGAAATGCGAGATGCCCCCAGAACGTTCCACCAGTTCAATTAAATGGTATTCCCCTTGAAAGGGTAGAACAATTTAAATACCTGGGGCACATAGTCATGACTGATCTCAGGGACCATGCAGACATTGAGCGGGAGCGGAGGGCCCTGTCTGTACGAGCTAACATGATAGCCCGCAGGTTTGCACGATGCTCAAGCGAGGTCAAGATTACGCTTTTTAGAGCGTACTGTACATCGCTGTACACGTGCAGCCTGTGGGCTAATTACACGGAGAAAAGCTACAGTGCCCTCCGTGTCCAATACAACAACGCATTCAGGGCGGTGTTGGGGCTGCCCCGGTTCTGCAGCGCCTCGGGCATGTTCGCGGAGGCGCGAACAGACTGTTTTTACGCGACCATGCGCAAGCGAGGAATGTCCTTGGTGCGCAGAGTGCGGGTCAGTTCCAATGCCGTCCTGGCGATGATTGCGGCCAGGCTCGATTGTGCTTTCCTTCGGCATTGCTGTAACAGGCATGTTCCAGTACCGATGCCGAAGCGAAGGTACTAACTACTTATGGTGACATTGTATCTGTTGTATTTATTGTATTGTTTGACTATGGACATTTGAATTGTATTTTTGTTTGATTTTTGTATTGATTTAATTAATGATTGACTAAATTAACTGAACTATTATTATTTTGACATATTATTTTACTGGACATTGCTTATTACTTTTTTACTTTTGAATTGTATTGTGTCACTTTATTATTTAGATTTTATTGCTTTCATTTATTTATATATTTTTTGATGTACCTAATAATTGAATTGTATGGGTTATTTTATTGCCTGAAATAAATTAATTTGAATTTGAATTTGAATTTGTAGTTTCATTTAGATAGCCCGTTGGTCCAGTTCGTAGTGAACTTGCCTTCTGAGCTTGGGGGCGTGGGTTCGATTCCCATTTAAGTGATGAACATTTGTGTTTGTTCTATATCTGGTTGTTAATATCTATTTAAGTATGTATTTAAAACTATATATGTATGTATATCAGTCTCTGGCAGCCATATCACAAGCTTTGCTTAGTTTGGGGTTAGATGCCCGTGTGTGAAAAAATGTCCCGAATATATTTATTTATTTAAATGGGATCCTTTTTTTGCATAGAGTAGAGATTATTTTGAGGGCCGGAGAGTGCCTTAGGATAGTTTTATCAAGGAGAAGACCTAGAGATAATTTTTACGAATGAATGTCATTATCAGTCTTATGAGTGATACCGCGGGCGCAGCCGCGCGCTCACAGGCATATGCAATAATATTAGCTAAGTGTTACCATAAACATAAAAATTCGCCAAATAGGAACAAAAAAAGATTCTAAATTCTCAAACGTTTTAAAGTAACTTTTGTTTTAATTATGTTTTATTTTGGCAGTAGAGATCGAATCGAACAATCTTTTTTGTTGTCTCCCCCGGACATACTTTATACCATTTGCAATGCTAAAGATATTACCCAATCGGTTTTTGTAAATTCTCACATTGATTTTTTACTTTCAAAAATTTTCAAAATTTTGAATTAGATTCCTAGTGGCACTGGCTGGCGAGAGCGGCCAATTATTATAAAAGCCAAAGCAACTCTGTATCTCTGTCTGTCTTTTTGTTCGCTTTTCACGACTATGCTGATCCTAACAAAATTTGCCAGGAAGATACCTAGAGTGTATAATGAGGAAAAACGGACGGACATAATAATATGGTAGTTTTCCCGCAGTTATGCGAAAAAACTTAAAAATTGCGGGTAACACCGCGGGATTCCGCTAGTATAATTATTATATCAAGCCTTTATGCACTTAGGGTTCATGTATATGTATCGATATAATATGTCACTAGGCATTTCACCATACCACAGAAGACATAATAGACAACCATACGTTTAAATTTCAGACTTGTGCATGCATCGTTCGAATCATAACATTATCTCGCTCAGATAGCCAGTTGAAATTTTCACAGAATATGTAATTTTACGGCGGATTAACTGAGAAATATTAATAAAGTCAAAAAGTAAAAACTAACTTAAGAACGTTTTTTAACGTATTTTTGTATTTGAGCTATTGTAAAAACGGTAATACGTACAAGCGTCGAACTTGGGATAATTATAGTACACACTCTATAGTAAAACAAAAAATAACAATGAATGGCCAAGTGCGAGTCAGTGACAAATTTCTAAACACCACCAGATCTCGTATGATCACCGAAGTTAGGCAACGTCGGACGTAGTCGGTACTTGGATGGGTGGCCGACTGGACATAATGTCTTTTTGCACTACTTTTGCGTACTTTATTTAGCACTTAACAATTTTTGTGTTGGTACGAAACCCTCAGTGCGCGAACCCAACTTACACTTGTCTGGTATTTCAATTATTGACTCGCAGTACCTATAGTACGCAAAACGTCATTACAAATGACTAATATAAAACCTCCAACGTTTCCCCCGCCTTTGAAACGTCTCACTCAATTTGCGTAACGAAATAGAAATTGATACAATTTGACAAGGCTTTGATGCCTTCCATTAGTTTGCCTTCACACAGAGGCTTTTAAATTGTATTAAGTCCCTATCTTCTGTGTTAGAATGATGTCATATTTTTAATAGGAAAAAGCTTTCCATGCATTTTAAAGAGCTCATCATCACGTTAGGTACGCCATCACAAGGTCATCACAAGGTACGCCACAGCCCGGTTTTTAGCTTTTCTATCACTGCTATGAACAGGGTTATTGGAAATGGCCTATGATTATTTTTATTCTCTTATAAAAAAGCTGACCATAAATAGAGCCGATCACAGAAAACAAAATTAAAATATGATCATTATATTATATATTGCTAGACAGAGAACGCACTTACAAATAACGCCACTTTTGGGGGGGAAACCATACAAACTCCACACGTAGGTTATACGTGGAAAATACATATGGAGCTTATTTGGTGGTGTACCATTATAAAAAACTTAAAACATTCACCAATTATAATTTTTTAAGTTTGTATGAATAGTTTCCAATTGTGTATTTTGTAGGTGCAGGGAGTCGGCTTCAAAGCTTCCCCCGAGCCCGGACGTTCCTTCTCAAACCGCGTAAAGTTTATGTTTTTGTATGCAAACAAAACTAAGACAATTTTATTAAAAATCATGGAAGTAAAGTTGTAGGGAAGGTGCCTGAGAGATGGTTTTTGATAATTATCAATAACCCTGTACTTAAAGAACAAAGATATAAACACCATATAGCCCTGTTTTCACGTAGTTTTTTTTTGAGCTCGGGATTTCTTTCACATTTGGAATCCCGCACAGTTATTGCCATTTATAATCTAAATACTTATTACTGTTTTTGTACCGAAAGAAAAAAAAGACAAATTATTAAACGACATTGAACTAAACTCTATCCGTCTTACTACAAAAGATTTAAGCACGCTTTAGACAGGTGTTTGACATATTTTTCACAGTGAAACAACTGCTAAACACATGTTTAAAGCGTGCTTAAATCTTTTGTGGTAAGACGGTATAGGTATGTATGTATGTATGTAGGGAACTTTCCTGCGAGAGGTAGTTAACTAATTATCTATAGCCCTGTATATTGTCACTTATCGAGCGACGGGGCGTCCTACGCTATTCTCATAATTAGTTGAAAACTAATTTAAAATGCAAACTAAATTAAATTTGAACGCATGTGAAAACTTTGCTTTTCTCTGAAAACTTTCTCAAAATTATTGGCTTGTTCTCAATTAATCCTAGCAAAGCCACCTAGTCATAGCAAACTAAAATATGAATTGCCTAGACTAAAACCTGTGTTGGGGATAGTACTATGATATATACTGTGGTTGAGCATAGTTCCATGAATAGCAGAGTAGCCGACTAGCATGAATTCAAATGTTGGAACGAACTTTTGTTAAGTTTCAATGTGGGATGATTAATGAAAGGCTTTTTAGGGTTCCGTACGCAAAGGGTAAAAACGGGACCGTATTACTAAGCCTATGATGTCTGTCTGTCTGTCTAACTGTCCGTCCGTCTGTCCTACCTATTAACGGCTGTATTTTTCGAACAGTAATAGTAAAAGTAGCTAGTTGAGAAAAAAAAAACATAATATGTATTGTTACGGCGAATTAACTAATTAAAAAAAGAAAAAAAAAGTCAACAAGTAAAAACGATAGGGTCACTGTACGTATTACCGTTTATACATTAGAGCTAATACAAAAATACGTTTGATCTATGGGGTTTAGTTTTACTCTTAGACTTTTTTATTAGAATCCGAAGTCAATCCGCCGTAACATTACGTATTCTGTGAAAATTTCAGCTGGATATCTATTACAGTTTGAAAGTTGCAGCCGTTAATAGGTAGGACAAAAGGACGAACGACAGACAGACAGACATCGTAGGCTTAGTAATAAAGTCCCGTTTTTACGCTTTGGGTACGGACCCTAAAAAGATATATTTTCAAGTGTTGGTACTCCAAAGTTGTATAAAATGTTGGCGGTGCTTTGCTTTGCCACCTGACTTACCTCTGAAGAGTTGGAGATGAGCGGCGTCGTACTATCTGTGTCAATGTCGAACAGCACCAAGTCTCCGTTCTCATTTCTGAACAACAGGTCGCTTCCTGCAATTAAAGAAGGTTACAGAACTTAAGGTGACAACTCAGTTTCTTACCACCATACAATACAATAGGCAAATGTAATGATTAAATTATTTTTCCCCCCTGCACTCCCTTGTATCATCTTTGAATAGGTATTTTTTAAATAAGGTAAAGTTTCATATTTTTTTTATAAATTCTATCCTTTGTAAAATATGGCTCACCAAAGTGGCTAAAAGTTGGTCTGCATTTTTAAATTATTAGGTACACATAGAAACTTGTCACTTACAATGCTGATAGGTCATCATCAACATTATCAAACATTTTCTGTTTTTTTTTGCGATAAAACTATTATTTATTGAAGACGTTCTAGCTCAATAAAATGATCTCAACAAAGCATACTTCCTAAGCAGTTTTTTTTTATTTTTACTAAACCATAAAAATTTCGCTTTAAATTTTGTTATGTCATTATACATATCTGAAATTTGGCTTCACAGAACATTGTTCGTTCGAATTTTTCTATAACGACCAATAATATTATTCATGCGTAAACGTGACAAAACTAGAATTTGTATAGTTCTGTGACCAAAGATTTCATACTATACTGCGATGAGACATTTTTGAGAGACAAAATGATAGACAAAATTGTATCGCGACGCGCGTAATAGGCCTGCTGGTAAAACAAACTTGTATGAAAATTATGTGCTGGTTATCACCTTAATCCACATTTCAGTGCGTTATTATGTCTATTGTTAGAAATAACAAGACAATTAGCAGAGTGTCGAGAAACTTGTGTGTTGACAGCAACAGTAACTGCATGTTGTTTTGTAACACGTTTGGTCAATGATGAGATAATAAACAAATAAACATTTTGTAATGTTTGAAAACAATATTTAGGTACTGAAGGTTACATGTTTAATCTTATAGTGCTAACAGACGCACGAACACGGCTGACCTCAACCGCCGTCTGGCCAATGGGAGAGAAAGAGAGGGAAATATGATATTCTCACTCTTTCTCTCCCGTTAGTTGGACGGCGGTGCGTCAGCCGCGTTCGAGCGTCTGTTAGCACTATTAGATTGTTTTTAACCCCCGAAACAAAAAGAAGAGTGTTATAAGTTTATGTGTGTATCTGCGTATCTGCAAATCTGCGTATCAGTGTATAGGTGTATCAGTGTATCAGTGTATCTCTTGGCATGATTATAGTACATACTCTAAAGTATTACAACAAATAATAAATAATGGCCAAGTGTGAGTCGGTGACAAATTTCTGTTCATTACCAAGTTAAGTAACGTAAGGCGCGGTCGGTACTTGAATGGGTGACCGCCTGGGTGTGATGTTATCTTTTTGCACTACTTTTTGTATTTTGTGGTGGTACGGAACCGTCAGTGCTCGATTCTGACTCGCACTTGGCTGGTTTTTTATTTATTTAAATTTTAGCGAAAATACCGTTTTATGAACCTATTTCTAAGTTATTCTTCTTGTAAAGTTTTTGTGGTGTCAATAAAGTATTGTACTTCTCGCCTGTTCGCCTCGACTGTTCGCCGTCATAATACTAACGCCTTCAACAGACATTGAAACAACGTAATCGTTGAAAACAATCACTGTACAATCCCGTACAAATGCTATTACCAATTGAATAGGGTTTCCAATCAACTCCCAAACTCTAATCCAGCCGCTCGATTGGATCTCAAAGAGACATCGATGGTTATTGATGCCTGTACCTTCCGATTAATCCTCATATTTCCTGAATAGACCCCCATACCAAGCCATTTATTAGATACAATGTGACCAACTTTAGTTTACAGTTGAGTTTTGGAGCCACCATCGTATTTTCTGAACATTACTAAAATTCTTCTGGGAAAAAATGTAGTTTGTATTTGGCCATCTTTGCGAATAAGTTGGTACGCGCTGCTAATGTGTGATTTTATTTGAGGCTTTACGAAGAGGAGAGTTTCGGAAACGATTCGATCTTTAAAGGTATATCTCTTTCTTGATCGAAACGTTATCATTATGGTTTGAGTTTTCAATGGTGTTTTGTGAAACTAAGTAAAAAAAAAAAATAAAAAAAAAATTGAGTTACAAAGTATTGGTCGTATTTGGTACATAAATAATTCAAACTTATGTTTTAAAACCTAAACTATAAGTATCTCCATAGCGTGACACTTAGAACGTTATACTTAGGACATACAACCACGAAAACCACGCCAGTGAAATAAAATCGACTTCAAAAATCGACTTCAAAATTAGTTAAATATGGCATTTCCATTTGGTGAAATGATAATGAGGTCATCTAGGTAAGGAATTACCAGTTATAACTTGGTAATGAACAGAAAGAGACAACAAATACTAAATAATGGCCAAGTGCGAGTCGGTGATAAATTTCTGTTCATTACCAAGTTATAACTGGTAATTCCTTACCTAAATGACCTCATTATCATTTCACCAAATGGAAATGCCATATTTTACTAATTTTGAAGTCGATTTTTGAAATTGATCATGATTGTATTTTGTGGTGGTACGGAACCCTCAGTGCGCGAGCCCAACTCGCACTTGGCCGGTTTATTCGAACCTCTCGTTTGTTGGATCAGATTGCGAAAACAAGTGTGTTTTGTTCGTTGGTTTGTTTATTTCTTTTTCACGCAGCAACAGAGCAATAAATCTACGTGATTTTTTGCATAAAGATAGTTGGTAAAGCTCTAGCCGGAAACTGACATCGGATAGTGCTATTTTATGTCAGAAAAAATTTACGATATCTGTGAGAATGCCCAAGCGGGTGAAACTGCAGGGTGCAGCTAGGTTTATTATATTAGAAGGATATATAACATGTTGCAAAAACTGTTTTTTTTTTATGAACAGCATTTGAAGTTAAAGATTTTGTCAAAATAAAACTTATACTTAGACGCAAAAATTTCAAACTAGGTTTAACTACGTATCGCAGACAATAACTATCGACCTCTTTCAAGTAGGTTACACATAATTAATTATCTAACCCGCCGAAGCAATGATTTCTGATTTTAACTGACTTCAAAAAAGGAAGAAGGTTCTCAATTTGCTCCGAATAAAAAAAATGTGTCTCAACTTTGACATTCTGTAACAAAAAACAGACCGTCTTACTACAAAAGATTTAAGAACGCTTTAGATAATTATGTGTTTAACATATTTTTCACAGGGATACAACTGCTAAACACATGTCTAAAGCGTTCTTAAATCTTTTGTAGTAAGACGGAGAAGGTCTAACTTTTATAAAATGGCGAGACTAATTAGATTTCAAGTGGCTACTCCAAGTTACGAGATAATATGTAGAACAAAACTGATTATGTTGTCAGTCTCTCTGTGTTAGGTCAAGTACGTACTGACCTATTATTCATTGTATAAATAGGCACGTAAATTAGGTTTGTTACGACCTGAGGCAAAAGTTAAGAAATTAGATTCAGTAAATAATATCCTCACAAACCTACTGAACAATGCTAAATTATACTTTGTCAGCGTAATATACACTGACAAAGTTTTATTTAGTTTGTTCTCAAATGGTAATTGTGTGATATTTTGGTAGTTAACACAACAGACAACCTTGGACGTGCAACAAAAAACTGTGCAAAACTTAGAGCCAGCAATCCATAAAATATTTTAATAACGACTAAAATATTTTAGAGCAAAAATACCGTTCTGTATCTCGGCACGTTATGGTTCACGTTCGCATGATTTTCCTTAGTCACCTAAACTGCAGTGGAAGTACCTTTCTTTATCGATCGCCAAATTTGATAAAAAGCCAAAGAATCGATACCGTCACCAGTTTAGGTGGCTGTGAAAATTTGCGCGACCGCAATTCGTATCTCGGCACGTTATGGTTCACGTTCACGTGATTCCCGTAGTCACCTAAGCTGCAGTGCAAGTGCCGTTCTTTATCGATCGTCAAATTCGATAAAAAGCCAAAGAATCGATCACAGCGAGTACTGATCAAATGGCATTTTATCGAACTTGACGATCTCAACTGTCAAATTGGACGATCGATAAAGAACGGTATACTTGCACTGCTGAATTGCTTTAAACAGGTGATCTCACCTGAAGTAAACGTAGCATTGAAAGATGCTGGTGAGAATGCTCCACTGATAATCTCATCCAGGTCCAACTGCTCTCCACTAGGTGCGTCCGTTGCTGGCTGTTCAGGCTCATCAGTCGTCGTTGGTGCAAGAGTGGTGACATCAGGAGTTGGGGATATCGGCACTGGTGATGTCGGGCCTTGGGTCGTGGAGACTATGGGTTCCGCTGCTCCACCTTCGTTGCCAGCAAACACCACGATCAAAGCAACAACAACTCCGATTGCCGCCAACATCGCGACGAAGCCGATTATGTACGTGGTCTTCTTGGTCTTGGATGCCACCAGGACCTGAGGACGAGTTATTATTTTGTTGATAATACGCAAAAACATTTAAAGCTATATGGAGTTTGTTAGCTAAAGGCAAGAGTCTAACCGTCTTACCACAAAAGATTTAAGAACGCTTTAGACATGTGTTTAGCAATTGTTTCACTGCGAAAAATATGCTAAACACATGTCTAAAGCGTGCTTAAATCTTTTGTGGTAAGACGGTAATAGTTTTTTTGTTTTAATAAAGACAATTATTTATATATTTTCCTGATATATAAGTATCAATATGACTAAGAAGAACAACCAAGCTACAAGGACTAATAACGAAGACAAGAAAGGCAAGGCAAGGTCTGCTGTAAGGACTAATTAAGGGTTTAATTTATTTATTTCTTATTAGCGGACCTGACAAACGTTGTCCAATCCAAATTTCATGAATAAAATGTCCCGATTTGTTGAATTTTCCCGGCAAACGTGTAATTTAATTTTCTTTTAAATCACCACTATAGCGAACAAAACAACATAAAAAAAAACAATTTTGTTTAGCCGTATTTTAGTTTTAGCGAAACTATTGAATACTAGATGGACTGACGATATCGTGAGAGTAGTGGGCATCTAGTGGATGTACATATTGTACATGGCAGGCTGTCGGTGTGTGGAGTTCTAAGGGGCAGGCCTATGTTCAGCAGTGGACATCTCCTGGCTGCTGATGATGATGATGAACTTAAATATTTTATTTGCATGAACTAACGTGCCTCCATATAATATCATGAAGATCAGATTAACAGTATACGCAAGTTATCTTCTAACAAATATACTTAACTCATAAACAAAATAGGAAAATAATACAATGAGGCGACATGTTATTTTAACGTTGGCTCAAAAAAACTGTACGTACGTTATTCATGGTAACTTGCGGCCTTATTATAGTGCTTACAGATGCTCGAACGCGGCTGACGGACCGCCGTCCAACCAACGGGAGAGAAAGAGTGAGAATATCATATTTCCCTCTCTTTCTCTCCCATTGGTCAGACGGCGGTTGAGGTCAGCCGCGTTCGAGCGTCTGTTAGCACTATTACATCAGTACAATAATGGCACGTGATCATCTATGACTATCAAACGGAGTTTTGACGCCAACGTGAAAAAAACATCATTGTATTATTTTGCTAAATATGTGTATTTTCGAGTGTAATGGTGGCAAATTTTTGTCGGTGAATATGTTCGAGTACGGGCAACTGATATGCCTAATGAGATAAAACGTATATATTCATGTATAGTTTACAAAACACCGAAGAAGTTTCTTTAAAAAATTGTAAAGGCTTCACTACTTTACTGGGGCGTACTTATGACAGTAAAAACATAAGACGAGGCGGTATGACATCATGGATTTAGCCTGCCCAGTAACGGGCAAAAAACAAAAAAATTACACTATAACAGACATCCGTAATAAGACCGCTACCGCTGGTTTGATAATAGTTACTTCGACCAAAATAAAATGAATGGACGGGCCATAACCATTGAACTTACTCAGTAAAAACGAAGCAAAACATATAGAAGCAGACATATACTTCAACACCTAATTATAACCATGTACAGTACATTAGTAATACTTCAACGCGCCGACATATATATATATTTATTATAATTTTTATTTATATGTCTAATATTAAATATAATTTATGTAGTAATATAATAGTATAATTTTGTATTTATAAATAATTTAAGTTAGATTTATATTTATTGTAATTTGTTGTTTTGTATATTATCTTGTAAAACTTTGGTATTTTTATTTATTTCTGTTTGTCTTTTATAAGGTGTTTTTGATGCACGCCTACCTACCATTTGTTCCAACCTGGTGGATGACTGGTAGAAAATGCTTAGCATTAAGTCCTCCAATTGTACATATCTACTTAATTTGTAAGTGTGCAATAAAGTATTAAATAATAATAATAATTAGTTACAAAACATAGATAGCGATTTTTTGATGTGTATTTACAGTTCGGGAAAGCACACGAAGGCATAATTTTGTCAGATGTTTCGTTATCATGTAATAATAGACGCGTGTTGCACTTCCTACGGCTAGAGACCGACTGAAATGAAGTGAGAGCCGGCGCTCATTTTGTAATCTTCAAAAATGCGCTTGTTCTGGGCCCGTCCATTCATTTTATTTTGGTCGAAGAATAGATAAACAATACACCGCAAACCTTCAGTGCTGATCTTATCATACAGTTAAAATAACTACCTATCTGTGAATCTTGCATTCTAACGTAGTATTCATAACATTGCGATATCAGAATCATACTCGTAGCTTGAGGGAATATCCCTAGTTTAGGATAGGTAACCTTTACTTTTGGCCGTCGGTTAATTACCTCGCTAGTGTTTATGACGTGTAATGAGGAAAACGGTCACCGGACCGGTACTTCACCTCCATCAACGTCAACAGAGAGCGTACTTTTAACATTACTGAACGATAAATGAGGTAATTTATTGAATCACGCGTTACTTTGGGGAAATCTATCTTCAAAAAAACACTATTACACTAGTTACACACTGTTTTATTGACACTATTTTATTTCAGGTTAGACTAAATTAGCATCGTTAGCATAATTATCTATGAAGTAAAATAATTCATCGCAAATTCCTTACTGTATTTGAAGCGACGCAGAAGCGGAATTATACTAGAAATACGTCAGAAAAAAAGATTTGATAACTTAAAAAAAAAAAAAAAACATTAAAGTACACTCTTCATTACGATTGCAGCCATAGCCACCAAACTAGGTATGGCAACACCTGTATTTTCGTGGGGGTAGCCTTCCCATCATGACCTTTATTTGTTGTACAAGATTATAAGAATATTATGAGTCGTAGTTACAATTTTAAATATATATATATAAAAAATGTGAAATATAAACAAACAAACAAAATATTATTACTTCATTTTTATGTTACAATATTTAACATGAATAGCATTAGCTAACATTATATTATATTCTAAGGTTATAATAACATTAGGTAAGTAATTCTTACATTCCGTGACGAATGGTCCACACTTCAGCGCATTCCTAATCGCGTCTCTACAGCTGACTACCGATCTATTCAGTATGACACTCGCTACTGATAACTTACACTGTTCACTCACTGAAAACTCACTGTATCAATCGCATCAATGAACCAACCACTACAGATTTACGTTTACACAATTCAGTCTTTTTGTAACGCCCATTCCGCTCACCGAGCACCACCCGAATGGACATAAACATTTTATCCGAGCCTTGATTAAGTTTTTTACTCACTCGATTCAGGGTTATCGGAGTTTATCTCTGAATGAGAACGTTCACCTAGCGTCTCTGAATCCAACTTTCATAATAAAACTTCAGTTGAGCTTTCTTCGGGAGATAAAACCAGAACTTTCCTTGAAGATTTGAAGACAGATTACAGATAAATGATAGTACTTACCATGGTAATGTTTCAGTATTTTAACTACGAAGTTTTTTATGTTAGGAAAATTTATCTAGTCAAAGGTTACATAAACAGTGAAGTACAGACACAAACAATGAAGTTAATTAGCTGGGTACGCTGCCAACTGATAGTGGGCTTGAGCATTTGGATTATCTTTAGACCTTCAATGGTTATAGACAGTCTAACTGATTTTGTAGTGTTAGTGTTAGCTTGTATTTTGTTTAGTTAATAAAGTGCTTGATAAAATGTTTCGATTAACTGTTATAATATTTGTGTTTTATTTCGTAAAGAAGAACTGATTATGTGGAGTATATAATGACACATCAGTGATACTGCGTTATATGTTTTAAGTTAGAGTACATGGTAATTGAACGAGTACATCCGGAATAAAAAAGTAAGTGTCACTTATCATATCACCTATAACCATTATTTCTATAAGGGCATAGGTATATGAATACTACTAATAGCAAATAAAAAATCGAATTAGTGTAACGGGTGTTTGACGTGCTAGACATCTCAAAAAGTAGATAATTTACCATGCCCATAACTTATTTGGTATTTAGATATTTTAATGGCATCAGAAAAGTATTTCAGGTCATATCTGAAAATGAACAAGGTAGTGACAGATTTTTTTAGTTCAGTCAAATGTAGGGCAATTAATATAGCAGGTTGAGTTGATTGCTACTACCTTGTGTTGATACTCAATTGTCGATTGCGTAATGTTCGCGTACCCATATTAGTTACAATGCCATTGCAAAACCAAAAGTTGATTCTAAGCGCCACCGGTTACACAGTGAGTTGTCTAGAACTCTGGATAAAGTTGAGTCTAGCTGATCTTCCGGTGGAACTGAGCGACTGTGGTGCAACTTTCAAGATAATGGAGCATCTGCTCATGTGCCCCGATACATTGCACATTGGGCCTCCCGCGTAGCCTTGTATACTAACTCTGCTGGCACAGCGACTCGAAGTGGGTCTTGGCTTCCGATACAAGAGAACGCCATCGGTCCGGGTCTCGCGCTGTCTCTTGCCAGTTGGCGACTTAGAGCTCGCGCAAGTCCAACTTAATGGCATCTTTCCAGCGATATCTAGGCCAGCCGACGGCTCGGCGGCCATTGGGAACTCCAAGATACGCCTTCTTGACGTTGCGATACTCTCCCATTATCAGCAGGTGGCCTGTCCAGCGGAGTCTCTGGGCTTTGGTCTCTTCCATGATGTTTGGCTCGGCGATAAGCCTTGAACTAGTCAGGCGTAATAAAATAACACCTCGAATCACTGACCCGAGTAGAAGAAAAAATTTAAAGTTCTTACGAGTTCCATCAGAAACTGTCGTGGTCTGGTGATCACAGTTCTCGCGAGCCTCATCCGAAACAGTAGTGGTCTGAATGCAGTTTTGTGAGTAAAGATTTAAGCCCTCTCAAACATTGGAGTGAATGCAGAATTCTTGAACTCTAGACCACTAAGGTTCCGGTGCCAAGTCATCAAATTGTGGTAGGGTTGATCTACTACAAGTTTATATCGTACCCAGGATGCTGATGGTGTTTGATTTATTTTTAAATCATGGTTCAGGTTACAAGTGTTTTACTTAAATAAAAGATAGAAATATTTTTTTTCGATTGGATAGATTTTTAGTTGAAAAATTAAGTTTCAGTAAATAAAACACCAAGACGTTAAAATACAGTGTGACCAACGTTACAGTAGAAGTGGTTAAATGAGGGAAATAAAATTATTCACAGCTTTGTTTAGAAAATACGATGGTGATGCCTCCACTAATGTCTAGAGACAAGTTGGTCGCACTGTACTAAGTTTGGATTCTTCATTGGACGTCAGAAGCTGGATCAATAATCACAAGTGTCGTGAAAACCTCTTCACTGAAGCTCACTCAAAAACTGTTGACAAACGCCTCTAATTAATCCTAAAATTGAAGTATTGACCGAGATGTAGACTTTTCGTACACAAGGTGACGGAAATACCTATTGTATACTTGAACTGTTGCACTACGTGGAGCTTTGAATCGATTTTTTTTTTACAATTGGTGACGAGTTTCCTAAGGGCAAATGCTACTTACTCCAGTCGCCGGGCGATTTGCTTTCATCGCCTTATGTACGAGCGGCACTTATACTTATACTATATATTTTAGTTAGATTACTATATATTATATTATTTCAATTAGATTACAAGCCGAAGTAAAATAATTGTCCAGGCAAGCTAATATAAGCAATAATGGCTGAGCGGTAACATGCTACCGCTCAGCCATTATTGCTACCTACGCTTTACTTACTTTTGAGTAGTTACCTAGTTGGAAATAAATAGGTTTTTGAGTAGGTTCTCAAAATCAGGGAAGATATAGGGTTTTGCGTACTCAAGACCAGTCAACCCCTTGACTGATTTTTAGTAGGTATCTACTTTTGGATAGTTAGTTGGGAAGATATAGGGGTTTATTAAGGCGAGCTCACAGTTCGAGCAAAACAACTATAGGTATATATGCGAACCAACTAGGTTTATTTGCGAACCAAAATTACTATTCAAGACTATTCACCTGGTCACTGGTGCCCATTTCCATGGTAGAGTTGCTGTTGTCCTGTGCCATGGTGATAGAGCTTCACCTGAAACAAAGAACGCAGACAAATGAGACATGTAAACAGTGTTATAATAATTGAACATCAATAGGTAAGTGTTTGAGTAGGAGAGCGTAGTGTTTGAGTAGGAGTGCGTATTATTATTTTTATCAGCAGCGCAGAGTGAATGTTGTGTTGGTACCAGGACAAACCAGCTGTGGTTTTTTGGTACGACATTAGTTTAACAAATATTGTAACATGAATTAAGTAAACAATAAAAAAAAAAAAAAAAAAGCCCTAATTTTAGGGTAATTAGGCCACCAAAAGGTCTCTGATACGGCAACTGTTATTTAACGAAAAAGTTCCTACCATACAGTACATACACAGTAAGTACATAGATTTGTGGAAAACGCACACTATCTTTTTTGCCTCACACCTGAAATTTGTGGAATGAGCTGCAGGTAACTATAACACGGGGTTCTTCAAAAAGGCTGTTAATAGAGTATTTAAAGATTGGCAACGTATCCGTGGTGCTCTTGCATGGTATTACAGGTATACATAGGTGACGGTGATCGCTTACTATCAGGCAGCCCCCTAGCTTGTTTGCCACCTATGGCATAAAAAATGTTCCTCGTTTTCGTTGGTGGTACTGAAATGTGAGCAAGCGCTTACGCAAGTAAGCGCCTATGGAGCGGGGGAGGCCTATGTTCAGCAGTGGACGTCTTCTGGCTGATGATGATGATACTTACGCAAGTAACGCTTATGACTAGACAAGCAACTTGCTTAGATCATCGCTTATTTTAATTTAAAAAAAGTTTGATGGACCGTAAAAACCGTGTTCAGTAGTTTTACATAATTATGTTGCAGTCAAAACTCTTAAGCAGTCAAATGTACTTTTGACTAGCAAATCAGTCAACACTACTTTTCACTGAGCTTTTGTCGTAGTCACCAACTTTACCACTGCCTGAATTATTTGTTAAAAATCGTTCGTTTGTTTATTTAGATAAGCACAATGCCCACTGTAGAGTTGAAGCGGAGTTATGGCACACAACATGTAGGTACAAGCGGTCATGGAAAAGTCAGATCCTTTCCGAAGTTCCGTAATACAGGGTTAGGCGGAAAGGGTACTGTGTAATAAACCGAGAGAGTTTCCTATTACCCACCATTATGAACAACTTTTATACAGGACAAAGACCTTGGTTGCTCGGTTGACTGTCCTTAACAACAGGTAACATAGGTCTGATAATTCCGGGAGTGACACTTGACATTGTCCAGTTTCAACTTTATTACAACAAAACACATAAATTAGGAAACAAATCTGTTAATAATCTATGAATTAAAATTCAAAAAGCACAGATGACATAGGCTTGTGTCATTCACGTGACTTTTGCGTTTCAGAATAACATACCCGGTGGAGACTCTAGAAAATAAGTAAAATTTCGAAACTAGTGTACGCCGAATAAATTTGACTTTTCCACGCCAGCTTGTACAATGCGATAATTGACTCTCCACTCGAAGGGCCTTACAATCACTACCAGCCTTACTGCGCTACGATCATTACGCTGAGCCCATATATCAGTTTTAAGGAAACACAGGGAATGGGCAGGGAATTAATTTATTCGCGGTATAATTTATTATAATAAATGACGTCACAATGACGATGAGCAATGGTGGTTGAGCGGTAGCATGTGCGCTTTACAATCTGACGGCACCTGGTTCGTACTTAAGTAAATTATGTGCAGTTTCGATGCAATCGCTCAAAAACGGTGAAGGAAGACATAGTGATGAAACCAAAAAACTTCAAAGACATGAATTCACCAACATGCTCTGGGCCAGGCATGGTGGATTAAGGCCCATCCTTTCTCTCTGAGAGAAGGCATGTGGCCCAGCAGTGGGAACATGATAGGTTTGTCAGGATTACCAATGTTAATGGAAATTTAGCAATAAGTTAACATGCCTCAAATGCGGTCCTCTGCCCGTTTTTTTTTTGAGGTTCATTAAATCTGTAAAATTAAGGGTGATTCCGCTGAACGCAGCTAATAAAAAATATCTAACCCATCAGTGCAATTATAATGTTAATCTCACATAGAAATAAAAAATGCGGTCATTTGTAAACTCTAACTGATAGCATTTATCACCGTGTTATCTCTTGATTGTTGTTACTCTTATCGCACTGGGTTATCCACTTTAAATAATTATCATCTAAATTACTTTATGATTATGAAGTTAAAAGAATATTGTTCTTGTAGACAATTCATACATTCAACGACCGGCAGGAGTCGAACCTGCGGAACTATCTGGGTAAACACCCCAGACCCCAGAGTCTGGGTCGCTTTCTAGTCGGCATCTACATTGTATTCTTGAATTCTCTTTTTGCAACTGATCTAAGGGTTGATAGATACCTGAATCATTACTTAGATTCGAACCCTACCGGTCCGTAATATGTTTAATTGTTTGATATAATTATACCAATGATAACAATATGGATGTTTTTTTAATAGGTTTACTTTTGGGCGCCAACTAGCCTGATGTTAAGCGATGATGCGGTCTACAATGGAGCACGCTTGCCTAGAAGAAACGTCATTGATTCAGTATTGATTTGTGTTTGTAACTATCGGGGAACTATTCAGGCAGCGCATAACCGCGCATAACTCACTGTGAGAATTCGCCGCGTGCACACGTCCCGAACATGTGCTATAGTGCGAGCCGTGCATTGCTGCATACTTTACCATACAACGTGGTAATGACGCCAGCATTATGGGAACAATTCTCAATGATAACAGTTTATCCAATATATTGTAATTATTGTGGTTTTAGGATTTAATTAGTTTTGTTTTAAACTATCATGGTTGTTCACTAAAGTTATATGATTATTTTGGGATATTTACCGAGGTAAGGTTGACAGTCTTCCCGTGAACATGGTGCATGTAACTGCGCCGAAATATCGGGAGCTCATTCCACAACCTTACCAGGGTAAATATCCCGTAAATAATCATATAACTTTAGTTAGTTTTATTCTTCTTTGTACATACCTAGAACATTTTCAAACAGTTACAACTACGAACCTACTAATAGTTTAAATCCTTAGCAAGTTATGTACGATACTGCAGATTGTATATACACAAAAAGTATTATTGCCGATTCAAGTAGGTACCTACTTAGACACGTTAAGTTATTGCCGATATTGACTATAGTTTGATGTTGTACTTGAAGAATAGAGAAATATAATAACTATTCACAATTGTTTGACTCACCGCCCGTCACAAAAGATCTATTCAACAAAATCCGTAAAGGTATCGGCCTGTGGCCGACTCCTCACCACACTGAATAATTTAAAACTATCAAATGAGATTATGTTAATCTACTAGATAATATTTTTGATAAATGAATTAAATAATCGACAATCGATAAATTTTGATAAAATAATAAATTGGAATGTTTAGGTACGTTATAAGTATCCTGCGTAAGAAAATTTATTAAAATTCATTGAATGATTAATGGCACGCTAAATATGAGACTTTACTCACAAGCGGGTGGAAAATTGTTAATAGTGAGAATTAGTGAGTAATTGTAAATTAACCCATCATAAATAAGTAGGTAAATTTTTCGAACAACGAAAGTTAGAAAAACAAATAGTTCATTAGAAGAAAAAAAACATTTTAAGTTTCTATGTTATTGTCTACAAATTATAAACAATAGAAATATATAAAATAATACTTGTATTTTATACTTCTTTGTTTTTTTGTTTGTTGTGAGTCGGTGGTTATTAATTTTTAATATATTTAAAATTTGACGTCAAAAACGGCAAAATATTATAATGTACGTTGTCAGAGCTCTTTTTATTATAAACTTGCGTATAACCACTACAGTCTAGCCGTTTGCACAAAAAAATGTGGAATCATTGGTAATCAAAACAAACACAGAAAAAATATTTTTTTCGTTTAAATTCGTGGTCTTATAATTATAACTGTTAATAACAAATCTTTTTTATGTGTCAATGTGATTTTTGAGACTTTGTTTTGCAGTGGTTTGTTTTTGTGTTTGCTGTTGGCAGGACACAATTTTAATATGGTGCCTATGATGATGTAATTTTAAAAAAAGTTCAATCATATTGATTCAAAAATATTCATCAAAAACTATTATTTTCCAATAGTAACTGACTAATTATGATCAGGCTATTCAAAAAAAGAAGAGAAAAAATACAACGCAAAAAAAGGAAAATCACAAATCCGAATCTACATTCTATATGTCATATCTTTGATAATCATTTTATTTATATAATCAAATTGTAAGATATCTTAAAAATACAGAGCATAAAAAAAAAAAAGTGACATGAAACCAAAAACTCTCGACATCCTTTAAAAGGAATCTCAGTTCAATTCCAAAACAACATCCCCCATTCTGCACAATTTAAAACTTCCCCAGTAACAGTACGATTAACCGCACGAGCATCCCCATTTCCTTGTCCTAATGTTGACTTTCTCCGCAATTTCCCGGCTATACAATAAATTTCCTTACTGACGCGACATCTAATTTCCCCGGTATAAGAGGAAAGCTTAAACTTTACGAACTGTTTCTTTGTTTTTTTTTTGCAATGAGCTTGTAATGTTCTCGCGATTCCCGTATTTTTATACAAACTACAAACTTAAGTTTGTCTTTCAATATTTTAACTTCAGTTAGTTTTTTTTTTTGTCTCGCGCTCTGAGGGTTCCGTTATGTCGTATATTTTGCGATTTCACAGGGGAATCAAAACCTATAGGGTACTTCCCGCTGACCTAGAATCATGAAATTTGGCAAGAGGCAAGGTCTCATAGTACATATATAGGAATAAATCCGAAAGTTATAAATTTGAAATTATATCATAAAAATAATTATTTTGCTATTACAAACTTAAATTTTTTATTTTTTGTAAGTTGGAATGTATGGAAGAACCTTATTGTCAACTACAAACTGTCTCTGTTTTGGAATCGGGACTTTGGTTGCAAGCCATGCCCTCTTTTAACACAGGTAGCCTTTTAGATCCAACCGCATTTCGTCTAGCTGTCAGCTTACGCTTGGGTGCAAGGTGCTGTGAGGCCCATCGCTGTCAGTGTGGTACTGCTGTTGACCAGCTCGGTCACCATGGTCTCTCTTGCTCGAGAAGCGCTGGTCGTATTGGCCGACACGCTAGCCTGAACGACATCATACGCAGGGCACTTTCCACCGCCAATGTCGCAGCTGTGCTCGAACCGAGTGGTCTTGCGCGTGACGATGGAAGGAGGCCTGACGGTATGACACTTGTGCCCTGGAGGTTGGGGCGGCCCCTTGTATGGGACGCAACTTGTGTCGATACTTTGTGTCACATCTTCCTGAGACACAGGGTAGGGCTGGCGCGGCTGCCAATTCGGCAGAGCAGCACAAGCGTCGCAAATATGCTAACTTCGGCAGTGGTTACTTATTTGAGGCGTATGGGGTCGAGACATTGGGCCCTTCGGGACCGGGAGCTCACCTCATTTTCAAAAATCTTTCAGAGCGCCTGGTTAATGCGACGCGTGACCAAAATGCTGGCGTGTTTCTGGCTCAACGCATTAGCATTGCCATTCAACGTGGTAATGCCGCCAGCATGTTGGGTACGCTGCCAACTGGTAGTGGGCTTGAGCATTTCGATTGTCTTTAGACCTTCAACGGTCTATGGGCATTCTAACATTTTCTGTATTTGTAGTGTTAGTTTTAGCTTGTATTTTGTTTAGTTATTAAAGGCACTTGCCCAGTAAAAAAAACTACAAACTTAAGTTTGTCTTTCAATATTTTAACTTCAGTTAGTTTTTTTTTGTCTCGCGCTCTGAGGGTTCCGTTATGTCGTATATTTTGCGATTTCACAGGGGAATCAAAACCTATAGGGTACTTCCCGTTGACCTAGAATCATGAAATTGGCAAGAGGCAAGGTCTCATAGTACATATATAGGAATAAATCCGAATGTTATAAATTTGAAGTTATATCATTTAAAAATAATTATTTTGCTATTACAAACTAACATTTTGTAGTTGGAATGTATTGAAGAACCTTATTGTCAACTACAAACTTAAGTTTGTCTCTCAATATTTTAACTTCAGTTAGTTTTTTTTTTTGGTCTCGCGCTCTGTGGGTTCCGTCTAACGGAACGGGCACGAGTCCTACTCGTACTTGTCCGGTTTTTTTCTTCATTTGTGTACCCAAATCACTCTTAAGCTTTGCTATAGTTTGTTTTAGTCGTAGATATAATGCGTTTTTTTTTGTATGCGTATATTCGTATTTTGAGTTGGACAACATTAGAGTGATTTTAACTTTGGAAGCTGTCATTCTATAGAACGAGGTCGTGTTGCAAGCAAATCACTTCCGTTAGATTCTTCAACCAAGAAGGCTGTCTCCTGCTGGTATTTCTTTTTACCGCAATGTTTCTCTGACTGACTGTTTCATGACACGAATGAATAAATACGAGAATCTTATCACTATCACAAAAAATCCCTCGTCAATAGGTACATCCAAAGAATGAATTAGTTCTCAGTCGACATAAGACACATTATCAGCATGGAATCGTTTCTCTGACACGTCACTGTCCGGCTCAGAAGCGTCCCGTTCACGGTCCGGAAGCTGCCCTTGGCCCGTATGTGCGATACGACCGTAAAGGTGAAGTCTCACTGGGATACACTACGAGGCGCTACGCAAGCCACAAAATGTTATTTTCTACAGGTTTTATCATCCAAACTAGGTTAGTTACATAATTATGATAAAACAATAATTACGAGTACTTAATCATAGCCATGCAATGATAACGGGCACAAAAACAATATAGGCGTTTAGGAAATACACAATAACCCGATTGTTACAATCTGGGTGTCTTCAACTCGCGAGTGAATCGCGGTTTCTTCTACGCAGGTGTGCTCCATCGTTGACCGCATCATCGGTTAATATCAGGTAAAGTGGCGGTCAATCGCAAGCCTATCATTTATCATGATAATAATAATAAAAAAGCTATTATGTTTCCTAGGCCCCAATAGGAGAAGAATCAATTTCAGGATACACTGGTATGTTTTTTAAATGACCCCGTCATGTACCTACATAGCATACTAGGGTATTCCCTCATAAAAAGATATGGATAAGGTTATAAGAAGGATAAATCTTACTAAGATTACTTTAACGTCACTGTTAAAAAATTATGAAAAAACTTCCATCTAGACCTAGGGGTTTAGTTTAGGTCAAATTTTCTATTGCACATTTGCCCCCTAGCCTGTCAAATCAAGAAAGCAGCTGAAATTACTAAAAATTCATCGCTTTTCGTTGGATACCAGGATCTATTCTAACTAACCTCCATAGAATTTTAGAACCCTCTAATGCACTTTAGAGCACTTTCTTCGTCCTTACGCCTCCCATAATAGTCATTGCAACATAATTGCCAATTGAATCCTGAAAAAATATTCGGAGACCTAGCTCGTGGCAGTCAATGGGAAACCCTTGAAAACCTAGAATATTAAAAAAAAAGTTAAAAATTGCCGGTAGGAGTCAGCAGTGTCTGGGTCCCCGAGACGTCCATAAGGTTTTTCCCATAAATTCAAGAATCAAAAATTTCCGATTAAAAACAAACACGTAGCGTAGCGAACTTATATCAGTGAAGTCTTGCCTTTAGTACTCAATCAGGTCCCAGCTTTCGAAGAAATGTGATTGGAATTTTTCACAAGGTTTCGCAGGAAATCACAAAAGTGCACGTAGCAAATTCTGTTTTAATATCAGACTCCGTTATGATGTCTGTGTCTTTAGTAAGACTTTACACGTGCTTTGAAGACTTTGCAGCAAAAAGCTAAATTTAGGTATGAACGTTTGTACTGGGATTTTTGGTCTTTGAGTTGAGCAGTCATAACACACTGTACAAAATAGAACTGCGATTTAACACATTAGCAGAGTTAGCGGTGCTTATTTAATCTCGTATAATGGCAGTCTGACATATTATTTGAGTACAAGTAAATCGCAACAGGAAATAGTGCACTGAATCGCATAGGGTAATGGCTGCTTTGGAATACAGGGTGTAAGAGAAACGCTGGTGATAGTGCTGGAAATTTTCGATACGATACCACAAAAAATGCTGTTTTATGATATTTATTAATGTTCGCAATGCAAATAAAATATCAGCTGACGTTAGAGATCAACGAACGACCTGCGTCGCGCTGCGCACGCTTGTACGCTCTACATTGCTGGTTTGCAAAATTCTAAACCACTAAAACTACAATTAAGTATAATATTGCAAATGGTTATTGGTATTCGATTATGTTTAAATAGTATAATAGTAGCGTTATTATTATTCATTAATTTCATATAAAATCCATAAAAATAGAGAAAAGAATACACAATTTTAAACACGTCAAATCAAATAAAATAAAATAAAACTTTAGTAATTATAGTAAAGGTCACATCAAATTTTAAATTTTAAAGTCGGTCCATAATATGAAGTTGGACTGCATGGTTAACAAAAGGGCAGTCGAACCGGCCTGCAACAACGCGTAGAATGCTGTTGGTGCCGCTCCAGAGGCGGCTCAGCATCGAGGCGGCTCGTTTGCGCATTATGGCATGAAAGCCGTCCATTCGAGCATCAGCAAATGGCTAGTTATGGCTTCGGGAATATTTCCCCTACACCCGGTATGTACTCAAAATTGGTCGACATGCTGACCAATATTAACCGTCTAAAAACAAACGAGAAAAAAGGTTATGAACGCCACCTCACCTGGTGTTATGCAATGATGCGGTCTACGATGGAGCACGCTTGCCTAGAAGAAACCAAATCACTCATGATGATGTTTATCCAAAAAGCTGGGTATCCTTTCGAAGGTGCGATGGTACTTCACGTCGGAACAGTTGTTTTCTTTGTAACAAGCACAGGTTCCGTCGTGCATGGAGTACTGCTTGCACGTTTGAGTTGGAATGGATCAGTACCAACTTAGGGCATTGGTGTCCATTAAGAAACGTGCCAAGAATCTCATCAGCAACGAATCCCTAGTTCAGACTAAGTTTCTTAGCATTAAACATCATGGCGTAAAGTTTCTAGTGTATCGGTTTTCTATCGGATACATTTCGGAAAGTGTGCATCAGATCTGCATGATCTAATTCTCTGAACTGACTTAGGTACTGACAAAATAATTATATCAGTTAGTGCACCGTTGAATACCGTCTATAGTTAGTCAAACTAAAAAGTTTGACTGACTACATACCTACGTTATAACATTGTAACAATGAAAATAATCGAAATTACTCACAATTTTCGAAACAATTGTAGGTACATTTTGTGCTGTTCCCAATTTCTACAATACGATTGGCCTCTTCTCTCACGTAGGGTTGCCAACCCTCCCAAAATATATATTATTGTACTATATATAAATATAATTATAGTGCCTACGTAAAAATACTATATTTAAGTTAGATGGATTAATCTTTTTTTTTCCTGCTACATCGAAACTAATAAACAAACCCTTCGACGTTTTAATTTAAGCGTAAGGCTGATTCTGTATGAAATGAAACCCACAGAAATTTTTTTTTTTTCCTTTTTCTGTGATGAAACTACATCACACGCCAATAATTTTACCAATAACATAGTAACTATGGTTACAAATAATACGGTAACCATGGTTACAGTATTAAAATGCGTCTAACGAATAAAATGCTTCTTCCGATTGGATACTCACACGAAACGCGCTAGCTTACTCTACCTTATTTAGGTCATTCAAAAAAAGCGCGTTACATAGCAAACTTGACTTTATTATGGTCATAGAGGCTAGAGGGCACAATTGGGGCACACAGTCAATTTGTCAATTTTTTTTTTCATTTTCATGTTATAATGCGCGCGCATTTATTGTGAGATACAGAATAAGGGTTCAGTTAATTTGACTCTTATGTATGTGCGTAGCAGTACCGTAATGACTCGTAAAACGTTTACCAGATCTATCATTGTTTTTTTTTTACTTTATCAAAAAAATACTATTTTCGGTGTGTAGAACTGAAGGCAGGATCATTTAAAAAATTCTATTAGCTTAAAAAAATATTGGCAACCCTAGTCTCCCGAGGAGTTTCGTCATGGGCGCGTTACGCCGAGTGATGACTTGAATTAATAATTAAATAGGTCCTTACAACGTAACAATGCCGTAAAAACAAACACTTTCTCGCGCTGATTCTGTCGTGGATTATGTAACGAGTCACATTTACTTGCATACTAATTATAGTAATCCAGTTTAGTCGATACACGCTGGTAAAAAGTGACTGCGAACTCTGCAGGGTTACACAGAACGGTGATACTAAGCCAAAAGAAGGTCATTATAGTCATGATTATGAACTACTTTATAGATACCTATATATATTTTCTTTAAAATCCGGAAAATTCTGCGAAATTTCATATTTTAGCCAAAAAATACTCCGACGCATAATACATTCTACGAGTCTATGAGGCCAAATCCGAGAACACGAAATCAATTGTCCCATTGTTTTTTATTTATTTATACCATATGAAATATTTTAATCTGCTCAATTTTAATGAGATAAAAACGGCCTACATTTTTAATTTAAGTGAGAAGAAAACGGAAAATAATGCTCGTGAGATGAAAAAGTGAGATAATAACGGACGTACCCGTTTATTTCTTAGTTTCCGGGTTGGTCCCATGTAAAAGTAGTTCCTTATGATGAGTTACCGTTTCGTGAAAGTGTGAGATTCTATTTATTGTAAATGTAACGTTTTGTTAATTGAATTAAGTACCCACTTAGTAATTTTTTTAAACTCGATAAATGTGGTAATTTTTGTTTTTTATGTGACGTTCACATTACAGGTGCAGGTTGGTGCGTTCTACCTCATAGTTATAAGGGTTCCGTCCCAAAAGGGTGAAAACGGGACACTATTACTAATCCTACGCTCTCTGTCTGTTTGTCTGTCCGTCCGCCCGCTACATCTTTCGAAACTTAATAGATAGCCAGTTGAAATTTTTACAGAATATGTAATGTTACGGCGGATTAACTGAGAAACAATAATAAAGTCAGAAGGTTAGTAACCTACTGAATTATTACTGTTGCACTTAAAACCAGGCTCTCTTACTCTAACCTCGCTTTTTTATACAAAATTACAATAGATACCAGCAAGGACAATAAATTAATTACGAATACATAAACCACGTGTAGATTGCTATTGATTCAGGATAGTGACGTGACCAAACGACACGACACAACAGTACAACATGTCGGTAGGTAGTTAGGAGGGTACCGGTGCGTTCCTATGGAGATACCGGTGCCCTCCGTCTAGCACAGAGATCGGCCACCGAGGGGGTTGTAGTGGGTGTAATCTCACATAACCCAGCTTCACCCCAATGCAGTAGGGTGTCTTTTGAAGATTTCCAACCCATTAATTTAAAAAAGTACGTACGTACGTGGTTGGACAGTGGTATAATAATGTAATATACACAGAATAGAGAAGTAAATAGAACGGAAATGAGAAGGAAAATCTGTTACCAGGCATGTGAGTGAACTTAGATTGAACATTCTTATTTAGATCAACGCGTCGAAATCCACATCACCAAATTTCTTATAAAAATGCATTAAAAGCCGTCCCATACAAACAAAAAAAAAATCATTTGTGAGGTGGTGACATGTGTATGATATCCTTGTTTCGTAATTTTAAATTTATTACAAATAACAGGCTTAGCGATAGATATAATTAAATACAGTAAACATACTGAAAAAATAATAATTAAAAAAAAACAACTAATGTATTAAATAATTTAAACAAATGATTTAGTACCTACGTACTTACGTATCAGTCAAGAAATAACTACTTAAAAATAATACAAATACGAGACGTACTACGGAAAATCTTAACAAGCCGTGTAAAAATTCAGATCACCGAACTTGCCCTGTTCTGCGGTACGAATAGGAACGCTCTAAGAAAGAATGTTTTCAATTTCCCGTAGGTTCGTGTAAAGTTATTTTCCGACAATAGCCGCGGGAAGCAGCCCTCATTATAATTTATTACCCATTCAGTTTAAAAAAACAAAGTCCTGTCCAACAGTTTAAAAGTTATGAAATCTTGTATGTGTTGGCTGTGGGTTTTTTATTAAAAAAATCAAAAACTTATAGTAGTTAATCAAGTGTTAAACTATATAATTCCGGATAAGTTTAGGCGACTCAGCAAATAATGTTTCGTAAATTTGAAGTTTGATAGTTGAAATTCTAACACGATCTATAAGTACGAAATGCGATTGTATGTTGTCAGTTCTCAGTTGTTTTTTTTATTTTAATTCTTGCTGTTCTCTTGTGTTTTGTTGGGTTAGTCAATATTGCCTAATTCATCTCTAGTGTTGTCACTAGTTGTATAATTTTCAGTATAAAAACTGAGCTGGCAATATGCTAAACCACGCGAGCTAATCAAGTTATGAATCGTGCTTATTATTCGCGAACACCCAGTGGTAAAGTAATACAATTAACGACCTCCCGCCGTCCAATTCATCCGGAAACGTGTGGGGTAGGGTTATTGAATTATCAGCAGCCAGCATGACCCGAATTCCACTTTATTGGACAGTGGAACACTAATTATATACATACTAATCTTATCTCGTACTTATGTCTAAAATAGTTAAATACATATCTATTTCTATGTGATTTTACACTTTACATACTGAATACCTAAACTTATTTTAGCCTGTTATACAAAACAGTTGATTGAAATGTACCCGAATATTTGGCATAAAATTATTTAAAGCCTTGCCTAAATTCATAAGGAACGCCAAGTCCCTTTATTTATTCAAAAATAAACTTAAGGTCTTTCTGACTGATATGGCGCCGTATAGCGTAGAAGACTTCATACCAAAACTGGAGTAAATAATTAATGCCTAATTATAATTAGAATGGCATTTTTATTATTATTATTTTGTTTTAAAATATTATCTATTATTGTGGAGGGAGGTGGGGGAGACCTTTGCCCAGCAGTGGGACAGTATAGGTTAAAAAATATATTTCTATTATGTATTTTTTCATGTATTTTTAAATGTTGACATGTAATTATTATTATGAGTAAAATTATCATTATCATTATCAATTGCCCATAGACCATTGAAAGTTTAAACTACTACCAGTTGACAGCGTACCCATCATGCTAAAGACATTACCAAGCTGTATAGCAATGCACTTAGAGTCCAAAGAGGCTTGAAGCCAAAACTCCCCAAGATTAATCTTAAACACCGAGTCAGGACAAATTGCTATGTCAATCTTAAAAATGGGAGCAATTATCTCAATACGTACCCCCAACAAAGCATAACCTTCGCCAGCGGTAACAATACCTGCCACACATTTACAATTTTTTTACGCGACATCTAACAGCTCTAACATTCAAGAACAAAACTCAACCTTAACCTGAATATCGTAAAGGTGGAAATGGAAACGAAAGTAAACTCAATGAGTTATTTAGTGCAGTAGATAGAATCTACGTAGCTATTAAAGGTGACATTTTGTTAGTTACGGCTTAAGTGGGGCACAAAGGAGAGTGCTGGCTTCTAGTTATGTAAATTGAAGGAGTCCTCGAGACTAACTATACGAAACTGTAGTGCATAGATGCCAGTTGTTGATTACCAAGGTTACGTTTTAGTTAGCCAGACAAACTGAACTGTATGGTTGATACTACGGAGCTCGGAAATTAGGAACTTCGAATTAAGTTATTCACAGGGATGTGAATATTTTAAATAATAATTTTAAAAAACTATTTTCATGCCATACTCTAGTAAAAGAAGAGCTTTGCATATAGTTGGTCCACGTACTTCCCAGGGTTCAACGTAAGTTGGAGGTTGACAATAGTAGTTTTTATTTCTTTTTTGTGTGTAATATAATCAGGGAGCGGAACCAATCTAAAGGCAAAACAATTAAAGTGTAATAGAGATGGGTAATTGTTTTTTTTATCTAGTATTCAATTAATCGATACTTTTTTGTTTTGTACTGTATTACTCAACTTTTGGCGTCCGTTTTTTCACCCGAGCCATCTATGGTGAAAAATATTTTAAGTTTTATTCCAGGACCTAAAGTAACTAAGTATATATCAAATTTCATAAAAATCCGTTAAGTCGATTTGGCGTGAAGTAACAAACGTACACACTCACTCGCGGAAATGGAATAGAGATAGCTTATATGCTGAATTAACTCATACTTTTGGTCACCATTATCATAAATTTTCATAATTGTTTATGCGGGTGAAACAGCGGGCGCAGCTAGTTAAACCAAACATACAAACGCAGAAGCAAACAGCGCAGCTAGTGATACTGTTCAAAACTAAAAAGTATCAATAGCATTCTCGATAAAAACAATGACCCATCTCTATAACATTTCAATTGTTTTGCTATTAGATTCCGCTCTCTGCTAATGATTATCATAAATTAATATACTTAAACTATGACACTCTAGCCATTAAAAAAAACCGACAGCTTACTCGTCATAATTGTTCTACCCGTTTAGGATACAAGAGATAATAATAGGAATACACAACCATACAACATGTACACGTAGCTTCACTACACGTACACCGCGAAAACATTACCCTCCTTCTTTATCAGTTGCGTAAAAAGTGCTTCACTCTAATAATAATTTACGTGCGGTAAGTTCATTACCCTGAATTCTGTTACTCTGCTCTCCTTACTATAATATTTGTGTTGTGACCTATAATTAGGCACATGCTAAAATATTATAATAAGGTTTTCAGATAGTTTGTATCAAGTGTTTTTTCTTCGGCACTTACCTAGCCTAACGGTAGACTTTCTCAGTCCAGCCGCTCTGAGTTTTGTTTCTATTTTTAATATTTTCTCAATAAATTTTAATCTATTATGTTCTATTCAATAGCAAAAACAATACAAAACCGCTAAAGTATGTACAGTCAAAATATCCAACAAAGATAAAACGGTTTACGATAAAATAAATGAGATCATAAACCTGATAGAGACATAGACGAGGGTAAAATAAACTCTGCGATTAAAACGCATCTGTTATGTGAACGGGACCTAAATCCATCGTCATCCTAAGTAGTTTTAAAAGTGACAACAATGAGCTGTTACGGGAATTCACAAGCATTGTTTTCTTTTGCGGGTTCAACAGCCACTAGAATAATGAATAAATTAAATGTTATTGTTCTACAAGAGTGGAAAATATGATGTCTGTTTAAATAGTGCCAATGTTAGACAATGTCAAGGTTCTCATTATGTCGAACATTCCGTATTTTTACCGAAACAAATATGCTGAAAATGTAGACTGATAAATTTCAAACTTTTGCAAAATACTTACTTGAATTGTTTTCACAATGTTTTTTAGTGTTGATATAATGATGATAGGCTACGTTTGACTAAAGCTCTCTTTTTTATGAACGACATCCTACTTCAGGATTATTCCTGTCTATACCTCCGCTCTGTCCCCTTGGGGGGACAAACATAATACAATAGTTCGGGTTGTCCCCCTGTTTCCGGCGAGGGGACAGATCAAATTATTAATTTCCAGTCTGTCCCCCTGCTGTTTTTTAGGGGGACAGAAAGGAATAAAAAGTTCAGTTTGCCCCCTGTTAACGGCGAGGGGACAGATTTTGACCACAACTCACTTACAGTTAAGTGACTGACGAAGAACTCCTTGCCGTCCTCCTTGTTTCCTGAGAACTACAATCAAGGCAGCTTCAAGGCTAGAGTGAATAAATTTATTTTTGATCAACGTCTTCTATCCTCGGCCGCAACGTCGCTTACCATCAGGCGAGTTGGTGGCCAAACGTAGATCTATTCTATAATAAACAAATTATTAATAAACACGGTATGACAGTAGTGTATATAGACCCAGATATCGTAAAGAGAAGAAAGCTTTCTTGCAGAACAACAAGGAAAATCCACAGTGTATGTGGTACTGGGCGGTCTTTCTACTCGTCCTGGGGCCTTACGGACAACAGCTAATTGCGGCACCTAATCCGCTCAGTTGGAAAATCACGCGACCGAAAACCGTATCTGGGTGCGATAAGGTACACGTTCGCGTGATTTTCCAACTGAGCGGATTAGGTGCCGCAATTAGATGTTGTCCGTAAGGCCCCTGTAGTAGAAAGGGGGTGATAGGATAAGGCCGTGTAGCTCCGAAGCACATTCTCTAAAATGAGTCCTGCGAAATCTGAAATAATATGTTTTCGAATTTATAGCTTGTGATTAAACGCTGGCCTCATATTCCATTCCACATGTTCTAATAAATATTTGATAGTGAAATACAAAGTACACCAATACTCATACATTTGTTCGAGTGTTCTCTCGAACGGTCCCGGAAATTGGTTTTTATTATCACTCGTGGTTCAATTTCCCTTTTGGATGAAGGCTTTAGAATTGTAAGATTTGGCGGTCGATGTTTACAAAGTGTAGATATCGTTTGTTAGACTAGCTGGGCTTCATGATTTTCTCTGCAATTTTCAAGTTTATTGAGTTTTATTTTAGAGATATTATTAGTAATTATGTCCTAGTTACTGATATTCACTATTTCCTTGACAAGTTTCATCAAAATATGTTTAGTGGCAAAAAGGTAAGAAACTGAGAGAGACAAAACGGAATGGATTACTTACATTATACATATTTTACATATTAATAAAAAACTAACATTTGTACGCTGTAACAGGCAAGGACATGAGATACGTCTCCATTCTTACGACCATGTATGCTACTTTATATGTATGTGTACCTACCATGTTCTGACAAATAAATAATTTGAATTTGAATTTGAATTTGACATTTCATAATATGTACTCGCTACTAAAATTATAACTCACGACACGTTCACGGAATTTAACGTTAGCCATCATTAAATTCACAGAGCACGTACGTATTTGTGATTGCATTGTAGATACCTATCTATGCACGCGTGAATCAATACTTATTACGGGCATGTTGACATCATTTCTTTGTTCAAGAAATAGTAATATTTTTGTTTAATCAAAACGAATAAAAATATAAAGCAAGTACTTAATTACTGGGCTTTTTTAGAAACCTTCAATATTAGAAAGTAAGTAGGAATAGACAAATTACATTCTTAATTCGCAAAGATAAATAATGGATTGCTCTGCCGGCTTTCTTGTTTCCTGAGGGATAGGAATTTCCAGGGTTATACGTAGCGGTTGTACTTAGCCAAAAGGTGGTTGCTATGGAAAGCCGAAAGGTGGTTGAATTCATCACAATAGCCTAGATTTTTGTAATCTTATAAGTACTGTACAATAGTTTCATCATTCCCATTCACACACTAAAAAAAGAGACCGACTGTATGTTTTTTTTTGTATGTTGTTTACGCGATTACTCCGCAATATATGAATTGATTAAATTTTTTTTTTTGTTTGGTTGGTCACACTTAAGGGGTGGTCTTTGTAAATGTCATCAAATTTGATTTTGGCGCTTTTTGAAAATATTAACAAAACCAAAAATATTATATACAGATGGATTTTGGTTTGTGGTTCCTTTCAGCATAAGTATTGGTGAGGAGTTTCTGTCTCTGTTTTAACTATCGTTTTCTACTTTTGTAGTATAAGTTTGTACGTGTAGGTATAGTCTTGAAGTATTATTTTTTACAACTATCAAATAAAATATTCTAAATAGGTACTACCTACTTTGTTTGAATTTAATACAAACTTTGGCTGCAACTGAGCATTTATGGACTCACGTATGCTGGCCTCGGATACGCCTCAGCAAACATTTTTGCGTTCATATTTGTTTCTGATACAAATTCTGATGCCACTACAGTAATGATACATAATGAACGTTGATAGAAAACAAATGGCTTTAGAATCGGCATTACGTATCATCAGTTGAGACTAAAGGGTAATTGCGGTAGCGTGATAGGGCCATTCAAATTTTATTGCGTTGGAAAAATGATCGCTAGTCACGAAAGCCACTCGAGAAGGTCTCTAGATCCCGTCTGAAGAAACTTCATGGCTTTCCTTAGGTTCATCGCTGACTGTAGAGTCGAGGCGGCTAATACCCAGAAAATACATCAATTAAACTCGGCCCAAGAAATTATTTCTTTTGACAGCCAGCGCCGGCCCTGGCAGATAGCAAAAGGCCAAAGAGGAAGGCATTTTGATGACGAGTTGTATCGACCCACATCGACCAGACGAGATGACAAATCTTTAAAAAATTATAAATTATCTTAAGAACATTCAGTGAAAAAATAATATATTTAAAAAATTATTTATTTAACTATTTATTTACTTTTTATTTTTAACCGACTTCGATAGGAGGTTATCAATTCGACTGTATGTTTTTTTTTTGTATGTTTGTTACGCGATTACTCCGCCAATTTAGAATTGTTTTTGATGATTCTTTTTTTGGTTGGTAGGTCATATCTCATAGGTGGTCCCATAATTTAACCAACTTAGCTGTTATGGTGGGCAACATTGTAACTACAGTTATTTCACTCCAAAAATAACTGATTATAAATTGTAAATATGTATATAAGTAGGTAATATATGTATTAATAATTTCGTTGATTGTCCTTTAATGCTCATTGCTTTGAAGTTATTTAAATATTATTTTCTACTTTTTAGTTTCAGTTTGTAAATGAAGGTATAGTCATGAAGTCGGTTCCTTTTTTTTCTAAAAATTATCTTTCCTCTACACTGGTCAAGTTTCTTGCTTCTCATCTTGCAATGATGTCAATTATCTATTTTACTGTAGAATTAATTACTTATTATATTTTAATTATTCATATATTTTAGGTGTCAAGTATTTTTTAATATTATTAATTAGTTATTGACATCGGCTCCGCTGTATTCTTTCCAGCTTGCCACTTGCGTTGTTTGTAACCAGCATAAAATTTTGATGTGGAAATAGTTTACATCCTAGATTCGCACATGCTACTTTTTATTCCGGAAATGATAGATTCGTGTACGATAGTACCTTGATTAAAGGCTATAGGGCTGGCACCGCTTCTTACAGCTGCATTATCATAGTAAAAAAACGGAATAAAAACATTTACTTATAATATTTATCTTTATTATAATCGGGTAATTACCGGCATAAGACTACAGTTTTACGTTAAAAATCAAGCGAAAGTAATCAAAATTCGTGGTTTTAATACGGCTTTTTGGAATTTTATTGCAGCTGTCAGAGCAAATAAATGTTTGGAGTGAATTTAGATCATTATAAAAAAATCGTTAGCTAATAATTCGGCTACGAATTTTGACAGATTTGGTATGGTAAATTAACAAAAACCGTTATATTAAAATTTACTATTTTATAATGTAATTTTAGTGTGTGAAATGGGGCTGAAATTATTTTTTTCATTGCAACCTCACGTGAGAGTTTCGTTGAATAGGTCTTTTAAAATGGACGTAGGATTTCACACATCACTTTTTATCAAGTGTATTCAAGTGTGTTAGTGTGTGTAGTGTGTCGTATGAATTTTTCTATAACTAAGTAACAATTTCTGAACTATGAATGTGGCCACAAAAATATGGCTTTAACTATGGAACCCTACCATACATCAATGCCTACCATAATACCATATACCATTTATGCGTGTCTCGAAACGCTTTTGGCCATCATCAAAAGCGTTTCGAGACACGCATATTTAAAATCTACTTCTAAAGTTATTTGTTAGCTCCAAAATATCCGCTGCAGAAAAGTAGAACAAGGTCTAAAACTGAAGCCAAACAGCGGTATCAAATAGAATGTCATCCAGAAAGTTTTAATTGCTGCCTATAGATTGTTAATTTGTATAGATAGCTAGTTAGAGGTAGACACAGAACGTGTACCTATTCTGTAAAACGGGGTCAGCGCCGGTAAGACCCACAAAACATACTTTTACTTCGCAACGTAGGTAGGTACTCCACTCACGAACATTTTGGTGTGTTACTTGTTTCGTGTATGACATAACTTGATGCTGTAATGCAATCCCTTGGTTATGCACTTACAGAGTACCTACAGAGTGGGTAGGTACTTGGTGAGCCGCTACTATACCCTTACATTGTTTGATCAACTACTTTTTTTTTTTTTTACATCGGACTAGGCTAACGTTTGACCGCGATCTCGCCTGATGGAAAGCGATGATGCGGTCGAAGATGGAGCACGTTTGCCCAGTAATAACCTATTAACCCTAGACTAACTCCAAGAGTACTTGAGTACTTCATTATAATAGCCTATTTATTAACCGACTATGGAAAAGGGGAATGTTCTCAATTCGGCCCGTTTTTATTATTATTATCGTTTATGTACAGCGTTTACGCCGGCATCTATACCACTAATAACTTTGACCAAAATAAAATGAATGGATGAGCCCAGACGAAGCGCATTTTTGAAGATTACAAAATGAGCGCCGGCGCTCACTTCGTTTCAGTCGGTCTCTAGCCGTAGGAAGTGCGATACGAGTCTATAGTTGTATGATAACGAAATATCTGACAAAATTATGCCTTTGTGTGCTTTCCCGAAGTGTAAAAAATTTAAGCCATTCAAATGGTGTCATATGTGGCCCCAAAAAAAAAAAAAAATTTACTATGACAATTTGCGCGGTGAAATCGTACCACAACAAATCAAATCAAATCAAATTAAAACAAATCATAAAAACAGCATAAGAGTTATGGTGTGACATTCCACAGGTAATCGATTAATTTTCTTGCTTAAATCGTTTAAAATACCAATCGAAACGTAAGCTACAAAGCGAATTTGTAGCTTACGTTTTGAGAAGGCATTGTTTGGAAATTTACCTTCTCTGAGTAGTTATTCTAAGCGCAAACTATTTTTTGTAACAAATGTACCATATATGGTTATAATTAGGTGTTGAAGTATATGTCCAACGGTTTTGCCTCGTTTTTACTGAGCAAGTTCAATGGTTATGGCCCGTCCATTCATTTTATTTTGGTCGAAGACCAATACTAGTTATAGTAAACCAATTTGCTTGTTTCTTTTTTATATCACGTAGAAGAAAAACTCGAGGTGGTCCCACAAAAAAATCACTAATTAGGGCTCAGTATGTTTTCTTTTGTTCAGGTGTTTTGTTCGAGTCAAAACAAGGAGGTATTCATGCATGGATGTGTAATCGTATCTATAAATAAGCTAGTAGTATGCCCCGAAATTTTAAGCATTTCTCTATCATACGTGTTTCACCAAATATTCTAAAATGAATTATCTTTAAAAAAACACAAACATTCTAAGTTAATATGCTACTACAAAGAACAAAATTATATTTTTGGGAAATTAGATTAGAGGGCCCTAATCCACCATGCTGGCCCAGTGCATGTTGGTGAATGTCATAATGTCTTTGAACTTTTGAGGTTCTTGGACATACCGGTTCCCTCACGATGTTTTTCTTCACCGTTGTTGAGCGATGGCATCGTAACTGCACATAATTTATTTGATTACTAAATAAGTCATTGGTGCAGGGCTAAGGATCGAGATCGGAAGGATTGAGCCGTCAGATTATAAAGCGCACATGCTACCAATCGGCCATCGTTCATCATAATTCCTTATGAAACCCTGCACAAAAACTCCGTAACGCGGCGGCTGAACGGATTGGTTCAACATTTTTGGCTAAAAGGTAAGTAGTTTTACGGAACTGAAAATTTAAGGTTCTTGTACGGGTGAGACCGCAGGATGCAGTTAGTACATAATAAAACATCTAAATTATGAGATCATACAATAAAAGCAGATATTAAGTAGGTACATCTGATATCTCTCTATTTAATTCTCTGGTCATTACCTTCTAGCTTGTTATTATTTAATTTAACACCTACAGCTTATTTACTTTCACACCATAATTTTTAATTTATGCATTGTGTCTTAAAATGTTATTTAAAAGTTATACTTATTAACACTGCGTCTGCGCTGTTTAAACATGTAGAGTAAATACGAAGATAGACATACTTATTATACCTACATAGATGTAAATTATTAGGTGCAATAGCGGCTGTTATGAGGTTGAAGTGGAGCTGGGCAGGACACGTTGCTAGGCGCAGTGATGACAGGTGGAGTAAGGTCTTAACGGAGTGGTGGCCGAGGCAAGGTAAGCGGAGCGTTGGTCGTCCAGCTGCAAGATGGGTCGACGATATTATTAATATCGCAGGTCGAACCTGGACTAGATTGGCACAGGACCGAGGCAGATGGCATAGCAAGAGAGAGGCCTATACCCAGCAGTGGGATAAGGAAGGCTGTGGATGATGATGATGATGATGATATCTTTCTCTCACTTCTGAGTATATGCCTCTATACTTAGTTTGTATTTTCTTAATTTGATAAATACACTTGTCCATGAAATAATTCTTCTCTGTAATAATTAATACAGAGAAGAATTATTCTTTCAGTTAATGAGTGGTATTTTGCTTTAATAATTAGTAAAGCTAAATACCACTCTTTCACTGAAATAATGATGGACTGACTCATCACAAAATCTTGGAAGCTGCTTGACCTACGAAGCTCATGATAAAATATTTGCGGCAATTTCATTCCTTAAAAAGTTTTTTAACTTGCTAAAGGGGTGTAGTAGAGGTCCGCTATGATGTTTTTTTTTTTTGCTAAAGAACCGGACTAATGGGGCAAATGCATGGAAATCTAAGAATACGAAGTCGCAGACAGCAGCTAGTAATAATTACCAAATATTCTCAAGTATAATTACCATAGTGTAAAATAAATAAACAACAAAAACCAACTTACTATGGGTACAAACGGTGGGTATTAAAGGTCTTATAAGTTAGCATTAATTAGTAGGTCAACTGTATCTTTATCGCAATTAACACTAATTTAGCACTCCAGTTATCTTACTTTAACTAGAGCTAATCTCTTTCAGTACCATTCGAGAAACATAAGTTACTACACTTAATTAGGTAATTGCCATCATAGGATTTAATCCTTTCAGTGGGAAAAACTCTTCACGCAACTTGGGAAATTTAGATTTTTAGATTTTCCCGTTTTCTCGCATTTTTTATTAAGTCCAATACGTAGTAAAGTATGATATCTTTGTCCAAAACTTTTAAGATGGCTCTATCATCATCATCATGGGGATATTTCTGCTATCTAATCGTGGATGAAGGCCTCTTCCCTTTTCTTCCACTCCTGGCGGTCCTGGTGCCTGGTAAGATGGCTCTATACTCAGCGCCAAATTTTCACACAATTTTTATCCGCCGGAGCTTAGATCAGGTCCTAAAAGTAAGGTTCTAAGCACTAAACCTTCAGAAGTACCTTTTCTTATTTTATTTTAAAGGTAAGTTCTGATTGTAGATCACATTTATTAAGAACATACTTCCAACTGAAGAGGACAAAATGGGTTGGTTTTCACAAAAGCTTTTGACATCGTTGATTCGGAAAACGCTGTAATACAATGACATATTTTTGAATAATATGTATAATTTTAAAGTTCCGGCTGATAAAAGTTGTGTAAAAAATTTGATTCAATAATAGCAGAGGAACAAACCAATACAAATCTTCTTATACACATAATTATAAGACTACAAAAACAGGAAAAATCTTTACACAATAATAAACTCAGCTGAAACTAATTACCTTATAACGGATTGCAGGTACTCCGTATCATTAAATGCTAATATAGAAATCTTTTAATCACCTCTTATTGATAGGTAAGTAGGTAACTCACGCGAATAGGGACATACCTAACGAAAGCAAAATTGTTATTAGCACGCGACAATAGAAATCACAATGGATGATGGATAGCAATTTTTCAAGTAAATAAGTACCCAATGAGTCACTTTTTATTGCTTGACTACGCACTTTAAAAACCGTCTTATTGGAATAATAAAAGAAAAGAAAGATTTATTAGGAATTTGATCATTGGTGTACAGTTTCAAATGAACTATGACTCAAACCTGAAACAATTTAAAAATAAATACTAATCTAAAAGCTCTTGGTTGAAGGAAAAGTGGCCAGCACAGCATTGCCACGTTGAATGGCAAAGCTAATTTTTTGGGCAAAGTTGACTAAATATATGGTGTTTTTTGATCGAAGGCTAAATATATACTAACATATTATGTACCGGATATAAACGTACAGCATGCACGCTGTAATATTTTTAGTGCCGATTTTAATAATTAGAACTAATTATGCTACATTAAATAGCTGAGGAACAAACCTATACAAATCTACTCATAAAAACATAGCTACAAAATTCAACGGCGATTAGAGTGGCAACAATATTAAATGTTAAATGGAAATGCAAATTTTTTGGCCAAACTTGCTTAAATAATGTTTTTTCGAAGGCTATAAAATAATATAATTATACTGGATATAAAACGTACCTACAGCGTATATTCATAATGTGTACACTGCCAACTGGTGCCACTGGGGCTTGAGCACTTGGATAGTCTCTGACGGTCTATCATATGGGCAATCCAACAGCCTTTGTAGTTTAGGTACTTATTTAGTATAAGTTAGCTTGTGTTTTGTTTCAAAGCACTTGCCCGAAAAAACGCACGCATAGAAAAATTAGCCGAAGTAAAGAAAATGTTTAGGAAAATCCTCCTTGCAGTTGTATATGGTTTGCGGTGCACCCTTATCTATCAGAATCATATATTTTATTTATTTGTATTTAGTCCACAAAGAAACAAGAAAAAATATGTAACTTAGGCAATTATTTTTAAATTTAGAGTTTAGTAAAAAAATACGTATTAATTACGTATGACTATAATTATATACGTAATATAATTATCGTAGTAATTTTTTGGTATTTTTTTTTATTCTATCAAATAACATCATTAAGAGCAAAATGAAGATAAATATAACGCGTTAACTTTCCTAAGCGGCTATTTAGGGATTTCTCAGCTAACTTTTGGAGCTTAAACAACCTAATTAACTTTTGTAAGCATCCGTTACGACCAACATTAATTACTTATTTACTTTAATATAATCTATGTTTTCTTATCTAATTTTCAGAACCGATTTTAAAAAGTTTTTTTGTTGAATAGACTATAATTATTATCTCGAGGTTGGTCCAATTAAATTTAAAGAAAATATTCCATCTCTGTGGGTGGAAATTTCTGGAATGAATCCCGTATAACACTACTTACTACATACTAACCATGAAGTGAACAATAAAGAGTTAATCAATCAATCAATCAATCAAGTCAGTTTTCTTTTTTAAACGACTTCAACGAGGTGGGGGTTTTCAATTCGCTTGTATTTTTTGTTTGTTACCTCAGATCTCCGTCATATAAAAACCGACTAGCGGTCCGCCCCAGCTTCACACGGGTATAGATTATAGCCTATGTCAACCGGGGTTAGTGTAGCTTCCCAACAGTACAAGAATTTTTAAAATCGGTCCAGTACTTTTTGAGCCAATTCGTTACAAACATACTTACATACAAATCTTTCCTCTTTATAATATAAGTATATAGTATATAGATCTGGAAAATTATTTTATTTGTAAGGATATAATTATAATTACATCAAAATCGTTTTATAGTAGTTTTTTGAATCAAAATAAATGAAAAATTCGTTTACTTGCATGACATAATAATGTTGTCATCCAAGTAAACGAAATTGCGCATTTTACTTATTTTAAAGTCGGTTTTTAAATTGATATTTAATTAACGGCTGTTTCATGACTGAAATAGATAGGTACGATACGAAACAATCGTAGTTTGTAAGAACCTACCCGATACAAAAGTGACTAATATTGTTTGTGCATGCGTTTCTAAAATACATGTGTATGATTTACTCGTGTTTTGTGCAGTTACATTATTATTTACCTACGAGTATAGTATCCAGAAAATCGTCAATAACAAATTCAACAAAAAGTTTGCAGGACGGTATACCTACTTGGAGACTTATGTACTTTTTAACTCTTGACGCAAAAAGAGGGGTGTTACGAATAAGTTTAACGTGTGTTTCTGTGTATCTGTGGTACCTACTGTAGCTCCCAAACAGCTGAACCGATTTTGATTTAAGTTTTTTGTTTTGTTTGAAAGGTGACTTGATCGAGAATTTTCTTGGCCATAATTTAGTAAAAAACTGTTCAAACGCTTGAAAATTATCAGCCCTGTATCGGAGATTATTAAAAACTTTTAGGTAATTTAAACCTACTTGATTACAAACGAAAATTAAAGTTCAATTAGTCAAAACGTTTTAATTTTTTTTCTTCTCCTTCATTTTTCACTAATAAATGTAGGGTAGATACAAACAAAATAAAATAAACTACTATACAATATAATAATGTTAGCTAGTGCTTATATTTGTGATACTGTTAAACATATTATTATTTTAGTTTAATAAGTTTACCAACATGTGGAAGCATTAATTACTAAATTAATTTAATTTCTCACCTAAGTGAAATTGTAAATTTCTTGTTGAGAAAATAAAGTTATTTAACCCGAAATCTTTCCTCTATAATATTAGTATAGATGAAAATAATTAAACTGAATAATACTGTAAACAATTGTACTTGCAACAGTGTTTTCACAGAAAAAAAAACATACAGTCGAATTGAAAACCTCCTTCTTTTTGAAGTCGGTTAAAAATATAGTTAGGCTCGATTTTCACCTAAAATATATTACTTAAATCAATATATTCTTAATTTACTATAAATAATTACAACTAGCTGGCCTAACAAATGTCCTGTCCAAATATCAATAAATTTGTTTGTGTTGTGATCTTGAGTTCATACAAAAATCACATAAATAGCACTTTCATTTCACCAAAAAAATTCATTTTTCCGGGCAACTTTTAAATTTTTATATTCCAAATAACCGTAGTCGGATTATTAAGAACATTAAAAAACTGTCAAATTGGTCCAGCCGTCCTCTAGTACTGCACTTACCAACAAGCAGCATCAAGGTAATTTTTATTTATATAGAAGAGATAAAAGAAATCGCTCAAAAGTTCACTTACCAAAAAATAGGTACTTAATCCACGTCTTTAAAACTTAGTATGGAACACCGAAACTTTCAAAAAGTTTCTTAGTCTGAACGCTACACTTCCGGAGTCATTGTTATCTCACATACCCTCTTCTCCACATGCATACAGAACCGTAAAATATTCACTTATCACATAGCTGACCTTTTCTATCACAAGTTTGTCCAAAGTTGTTAAACTGTTATTTAAAAATTAACAATTAATCGTCTGTTTAAAACTCCGTTAATCAAACAATGGTTTTTGTAATGTAAACGGTGTTAAATGCTATACTTATCGCCCAATTAAAGGGCACACTTCAAATAGGCGCATGTTGTAACCAGTTGGTTTGTTTATAAACACGACTCGGAGTCCGTAGAGTGAAAGGCGGAGTGACCGACTGCCGAGCGGTGGGCCCGAGAGGTAAAGGAATACTGACGCTTAGTGGTAATCGAGCTCCTTTCAGTTTTCTTTAGTAGCTAATCATGATTAGACAGTTGCTAGTTAGCTTAGATATCTATGCTAGCTATGCATCTGTAAAGGGTAAACGTATCTAGGTCTACTGGTAATATTACATTTGCAGAGATAATAAAGGCACACACAGGCTCGTCACCGGCGTGGCACTGATGCTGTCAATGAAGTGACGAGGTTTATTTGAAAAGGTGTTCATGTTTTATACCTCTATTTGTTTTTGACGTGCTGGTGATGTACAGGTTACGCACCGGTGACTGATGCGCTGGCGGCTGTGATGCGCCGGTGGCTGTGACGCGCTGGTGACTGTGTAGTGCCAGTGACTGTGAAGCGGCGGTGACTGTGACGTGACAGTGACTGTGACGTGACAGTGACTGTGAAGCGCCGGTGACTGATGCGCTGGCGACTGTGATGCGCCGGTAGCTGTAACACGCTGGTGACTGTGTAGTGCCAGTGACTGTGAAGCGGCGGTGACTGTGACGTGACAGTGACTGTGCCGTGACAGTGACTGTGAAGCGCCGGTGACTGTGATGTGGCAGTGACTGTGGCGCGCCGATGATTGACGTGCCAGTAATTGTGACGCGCTGGTGACTGATGTTCCATTGACTCTGACATGTCAGTGACTGTGATACGCCAGTGACTGTGATGTATGCCAGTGATTGTGGTACACTGGTGACTGACGTGCTGGTGACTGTAACGCGCTGGTGACTGTGACACGCTAGCTTTGACGTGACGGCCGTATATTACAATTTCTACTAAACTATTTTTACGGTGACGTGCCGACGTCGCTCTTATGACGCGACTGTTTGTCTGTATAATTTATGTACGCACCATACACCTTTAGTCAGGAAAACTGTTAATATTCATGATGGAAATATTTCTTTTTATGATGACTCACTTTAAAAAACTGATTACAGTTTCAGTAAACAAGTTCTCGTTGTGTAGGTAAGTGTTTTGGAAGCCGGAACCGGACGCAGACAATAATATTACGTTTGAAATGGCGTACCTTCTTTCATACAAACATATCTAGGTAACTTACCTCTTAATGAACTTAACTTAATGAACAGATTATTGTAAAACTATTTATAATTGTACCTTTGGAAGACGCTGCCTTTGCAACACAGTGTTTTGACTAAAACAAATTGTACATAAGTGTTTACCAATAAATTATGTTATGTTATGTTACTTACTTATATTATCTAGGAATCTAGATTTTTCCCGAAAATATGTGAACTAAGCACTAAGTGATTACTTTTTTGAAAACCCCAATAAATATATAGTTTATTCAATCACGTTTTCAAATAATCTTAAAAAATTTATAGTCCTACAAATTAAATATAGGGACCTAAGCACTTAGCAAGTTTCATCAAAATAAAACGAACACATTATCTATCTCAACTTCATTTATCAAAATCGGTGGAGGCGTAAAATAAAATAGGGCTGATGGGAGGACATTGGGATCATACAAGCATGCAAAAGTTATATAAATCATTCGTATAAACGAAAAACCGGACAAGTACGAGTAGGACTCGTGCTCTGAGGGTTCCGTCTAACGGAAAGTCCGTCTAAGCGCGAGACCAAAAAAAAAACTATCTGAAGTTAAAATATTGAAAGACAAACTTAAGTTTGTAGTTGACAATAAGGTTCTTCCATACATTCCAACTGCAAAATGGAAGTTAGTAATTGCAAAATAATTATTTTTAAATGATATACCTTCAAATGTATAACTTTCGGATTTATTCCTATATATGTGCTATGAGACCTTGCCTCTTGCCAAATTTCATGATTCTAGGTCAACGGGAAGTACCCTATAGGTTTTGGTTCCCCTGTGAAATTGCAAAATATACGACATAGACGTTCATATCTTTTGATTGCGTTGACTTACAACTTTTTTTTTTTTACAGCCGAAAGAAACCGTAGACCCAAGTATTTAGTATAAATTTCAACTTGCTACCTTTACGCGTTCTTGAGAAAAAGGGTCTTGACAGACGGACAGACAGACAGACAGACGGACAACGAAGTGATCCTATAAGGGTTCCGTTTTTTCCTTTTGAGGTACGGAACCCTAAAAATGTAAAATTTTCTGTGGTAATAACTATTTGAAATCACAGAGAAAAACAAAACAGGCATCATTCAATAATAGAGACCCAGAGACACTCGATGGAATATTCATCGTTATGCTAACGAATGTAGAACACAGTAACTAAGTACATACCTACCTACATACGTACTCTACCTATCTACATTACTACTACAAAATAAATAGGCACAGAAGGCCAGCTCCATACAGAGCACGCACACAAAGACGCGTACGTACATAAATATACGATCGCGAATATAACCGCCTCCTTTTTTGAAGTCGGTGAACAAGAATATCAAGCTTCGTTCAGCTATTTCTTCATTACAAAATGAATACTTAGTACATTACTGCCGCGGTCTGTAATGAGTGCGTTGCTGGCAGCTATGATGATGACCGAAAGCGCAGCGTAGTCACAGGCACACTCACAGTCACAGTCAAAGTCACACTCACACTCACACTAATAGTCACACTCACACTAATAGTCACACTCACACTCACAGTCACACTCACAGTCACACTCACTGTCACACTCACAGTCACAGTCACACTCACTGTCACACTCACTGTCACAGTCACATTCACACTCGCACACCCACACTCACGCTCGCTCGTACACCCACACTCTCACCCACAATTCCACACACACACTCGCAATCACAATCAGAATGCACACTTGCACTTACATTCACATCCACAGTCTCACTCTCACACACACACACACACACACACACACACACACACACACACACACACACACACACGCACACACTCACTCTCACACTCGCTCTCCCACTCACACATACATTCTAACTCACAACCCCCAATCACAAAAAAGTGGCTAAAACTCACCAGCAATGAAATTCCATACAACTTTGCTGGCGCCTATTCGAGTAGCGCGGCAAGAGCGACTTTGCTCAAAGAAGGTTACTTGTCGAAATAACGACCACATTACAAGCATTTTTGAGTCATCATCATCATCATCATTTTAGCCATAGGACATCCACTGCTGGACACAGGCCACCTCTATTTTTACCGACTTCGAAAAAGGAGGCAGGCTCTCAGTGTTCAGCGATTACCTACGCCGGCATTTGTATACCAATTTCTGTGTTCCTTTTTTTATCATGTAGAAGAAACCCGCGAGTTGGTCATGCAATCATTTCATTAATTAGGGTTCAGTTTTTCTTCCTTTCGTTTTCTTTCTTTAAGGACTCTGAACCTTCTTGGTGTACTTTTTAATTTGCTTTGCGCGCGCCATTTTCTTTTCACGTCATATTCTCTAAACCTTAGGTTAAAAACAAGAAACTAGAAAACAAGTGAAAAATCTAAAATTAGCTGTGAAAATTAGTGATTCTAGCGACGACACAGCGACGAGGAAGTTTATTTGACGCCAACAGAATTGACTGAAACTTCTAATAATGCGCAAAGGTATTTTTTTATTTAGTCTTTTCTACGCTGAGGTGGGATGAAAAGTTACGTGTTGCACTCGAGTGCAAAGATTTTTCACCTCGTGTTCTTTTGATTTCCTCGCTAACGCTAAGGTTTTTGAATCCTTTGCTTGCTCGGTCATCAAAATTGAGCACGCGGTCAAAAAGGAACTTTGCACTCTTATGTTTATCGAATAACTATTGTTCTTTGTAGTGGCATAATAACTTTTTTTTTAAAGATAAGTTATTGAGTAAAACCTTTTATGAGAATTGATTCTACGATACAGCTTCAGGTAGTATATATTAATTACCTGGATAAGTACACTACCTATACTGTGATAAGTATTTACATGGCAGCGACTTTTCACTCATCACGAAATCTCGAAAACCACTTCACATAGCGTACATTCCTAGCTAATATTTGGTATGTATCTAGATTGATTTCTTATATGGTGTAGAGATATGCTAAGGAAGGATTTTGCGGAAGGGCCAAATTAAGGGGAGGCAAAAGGGGGTTGAAAGTATATAATTATATAAAATTCTAAGCGTACGAAGTCGAGAGCAACAGCTTGTATTATAATAATATTTTGTTATCTACCTACTCGCCCCAACAAACTGCTTGCCTCTCGTATGAATTACTCATCATGCAGGATACGTGAATTTATTATTTCATTACCTAACCCATGCGCACTCTCTGACAAGCAATCCAGTTACGTTACACCAAGGGATTAGATAATTATTAAATGAGGAAAGTTAAATTACGGCGTAAGAGCGGTTTCGCACTACGTCCGATCCGAATCCGTGAAAATATGGATCTAGAAAACTCGAACCGAATTCGGATATTGCGTACGCACTAGTCCGATCTCTGATACGAATCCAATCAATCATTTTAAATAAATAAATAAATATTTGGGACATTTTTGCACACACGGTCATCTGACCCCAAACTAAGCAAAGCTTGTGATATGGCTGCCAGAGACTGATATACATACATAGTTTTTAAATACATACTGAAATAGATAATTAACAACCAGATATAGAACAAACACAAATGTTCATCACACAAATGTTTGTCCTACGTTGGAATCGAACCCACGCCCTCAGGCTCAGAAGGTAGGTTCACTACCAACTGGACCAACGGGCTACAAAAAACTACAAAAAAGGCGTAACCACAGCAGAGTGTTCACGTCGTTGATCATGAGTCCTTTCAATCGACGTCAACTTCTGGCAATACTATTGTACGTACGAAGACGCAGAAGAAGTAAAGAATCCGAATCCGAATCTATTCCGAAATGGAAATTTACGGATGACGGAGAGAATTCGGATGACTGAAATCGGATCTAGTGCGTAAACTACCATACAAATAGTTGTACGACAACTTCGGAACGTATTTTCATGGATTCGGATCTGATTCGGATCGGACGTAGTGCGAAACCGCTCTAAGACTCCGAGATTGCCTGGGTTTATTGTCTGTGACGGATTTCTTAGAGGATTATTTACCCTAAATGGTTTTTTGGAGAGTTATTATACAGGTAGGAAACTCTTATATGTTTACTATGACTGTACCTTGAATGTGTCTTAAACTGAATTTTGCATCATGGTATTTTACCAAGATCGGTGCAGACTGTGTCACGTTAGTCATGTCATGGTCGTCGGACAAGCGGACGGACGGACGGACAGACAACGTAGGCTCAATAGTAGGGTCCCGTTTTTACTCTTTGGGTACGGAATCCTAAAAACGTGTCTGCTCGTTATATTCTTTTCCTACTTGTGTATTTTCGAGTGTTATTGTATTGTGTATTATTGGTGGATTAATATTTAATAAGAGTGCTCGCAAGCATTTAAATATGGGAGAGTGATGTAACGAGGTGAAACATGTATTTTCGTGTTGTTTCCAAAACTCTATAGAAGCCCCTTGTGAAGCCTCCACCATTTTACTGGGCCATAATTTTAACATTAACGTGAATTACTTTGCTTGACTCTGACTGTGACTATGGCTTGTTTGACGCTATATTGTAAAGTTGTTTAATATTACGACTGAAGGGACTTGTATCTATAGTCATGGTCCAAAAAGCTGTTTTTGTGGAGTTTAGGCGCCAACGTGGGAAAAACATGTATATTATTTTCATAAACTTGTGTACTTTCGAGTGTTAATGTATAATGATGGTGGATTATTATTTAATTATTTTAAAGGTGTTCGTGAAAACGCTTGAGTGTGGATACGTGATTATAACGAGGTGAAACATATATTTTCGTGTTGTTTCCAAAACTCCATAAAAACCCCTTGAATATTCCGACTGAAGGAATAATAGAGTCCTCAAAGGTAGGCAACGCACTGACAATGCCCCGGGTATTGTAGGTGTCTATAGGCGGCGGTGACCACTTACCATCAGGTGGTCCGTTGCTTGTTTGCCACTTATTCTATAAAAAAAATAAAATAAAAAAATGAAAAAAAAACTTTTAGAAATCTATCATTTAAATTTGAATTGTCTGTGTCATTTATGTCATCCGCATCCGTTCGTTTCTGTCAAGTGTCAGATTTTGAAGATCCGTCATCCCATCCGATCCGACGAACGGGCGCCAAAGCGGAAAAAACATGTCATCGGCTCGTTGGATTATTTTCCTAAACTTGTGTATTTTCGAGTGTTAATTTGTACTAAATGGTGAATTATTATTCATTAAGTGCTCTTAAACGTGCTCGAGTGTGGCCAAGTGATATAACGAGGTGAAACGTATCTTTTCGTGTTGTTTCCAAAACTCCATAGGAGTCTCTTGTAAAGTCTCCACCACTTTACAGGGACATGAGTTTGAGTTGACCGTGACTTACTTAGCTTGACTCTGACTGTGACTATGACTTGTTTGACGCTATTATGACAAAGTAAACTGTTTAATATTACGACTAAAGGACTTTGAATCCACGGTCATGAACATTTTAACAAAAAAAAAAAGATTCTACGAACCGGAGTTTTGGCGCCAACGTGGAAAAAAACATGTCGGCTCGTTGGATTATTTTCCTAAACTTGTGTATTTTCGAGTGTTAATGTGTAATAAATGGTGAATTATTATTCATTAAATGCTCGTAAACGTGCTCGAGTGTGGGCAAGTGATATAACGAGGTGAAACGTGTCTTTTCGTATTGTTTCCAAAACTCTATAGGAGCCTCTTGTAAAGTCTCCACCACTTTACAGGGGCATGAGTTTGACTTGACCGTGACTTACTTAGCTTGACTCTGACTGTGACTATGACTTGTTTAACGCTATTAAGACTAAGTAAACTGTTTAAGATTACGACTAAAGGACATTGCATCCACGGACTAAAGGTCATGAAAATTTTATAAAAATAAAAAAAGACGAACCAATTTGAGCTTAATTTGAGTGAAGTTTTATGAAAAGAAAAGTATTGTGCAGAAAATACTTGATTTATTCTGAAGATACAGCCCACAAGTTCAAAAACATAATAAAGATGCCAACAGAAGTGGCCGCCAAGCCTCGTGATTGTCTTGCGTGCCGACTAGTTGGTTCAGCTGGACTCATCGGCATCGGAGGTTATCTCGGGAACATCGCTTGGAAAAATCAAACATTTGCTGGGAGATACACAATATCCACTCTATCATTTGGTAAATATCTTCTTTTGTTCAGTAGCAGACGTGTTCTGTCAGTAGCACACATAGGTGTTTATCATTTAATAGCTACATTCTATAGTTTTACTAGTAGCACCTAGTTATGTCCATACAGTGGTTGTCCTAGGTGGGTGAGATCTCAAGTTAGCGCCTTTCCAAGCACAAAGATAGAGCTCTATCTATGCAGTAGCTTACGTCCTGTGGTAAGGTTTACATAGATACGGAAGGGAGCTTAAAATACTATTACATATATTTCAGTATCTTAGACAAAGTGACCACATAATAATGCAATTGAAGCTAGGAGTAAGACCGAAAGACAGCACGCTAGGTACGTACATGATACGTACGTGCTTGATGCGGCATAATGGTGTTTAAGTGGGGCTATGTTATTGTCAGCAAGGGTATGTCAGCAGTAATTCAGCAGTGTCCAGTAATTCAGTAAAAGTGATGTGCCGCTGCTGTGAAACTTTTTTCATCTTATTATTTTGCTTCATGATGCCTTTGAGTGAATCAAAGGGAAAACGGTAGTGGGTTGAGAAACCACGGCCGTTTTCCCTTTAATAAAAAAAAAAAAAAAAAAACACAGCAGCGGCATATTACTTTTACTGGATTACATTTTCGCATTTGTATTCAACCAGCCAACCATTCAAACATTTCATTTTCGCTTCCAACAGGCCCTTTTGGAGATCATTGGGGGAGGCCTAATATGACCAGCAGTGAACGCCCTATTGCTGAAATGATGATGATTATAATTATTCAAATTATTTCTTAAAGCCTACTAGAATATATATAAGTATAAAGTGACTGATTATACCTTATCATAAATATTTTGTTTCAGCTTTCATAGTTCTTGGAATATCCCGTTATAAGCAAACATACCCGTTTAACAAAAGACTGGAAGAAGCTTAAACATTAGGTATACTTATTTTTGTTATTAAATTAAACTATAGTTAATATAGTAGCATCACACCCAGTTTCTGTAAGGGCTGGTTTTTTGATCTGCGGTCAAAATTGACAATCATTGGTTAAACTGACTATAGTTAACTAGCTAACACACAACACAATGGCAATGACAATGACAATGGCTTAAGCCTGTTTAATTTAATTTAATTTATTATCTAAAAACTCATGTCAAGTGACTAGATTGGCTATTGTTTTTTCATTCAACCAATCATGTCAGTTGACATAAGATTTAGCAATGTGTCAGTAAATTTTTGTGTTAATCAGCTTTTCAGAAACCAGGTGTGAGTGTATTAATATTTATTGTTATATATAATCTGTAAATAAAATTGTAGTAAAGTTGATTATTGCACTTTATTGACAACTAACAGACCCAGCATAATGTTGTTCTGCACCCAAATTTCACTTAATTTGTTTGAGTCATGGTCTTCGTAACAAATCTCACAGAAAAAAATCGCTAAGTTTTTCCGAATTTTCTGGGCATCTTTTCCAATATTTCTTTACCTAACAACCTTGTTAGGAATATTACGAACAAATAGGTTCAGCCGTTCTTGAGTCATATGCCATTACCAACAAAAAGCACCTAATTTTTATTTATATGGATTAATCCATTGTGTCCCAATCAAAGAGTACTTTTTAAAATAGGACCAAAGCCAAAGCCATGAAAATATAAGACGCTTGGAAGCCTTTACAAAGTTCAACAAGTAACTAAACATAACATACTTTATTTAAAACAACGCCATCTATGGACTTCTGTAAGAAAGTCATGCTAATACAAGAGGCATGATTACTGTTTGGTAAAATAGTAAGACAAAGTTATGCTAGATGGCACTGAATAACATAAAAGTGTATTTTAGATAACAGGGGCCTTAAGAACAGGTATTGCGGCACCAAACTAACGTTAGATCCGCTCAGTTGGAAAATCACGCGACCGCAAATCGTATCTGGGCGCGTTACAGTTCACGTTCGTGTGATTTTCCAACTGAGCGGATTTAACGTTAGTTTGGTGCCGCAATAGCAGTTGTGGTGGCGTATTTAATTGTGCTAAAGCTAAAGTAGAAATTTATATTTCTTACATCCCTCAAATAATAATAATAAATTCACAAGTATTAGATAGTTTGATAAATACATTTTATATATTATTATACCTATGTACCTATCTAGAAAATAACACAAATAGGGTGATAGTATAGGCCATTTTGAGCATTGATGTAGTTGATTTTGAGCCTTATTTGTCACAATTAGTATGCTTTTATATTGACTTAAGTTTTTTTTGAGAACCCATACGATGGGGAAAATTGACACAAGCGATCACCATCTTACATACTTTCATATTATTGAAAAACACTTTTAGAAAGTACTTATCAAAACCATATTGATTTTTACTTTATTATTCATAAATACGATACATTTGAAAAAAAACTGTAAATTATATCCTAAAGGATAGTAGAGTAGGTAGTTGCTACCTAGTATTTTGTTTTGGGAGTAACAAACTTATACAAAAGTTACATGACGGTAAATGGACAGTATTTGCAGAAATTTATTTGATTTCGTTGCTGTTACCATTAATTTAGACCAGTTGATAACTTTTTTTTAAATAAGTAAAATTATTATTTAAAAAAATAAAAAAACATAAGGGCTTAGGTAGTAAATAAATACATGAAACAGTTCAGTTTCAAACTGTTGTCTTAAAATTGACCTCGACTAAATGGCCCATTAAAAAGGTAGGTACATTGCGAAGAATACTTATCGAGTCATAAAATTGAGTATGCACTTAACCACGAGCTTCAGGGTTCTCAATCTCAATCTCAGATCAGACAAGCAAGGGAGATATGGTAAAGTGGCGTGGCAGGTGCGAACGCATCTGGCTTAAACCAGGATTGATGGCTTTAGTCGAACTCAACCTGAAGATGGCCTTGCCGTCTTTTTTTGCATGAGAATTAATACCTATATAGTTAGTTTATTGATGTTTCTGTAAGTCTTTTAGTGTGCGTGAAAATGTATCTAAGCAAGTGTGTCCATCCTGAGACTTTTTTAACGACTTCAAAAAAGGTTCTCAATTCACTTGTATTTTTTTATGTTATCCTATACGTAAAAATAAGTTATCCAAGTAAATGAAATTTTGTATATACCTACTAGAGATGCGCCGAGTAGCACTTTTGCCGAGTAACGAGTACCGAGTACCGAGTTTTACTGGGATCAATTTTTTTCCAACCGAGTACTCGGCCGAGTAACTCGGTTCAATCAAATTCCAGTTTCGGGCGCGTAAACAAGTACAAACCGTTCGCATATCGCTATTTAAGGGGCCTGTATACCGTCTGCAGCTCTCTCGCTCGCACATTTACACATTATTGAAGATATAAAATCAATGAGTGTGAATTTCCTAAAAGTAACAAAATCATGTCTTGGTGTCTATCGTAACATTACAAACATAGAAATGTTTTGTTTCGATATCTTGTAATTTGACGGAATAACATGACACGAGAAATAAAAATCACTTGTTACCATTTTACTGTGTCAAATTAAAATATATCAAATTGACAATTTCTTTGTTTGTAATGTTACACCAAGACATGATTTTGTTACTTTTTGGAAATTCACACTGATTGATTTTTTATATCTTCAATAATGTGAAAATGTGCGAGCGAGAGAGCTGCGGACGGTATACAGGCCCCTTAAAAGAAAATTTGTTGGCAAAAGATAAAGAGTCCTTTTGAGTGGTGGGCAGGGCACCAAACAAGGTATCCAGAGCTGGCACGATTAGCAAGAGTGTTTCTATGTGCACCTGCAAGCACCGTGTATAGCGAGCGTTTATTTTCGGAGGCCGGTAACATCTACGAAGAAAAAAGGAATAGGCTGTTACCAGAACGTGCAGAGAGCCTTGTGTTCCTGCATCATAATTTACCTTTATTGGATTCTAAATATTGATTTTTTTCATTAACGTTCTCCTAATTTTGTCTCACTACTACCTTGGCTACTACTCACTCATTATCATAATTGAAATTGTCAAAGATTTCCTAAATTAATAATAAATACTTTTTGATTATCTAACACTGTTGTTTTAATTGTATATGTATACTCGGCATTAAAACCAAGTTATTCGGCCGAGTACGAGTATCAAAATACCCGCCGAGTACGCCGAGTACCGAGTATTAACCGAGTACTCGGCCCATCTCTAATACCTGCTAATATTGAAGTCGGTTTTTTTAATTATGCATAAAGAAGTGGGTAAAAATAGAGACATTTTAGTACTAAGGCATATCTCCATTGTTTGTCTGATCTAAGGTCTCAATATACTACCTGAAGTGAAATGGCCTTCTATTGCCTTTACATACCCATACTCACGAGTTGACAGGTCAAGATTCCTCGTTCAAACGAAATCAAGAAACATACTCATAGGTACCTAGCTGTTTCCCGCGACTTCGTACGCGTAGACTTTCATTTAAACTTTCAACCTTCATTTGCCCCCCTTAGTTCAGCCCACCCCATAATTTTTGACACATTAAAAATGATCTTGTGAGTATACCTACTTTTCTGCTCATGGTTAAAAGATACTCATATCATTTGCAACGTTATTCTAAAGATAATGAATGCTCAATCTGTTTTTAGGGTCCCGTACCCAAAGGGTAAAAACGGGACCCTATACGATGTCTGTCCGTCTGTCCTACCCATTAACGGCTAAATCTTTCGAACCGTAATAGACGGTTGAAATTTTCACAGAATATATAATGCTACGGTGGACTAACTAAGAAATAATAAATAAGTCAAAAATTAAAAACTAAAGGGATCCCCATACAACAAACGTATTTTTTAACGTATTTTTATATTTAGCTCTAATGGAAAAACGGTAATACGTACGTACGTAATACGGTTTGTTTGTTCCTCTTTCACGCAGCAACAGAACACAGCAACGGATCGACCTGATTTTTTGCATGGGTATAGTTCAAGGGTCGGAAAGTGACATCTAGGCTACTTTTCAACATCACCATCACCATTTTTCATCACTACGCGGGTGAAACCGCTGGGCGCAGCTAGTATATAAGTATTTTAGACTGTTTCGCAAACTTTTTTCCAGGACGAGTAAACAGGCCCTGTTTACAATTCAGGGCAGGCCTCGCAGTTAATAATGATCTCCGCGCCATCACTCAAGCTTAACTTGCTTCGCTGTAATCAACATCGTAACTGCATATTTACTGCTGTTTTTATTAACTTTCGTACTGTATTCTCCAAGAAAATGCCCATTTTTCAACCGACTTAAAACAAAAGGTTCTAACTTTCGGATTTTATCGCGTGTATTTTACAGACTAAAGAGTCGACTTTTAGCACCCAGGTGATATCACCCAGGTGATTAAAGTGGAATAGACCGATTTTCTAACACTGTCGGATTTCTATAGAAATGTCATGAAATTGTTAAACAAGTACCGTCAAAAGTTCCCTACGCTGTAGATGCTCACGGTGTCCAAAGGCCTTGCAGTTCTGATCCTGCCTTGAGATTTTTTTAATCTGGGTCCTTGCCAACGACCCTCAAAGAGAATATACTTAACCGCTAACGCTGAAGAGGTGGGACTTCCATAGAGAAAAATATTTATGAAACGGGTGCGACTCCTATAATAAAGTGAGACGCCTATAGAGACAAGCTTATACGTTAGAATAGGATAGAAAACGTAGAAGTTTGATTTCGCGCCCGTTTCATACATTCGAAATTTGTATTGAAGTTGCGCTAGTCTGACGGCCCTTTCAAGTTTGTATTTTTATTTATTTATTTGAATAGGTACCCTCTATTAGCAACCTTGTCATATATACCGGTTCTCCTTGTTAGAAATCTGTTGAAAATGGAAAACGTTGTGGAACATGAACTTCATTTATTGACATATGGTGAAAGTTTTTTTTTTTCGGAGCCTATTCAATGCAAACAAACAAACAATCAAATCTTTCCTCTTTATAATATTAGTATAGATATCAAGATGAATCCCTATTTACCTTGGTCACGCCATAACTTGAGAACGAATTAACCGATTTCAATCAGCTTTTTTTTTTTTTAATTACCCAGAAAATTGGAAAATTTCAGAAACTGAACGTCGATTTTATCTTCGCCCGTTTGACAGTTCTAAGATAGGAAAACGTCTGTCGGGTCAGCTAGTTTTTAATAAAATGATACACAAGTCAACTAGCATATTCTACAGCCTGTATCTAGTGCATAGCGGATCACAATACCACGTAAACGCAATTAGATTGAGAGCAAAGCCAACGAACTACAGCAATATCTAGGTATACTATACTGACCTACGTAAGTATCAAAGCAATTTCAAAGTTTTCAACGTGAGGCCAGTATGAGACAAAGTTACCTTGAGTTGTAATGAGAATTCGGAAAGTACGGCAAACTTTGCCAAAAAAAGGTCAATAAATAACGCTTTATCCATACTTAATTCAAATTACGGCCTTATTGGTTACAAATTACAATTCATGTCTCATTTACAGGCGTGAGTTTTCTTCATCAAGAAGTTGACAGAGTAATTTTAAACATTGATTAACTCAACTAAGGGTTTTAAGTAAGGCTGTTAATTTATTAGCTTAGAAGTAGCTTATCAAAATGAAATCGCAAAATTTGCAGCAAAAATTATCTCTTCTCTATCTCTTCTCTTCTTTTCTCTATCTCTACATAGTATAAATTGAAGTCGCGTTCTGCGTCTGTCTGTCTGTCTGTATGGCCGCTAACTCCTCCTAAACCACGCAACGGATTTTGATGCGGTTTTCACCATCAGTTAGATACGTTTTCAAGGAAGGTTTATATATATAACTAGCGACCCGCCCCGGCTTCGCACGTAAATTACACCCGTGCGAAGCCGGGCGGCGGGTCGCTAGTACTATTTAAAATAGATAAGTGCATACTGCATTTACCATGGATCGCTCGCGCATTTCAACATTTTTGTATACCTATATAAAATATTTGAATGTACCGATATAAAATCTAAGTTATACGAATAAAAAAAAACACGAAGGTAGAGTAAAATCTTATTTTTGATTTAAAACCAACCATGACATCTACATGCTATAGCTATGCTAAGGAGCCAAATGTCTTTGACTGTGAACATGTCTAATCAAAGCCAAATAAGTAGGTACCACACCTTCAAGTCGTAAACCTGACCCCCATTTCCTAATCTCCCGGGCATCTCCCTCCACGACATAGGAATGGTAAAAATACGCGTGTAGGACCTACATGGAGACGGCAACAAGCCCGTCGCACCACGATCTGTTGGGTAAACAAGAGTATGTTATGGGGGCTTCGTACATACGAACTGGTCAAATAGCCTAAAAATATAACTGTAATATGAACATTACACAATACCTCAGTGCCTTAAGACGAAAGTCTTCGACCAGTGTGTGTTACCAGTGATGACATACGGCACTGAAACGTGGTCTCTCACTATGGGCTTCATAAGCAATCTCAAAGTCGCACAATGAGCTATGGAGAGGGCTATGCTCGGGGTTTCTCTACGAGATCGGATCCGAAATGAGGAGATCCGTAGACGAACGAAAGTCACCGACATAGCCCACCGTATTAGCATGTTGAAATGGCAGTGGTCAGTGCACATATCACGCAGAACAGATGGCCGATGGGGCCGAATGGTTCTCAAATGGAGACCACGGACCGGTAAGTACAGCGTAGGACGTCCACCCACAAGATGGACAGACGACCTAAAAGAGACCGCAGAGAAACGCTGGATGCAGGCCGCTTCCAACCGGCCCTTTTGGAGATCGATGGGGGAGGCCTATGTCCAGCAGTGGACGTCCTATGGCTGAAATGATGATGATGATGAATGAACAATGAATATTGCAACTAATAACCATACTCCGAAAGTGTTGAAACACTTCTAAATATACTTAGTACAATATTTTAATAAATAAGAAAGAGTTTCTATTCTACTGGATTTTTCTAACCGACTTCATGTAGAAGAAATGTTCTCAATTCGGTCTGTATTTTTAAAGTTACAATTAGGAATTAGTTACGCGATTATTTACTGAAATATTTTCTACGTGCCTTAGGATACGCCTATGTCCAGCAGTGGACTAAGTGGACATTGATTTATAAATAGGCTGATTAATATTTTTCACGGATGTTGACAAAACAGCAAAATAAAGCAGATTAAAAAAATGCCATTCCATTTGTTTCTACAAAACCCTAAAGCTAGAAGGCTGAGCTCACCACAGTCCATGTAAGATATCTACATCATGTAGATTCTGGAGAGGATTCTGTAGTAAAATAATAATCATTATTATTGAAAATCAAAAAACAGTGTTAGCTATTGATGAGTTCCACCACAGAAGACATAATAGGTTCCACTATCCACCTCGTGGCTCAGATTAGTTCAATGGCACCAAATTACTGTATTGGTACTTTTACTAAATTGGTATTGTCATCTTGATTACATATTCTTGTAATTTTTTTAAATCGATACCACTATTATAAGTCGTTCTTTAGTTAGTTACAAACGAAGTTAGTTACATAACATCAGGTGAGTTGGCGGCTAAAAGCAAGCCTATTATATAATAAATATGAAACGGGAATTACCCACGTGTGACAAAAAATATATGGATGAAGGATTAAATAAAATGTTTCAGTAAACTAAAAAGTAGAAAATACAAATACATAAAATCATTGTTCTTGGCTAATTGGCTAATGTTTCTGAGCTGACAGTTAAAACAGAGATTGAAAGTCAAAGAAATTGGACCTACCTTTTTAACCGACTTCAAAAAGAAGGAGGTTATCAATTCGACTGTAAGTTTTTTTTTTTTTATGTTTGTTCTACGTTCAATTTCTTTGTTGAAAGTCCTCATCAAAACTTTTGCTGAAGGGAACCACAAACCAAAACGCATCTGTGTGTATTTATTGTTTTAGTTGTTTTTTTCAAAAAGCGCTGATTTAATTTCGGTATAATGTATATGGGACCACCTCTGAAGTACCTTAGATTAGGTACTTACTTGTCAAAGTGAAGTACCTATGACCTACCAAACAAAAAAATTATCATCAAAATTAATTCATAATTTTTGGCGGAGTATTTCCTTAACAAACGTACAAAAAACATAGTCAAAATAATAACCTCCTCCTTTTGAAGTCGGTTAAAAATGACGCTTTATCGTGGTAGGTACATGAAATTCAAATTAAAATTATTTATGAAGAATAAAAACGGACAAATTCCACTAACATTTTTGTCACAAACAGTTAAACTAAATAGATTTCCTAGTAAAAATAGGAATAAAACTAAAAAAACTAACATAATAAATACAACAAATTGCTCTAAAAATATGTTAACAAAAAATTTGTATGACTTAAAAAAAATCATTTTTGGCGGAGTATTTCCTTAACAAACATACAAAAAACATACAGTCAAAATAATAACCTCCTCCTTTTGAAGTCGGTTAAAAATGACGCTTTATCGTGGTAGGTACATGAAATTCAAATTAAAATTATTTATGAAGAATAAAAACGGACAAATTCCACTAACTTTTTTCTCACAAACAGTTAAACTAAATAGATTTCCTAGTAAAAATAGGAATAAAACTAAAAAAACTAACATAATAAATACAACAAATTGCTCTAAAAATATGTTAACAAAAAATTAGTATGACTTAAAAAATTTCATCATAGTCATCGGCTTTTTTGCCCCTGTCCCATTGATCAGTTCACAGTAAGTCAAAAACACTTTCAGTTTTCTCTTTCTTTCAGTCACTTTCCGTTACAGTTTTACAATCACAAATAATATCAAAATCAGTGTTGGTGGAAAGAAGTGCATTGAAGTTGCGGCGGGCGCAAATCAGTGGAGACATGGAGCGCTCCACGGTGCGGCTGCGATCACCGTGGAAAAACTTGGGCAATTTTCCACGCCTAATAGCTGGAAACCCGGGTTTGTCTGGAACGAACAAAGTGCACAATAAATTGTGCAAATGCAAGGAGTCGACCGATCCTCTGAGCACCTTGCAGCAAAGAGCTGATCCGACATCCTTCTCACTTCTAGTGAGCTGTAGCCGAGCTGGCCGAGCAAGAACTTAGTTGGGTACGTGAAATGAAGATCGCAATAACAAAACCGTCGCATCGCGCCAGCTCACGATCCGTCTGTAAACAAGCCGCGATAATGATAAGGTGAGCGCCGCCGGCCAGTCGCGCGCGCCCGCCCGCCTTACGCACGTGTCGCCGCCGCCCGCCCAGCCGTTATACGGGAGGAAGTGAACAACGTCACTCATGGGTGAGTTTTCAAATGTTACCCTAAAAAAATGGATCTGCCTTATTTTCATTCGTCAATTTCCTGTAGTTAATATTTCGTGTTCAAAAAGTTAGTTTTAAAAGTGCGGCGTTGGAAACTATTCCACTTTTGTACCTATACAAATACTGTTAACATCTGTTAATTTTAAATACTTCTATTTGAGAATAATTTTTATAGTTTTTATACCTAATATGTTTTATTTTTCGTTATCCCTTTTTAAGAGGGAGGCCTTTGTTCAGCAGTGGACTTTACTGACTGATGGTGTGATGTGTGTGATGTTTCTTTTTCATCATAGTTTTATAAAAATATATTACTTATACGACTATTGTATAGCGTCATGGTTGGTAGCAAAATAATAACTTAACTAGAACTAACTTGTAGACCAATTGACTTAAAAACTTAAACGTTATAACCACCTAATAAATAATTTAGCTAATTTGGCACTTAGTTATGTTTAAGTGCCTATGTTAGGAAAATTGAGGAATTATTCTAAGTATCCACAAATTAATTTGGTATGATGTCTATTGCGTGTGGAAACAAAATTATTTTTTAATTAGAAATGTGTTCGTTTCCTCTTTTTTGTGTCGACACTGCGTAAAACATCTATAACACTTTCCATTCGAATACGCGTTCAGGGCTTAACGCTTTCGCGAAATGGCCACATTGCCGACTCTGCATATAAACGTAAAATTAAATCAGTTTAACGAACCGAAGTGACGCTGAACGAAGCTGAAATCGGTGTCGATTCCTTGCAGAATTCTTTGGAGCTAAATTATATTTGACATTGTGACTATTTAACTGTCCTTTTCAGGTAAAAATAAATAAACTGGCCAAGAGCGAGTGGGTCTTGCGCACTCAGGGTTCCATACCACTGCAAAATACAAAAAGTAGTACAAAAAGACAATATCACGCTCAGGCGGTCACCCATCCAAGTACCGAATGCGCCCGAAGTTGCTCAACTTGGCGGTGAAAAAAAACTCGCACTTAGTCATTACTGATTATTTGTTGTAATTTAGTTTCGAGTGCCAATCATGTCTATCATGCCAAATTGACGCTTGTACGTATTACCGTTTTTACATTAGAGCAAATACAAAAATACCTACGTATAAAAAAGTTTGTTGTAGGACCCACCCTTTCGTTTTAACTTTTTGACTTTATTATTATTTCTTAGTTAATCCGCCGTAACATTACATATTCTATAAACATTTTAACTAGCTATCTATTACGGTTAGAAAGATTCAGAGGTATAGGACGGACGGACAGACAGCGTAGGCTTAGTAATAGGGTCCTGTTTACTCCCTTTGGGTACGCAACCCCAAAATGACAGAAATAAAATATACCTAGTAAGAGAAAGGGGGAGTTTGGCGCCAACGTGAAGCATGTCGTCTTATTGTATTATTTTCCTAAACTTGTATATTTTCTAGAATCATTGCGTTACAATGATGGACTATTGTTATTAAATGTTCGCAGACGTGCCTGAGTGTAGGAAATTGATTTAACGCGGTCCTCACACGTATTTTCGTGTTGTTCCCGAAGCTCCATATTAGCCTCTTGTAAAGTCTACCACTTTACTAGAGCATGACTTTGACTTGACCGTTACTTACTTTACTTGACTCTGACTGTAACTGACTTGTTTGACTACATTTTATCAAACCTGATAATAATTTATTACTTGACACTGGCAAATGCACAAGAGTGCGACGCCAAAATCCTCACAGAGGAAAAAATAAGAGAAAGGGTGCAAATACCAAGTCATATAAGTATTCTGAAGGTGACTGCGGTTTATCTCAAATCTGGCCCTGGTTTCGGAATATGGTCGTGTTCAACACGTGCCTGTTGATTCTATTCGGTCACGTCGTCACGTCCACACGACGCGACGATGGCATATAATAATATTTTTCGTACTTTTAGTATACCTACATTACAAAAATATTATAGAAACCTTTTTCAAATGTATTACAAGTAGATTGTATCTAATACTACGTTACAGATAAAAATAGACATAAATAGTTATTTGTTATGCAAATTTTTCAAAGTGCTCAAAATTAGAATCCTGAGCGCTACCGAGGGAATCAAAAGAGCACGAGGTGAAAAGTAACGTAACTTTACATCCCAACTCAGCGAGGAAATTACTAAATAAAAAATAAAAAAATTGCGCATTATTAACAGTTTCAGTCAATTCTGTTGGCGTCAAATAAACTTCCTCGTCGATAAAATGACTCTTTTTAGGTTTTTCACTTGTTTTCAAGTTTCTTGTTTTTAACCTAGGGTTTTAACAATATGACGTGAAAAAAAAATGGCGCGCGCAAAGCAAATTAAAATAAAGTACACGAAGAAGGTACCGAGTCAGAGTTTTTAACAAATCAAAAAAGGTTGTATGATAAATTCGGAACCATGGAGGTAGAAGTAAATAGGTTTAATGATGTTTTGAATTCACAAACTTAGTGCACACGATGTTCTAAATTCAATTTTACTTTATCCTCTAGCGGATAAAAACGGATTTTGCACTCAGATATCGAACAGCAAAAATACTCTTTCCGAGGTGGGGGGATGAAAATATAATTATTATACTAGTCGACCCGACAGACGTTGTCCTGTCTTAAAACTGTCCAACACAAACAACTTACTTCAAACAACACTTAATTATAAACATCTACAGTAAATTTGTTACAAACAATAGATAGCACACGAAAGCATAATTTTGACAACGTTTCGTTATCATGTAACAATAGACGCGTGTCGCATTTCCTACGGCTATAGAGACCGACTGAAACGAAGTGAGCGCCTGCGCTCATTTTGTAATCTTCAAAAATAAGCTTCTTCTGGGCCCGTTCTTCATTTTATTTTGCTCGAATCATAGATAGATAAATAAACACTTTTCAATCGACGTGACGAGATATCTTCGCGTAAACCAAAAGATAGATTGTGAACCAATTTTATAAAGATTCTTTTGATATATAATATGTATATCGATAATATTAAATGGGAAAGTCTAGTATCCTCTACTTAGGAACTCCTATTGTCCATGTTTGCAATAGGTTTAGGTTAGGGGTAGGTTAGGTTAGGTTTTCGTTTGACTCTACCTTGCCCAATGGTAAGCGAAGGTGATGTCAATAAGTTTATTAACTTAAAAAAAAAAAACGGTTTTTGTACAAGCTTTTTCGTATTCTTCTCTTTTATTCGATGCCCGTAACATGATGGTAGATAAGAACATTTTGTCCGCCATCTTGGGGCGTCCGCCATATTGAATTTATCATCTAGGACCATAGTTCTTGGGAAGACAAATCCTATGAACCAAACTCGACGGGGTTACGTCGTTTCGTTTAGGAGTTCATATGGCCACCTTCTGTCTCCATCATCAGACCAGCTCGATGGTACCATAACATTGCATTGTCACCGAACTTACAAAAGTATTCCAACTTTCAGCTCAATCGGTTGAGAATAACTGGTTTAAAATTCAGTTGCAAGATTTGTCCTACACATGCGAACGAACATACTAACAGAGAAAACTTAAAAAAAAAACTTGTAAAAATAAAACACTCGCACCCAACAAAAATTCATGTGCAATTTAAGTGTATCCTCTTTTCACTTTCAACAATAACAGTGTTAGCTGTATTTCTATTGTACCAATCTTCAAAATAACCCTTATAAAACCTTTCGTGATTAGTGGCAAAGACCTCTGTTTGCGTCAGAGATTTTATTATCGCTGTATAACCTCGGCCATACTCTAGCCATCTGCATAATGTAGCACATACGAAGATAGGTACATAAATGTACAAGGCTCACTTAACTAATCTCTGAAAAAGTTTCATTTGGCTTAGTAAGATAGTTATAGAAAATAATCTTAGTACGTAGGTACATAAACTCTTATTTTGTTTTATACTTAAGCCTATAAGTATACTTAAGTCTAAGTATTAGGACCGACGACATTGTGAGAGTAGCTGGCATCCAGTGGATACAAAAGGCAGGCTGTCGTTCAGTGTGGAGGTTAAAGGGGGAGGCCTATGTTCAGCAGTGGACGTCTTCTGGCTGATGATGATGATGATACTTAAGTCTATAAGTACGTGAGAGTTACGTCGCCAGTGAAAAATAAAACATGTCACCCCATTGTGTTATTTTCCTGAACGTGTATATGTAATGGTCTTTGACAAATATACCTGGTAATGGTGAATTATTATTTCTAAGGTGTTCACGAACGAGCTTGAGTGTGGGCAAGTGATATAACTAGGTGAAATATATCTTTTCATATTGTCTCCAATTTATGCTTGAACGTAAACGGATGCTTACGTGGTTTGGGAACTACGATGTCACAGACAGACATACATAAAGACAAGTTAAACTTAAAACACCCCTCCTTTTGCGTAAAGGGTTAATCATTATTCAATGTACATGTGAATTCTCAGCAGAAAGAATTAAAAAAATAACAATATAAATTTTCAAAAATAAAAATAGGATAGAAAAATAACTGTACTGGAATTTATTTTTAAGTATCTATATACGTTACATACCTAGCTAAATGAAAAAACTACTGAATATTTGTAATGTTACTATGTTTATTCGTTCTGCTTAGATTTCACATATAAGTAAACAACATCAACTTAACATCAGGCAAGACGGTGAGACGGAAGCCTATTATATATACCTAAAAAAAAAAAAAAAAGGTATGGTATCTGGCGTCTGTGAGTTATCGCATCGCTTAATCAGTACAATTCAACCCTTACAACCCTATTCCGCATAATGCAATGGGTTACCACACTATAACCGTTGTTCTTATAGCTGTTGATATCATTCTGAAGAGCCGTATTAGCTTTATAGCTTTTTATGGAACCAGTGTTGTGTTACTATTTCCGTACGCGGAAAATAGACACATTGTGAGAATGTTGTTTATGTACGTTAGTAACTTGATACGTTGTCATTTATTCATTCACTATAGGATGTTAGGTAAATAAATGTTTGTGTTCAGTTGTGTGCATATTAGGTATAGGATAGAATTGACAAAGGCGTCTAATTATGGACGATCCCCTAAATTCCCTCCCCTAATAAATATATCTGTGCAAAACTCATGTCGTTTCGTTTATTATTTGTTGTGTGAATGACGGACAAACATACCAACAAACACTTTCGCATTTATCACAGTAGGATTATGGATCAGAAACAATTATAACGCTAGATCAAAATTAACTGAGGTACCTAAGCTAAATCCACGTAGAGAAGAGACTGATGAGAAACTGCTTGAAATATAAGAAGCAAAGCATCTAAAACAAGCATAGACTCGTTAACTTTAAGTTATGCAGATTCACTGAGAACTAATTACCATTTTGATTCACTGCACAAACATAATCAGTCTCACTAACTGATGTCACACTGTTCCAATATCAACACTATTAATGCTACCTACTCTATTTTTACAAGCTTTCTTTAACTTGCAATGTTTGTTTGTTTTTTCGGGTCAAACCTTGCAAGTTGAATAGAACCAGTTCCTTGAAAGATAATTTTACTAAGGCATATCTCCCATGTTTGTCTGATAATAAAAATAAAATAAAAATTTGTCAGTAAATAACTTTTAACTAGTAAAACATTTTAACTTTATTTGATCTTCTAGAAATTATATAATAACATCTAAAATTATTTTTATTCTAAAAGTAAGTAGGCAGAACAACCTACGACCTGCTTTTGGTTTTCCGTTGCTCTACGTATTATTTCAAGTTTTTTCGTAAGTAAAGTACTGAGTAGGTAAAAACAAATGGCTGTCTAGTACTGTCTACTTATAAAATTGAAAATACACAATGCCAAATTCCCCTATGCAAACTCGCCTTCAGAACAGTTCAAACTAAACAGTTCAGAAGGCATACAAAAGTGAAAAACAATCTATTGTTACCACAAAAAGGCTTCACGTGTCTATAGCCATCGAGTGGCGACACAAGCTTGCTACACAACATGTTATCCTCACAACGGATCGATGTAACACCATTGTACGTTAGTAATTTTGTTATCTCGCAGATAAGCAGTGGGCAGAGAGGCGTTGGTTCTCGACGCCATGGGACCAAGCGGGCAAAGATAAACCACACGCAGAAGTGCCATCTCATTCTTCAAACTCTATGAGTCAAGTGCTCCCGCCCCAAGCTCGAGTGGCTGTCCCGGGGACTTGGGATGATCATGGGAACGCGTGGAGTGCTGCTTTGGGAGCCGTGGGAGGTGCTGGGACGGTGCTCCTGGTAGCAGTTCTGGTGCTGATATGGAGGAAGCCGAGGCGTCCTGAGCTACCGCTGTTAGCTCCGATGGATGTGGGGCAAAATGTAAGTACTTCCTGCAACACTTAATTGGCACCTTACTTGCCTTGCCTCAAAATATATGACACATAATTAAGTATACAAGACTATTTTTAATTGTAACTTACCAAAACCTTCGCGAGCAGCTTCCCTGCATCATACTTTAGAACTTTTCTTCAGTGACTTAACAGTTCGTTTTTTTCCTTTCGTACAAAAACAACATTACTTTATTAAGGCTCTAGGTAAATAACAATAATTTCACGCGATTTCAAATGAGAGGACTCTTGCTACAAACTTAAATAAAAAAACCGGACAAGTACGAGTAGGATTCGTGCTCTGAGGGTTCCGTTGGAGGGAACCCTAAGAGCGCGAGTCAAAAATAATAATAACTGAAGTTGAAATATTGAAAGACAAACTTAACTTTGATGTTGACTATAAGGTTCTTCCATACATTCCAACTACAAAATGTAAGTTTGTAATAGCAAAATAATATTTTTTTATGATATAACTTTAAATTTGTGACTTTCGGATTTATTCCTATATATGTGCTATGAGACCTTGCCGTTTGCCAAATTTCATGATTCTAGGTCAACGGGAAGTACCATATAGGTTTTGATTCCCCTGTGAAATCGCAAAATATGCGACATAAACGTTCATAACTTTTGATTGCGTTGACTTACAACTTTTATTTTTTTACAGTCAAAAGAAACTGTAGACCCAAGTATTTAATACTAGTAGACCTGACAGACGTTGTCCTGTCTTAGAAATGTCAAACACGCAAAGTCAAAATTGAAAATCTTATTTTCTTACACCTTGGGTTACATTATTGGAGTTTTAGTAAGGAACCCTATTTTTTTTGAAAATATAATATAGCCTATGTTACCCGGGGATAGTGTAGCTTCCTAACAGTGAAAGAATTTTTCAAATCGGTTCAGTAGTTTCGGAGCCTATTCAATGCAAACAAACAAACAAACAAACAAACAATCAAATCTTTCCTCTTTATAATATTAGTATAGATAAATTTCAACTTGATACCTTTACGCGTTCTTGAGAAAAAGGGTCTTGACAGACGGACAGACAGACGGACAACGAAATGATCCTATAAGGGTTCCGTTTTTTCCTTTTGAGGCACGGAACCCTAAAAATCACAATGTATCAAGTTTTGTGAAAAGTTCATCATCATCATCATCATTTCAGCCGTAGGACGTCCACTGCTGGACATAGGCCTCCCCCATCGATCTCCAAAAGGGCCGGTTGGAAGCGGCCTGCATCCAGCGTTTCCCTGCGGTCTCTTTTAGGTCGTCTGTCCATCTTGTGGGTGGACGTCCTACGCTGCGCTTGCCAGTCCGTGGTCTCCATTCCAGAACCTTTCGGCCCCATCGGCCATCTGTTCTGCGTGATATGTGCCCTGCCCACTGCCATTTCAACTTACTAATCCGGTGGGCTATGTCGGTGACTTTCGTTCGTCTACGGATCTCCTCATTTCGGATTCGATCTCGTAGAGAAACCCCGAGCATAGCCCTCTCCATAGCTCGTTGCTGAAGAACTACAGACCCATCTCGCTTCTGAGCCATGTTTATAAGCTGTTTTCGAGGGTCATCACGAATCGTCTCGATCGCAGGTTCGATGACTTCCAGCCTATCGAACAAGCCGGTTTCCGAAAAGGCTATAGTACCATAGACCACATCCACACGCTACGCCAAGTTATACAGAAGACCGAAGAATATAACTTGCCACTATGTTTAGCGTTTGTGGACTATGAGAAAGCCTTTGATTCGGTCGAGACATGGGCGGTGCTCGAGTCTCTCCAGCGATGCCGTATTGACTATCGGTATGTCGAAGTGTTGAAGTGTTTGTACAATAACGCCACCATGTCGGTCCGAGTACAGGAGCAGAGTTCGAAGGCAATTCCATTGCGAAGACAGAAGACATTCGTGAGACAGGGAGACGTTATCTCTCCGAAACTGTTCACTGCCACAATGGAAGATGCTTTCAAGCTCCTGGAATGGCAAGGACTCGGCATCAACATCAACGGCGAGTACATCACTCACCTTCGGTTTGCCGACGATATTGTGGTCATGGCAGAATCGATGGAAGATCTCAGCATGATGCTCGAAGGCCTCAATCGAGTCTCCCAACAGGTGGGCCTTAAAATGAACATGGACAAGACAAAGGTTATGTCAAATATCCATGTTGTGCCCACCCCAGTATCAGTTGGGAACTCAGTTCTTGAAGCTGTTGACGCGTACGTCTACCTAGGACAAACCGTCGAACTAGGTAGGTCCAACTTCAAGAAAGAGGTCAATCGGCGAATCCAACTCGGCTGGGCAGCGTTCGGTAAACTACGCAACGTCTTCTCGTCCAAAATACCTCAGTGCCTTAAGACGAAAGTCTTCGACCAGTGTGTGTTACCAGTGATGACATACGGCACTGAAACGTGGTCTCTCACTATGGGCCTCATAAGCAAGCTCAAAGTTGTGAAAAGTTATGGAACAATAATTTTTAAGGATGTAAGGCACCTGCTTGCGAAGTGTTTTTAATTAATTAAAAATAACCCTGTATAGTTTACTAAGTGTTCATTAAAATCTTTGTCCTATTTTACTTACTCCTATTTCTGCTGATTATCTAGTTTTAGGCAAAAATTTGGGTGTCGTTTTATTTATTATTTTTCCCTTCTGTACACGTATTTGTTTTTTAATCTGCCATCTCGAGGCTATAATTTTCAAGATATTGAATTTAATGGTTTCTCGTTCTAGCTGCGGGCAATACGATTCCTTAACAATGATATTATTTCCGGCCGTATAAAAATATATATTATATTTTACAAAGCTTCAAAGGTTATTAAAAGAATTATTCAATCGATCGGCGCAGACCAATGAAACGTAAATAAATGCTTTTTGAACCGTTATCTTACTTAGAAAGAACCTTTATGAGTTAATTTAGGCATTCGCGATTTCAGGGTTGGACCCATAGTAAAAGTTGTTCATAATGATGAGTACAATGACCTCCTTTCGGCTTAGTACAGTCTATATACGTAAATCTGTATCAGTATCAGATCATTCACTATTGCACACTCCGCCTTCTACCTCCTGTATGAATCTTCTAATAATTAAGGCCACCGATAGTTGCACAAATTTTTAAGCAGTTTTATTGTGTGCACGTGTGATCAATAGAGTTGATCTATCTATTTATAGTTTTTTGATAATATGTATCGTTTGCGAAATAATGATCCTCTAAAAATTTCGTAGTCGTTTTGTTTTACAAAGAACTTTCTTTTTTTTTTGCTATTTACTAGTAAACTACAAGTACGAATAAAAATCACTTGTCACAAGGTCGTGAATTGCGCTAGCAACTAGGGAAATCTTATAAAGGTCAAGCAAAAATCACAGTCTTTATACTGCTCAAGTGGGTATTATACGAGGAAACAAGGTTACACGGAACGGTGGTACTTAGCTCAAAGGAGGTATTGTACCTAATCATCATTATGAACAACTTTGATAAGATACTTCTCAGTAAAAGTTGTCCATAATTTAGCGCTTAGTTTGCAATACATAATTATATGAGTTTTAGTGGTGATTTTCCATGACATTGTTACTACCACTATTATAGACCTATTAATGGCTGTACTTTAAAATAACTAATTAAAATCTAATATCTATATTTTTGTGCTGTTGATCTTGAATAAAGATTTAAAAAAAAACAATGAACTCCTTTCGGTTTAGTATTACAGTTCCGCATAACCCTGTATACTTACGTCACCTTGCGTGAAAGTTAGAATAGGTATATTAACTAGGTAAAGTTTTCTTCGCGCTTCGCACCACATACCTACCTATGCTAATAAAGAAAAATATGGTAGGCAGCCGAGATTTTTTAAAAGCTTTTTCACATTTATTAGTTAGTACTTTAATATTACATTAGTGGTCGCTCCGCTGTATCTCTCTTTTCCGTTGCCTTTTTTGTGTGAATTTTACATCACATCGGCTTAAAAATGTTACAAACATAAATCGCTTGGATGCGGTGTTTTTCCAGACTCAAATTACGTTCGTATCTATGAAATTTTATTCTCCCTTGTCCTTGGTCAATAACTAGTACATTACTGTAGGCGCCGGAAATAGATTAATCTTTAGTTGCTGCCAAGGCTTTATAGTACTTTACTCAAAAATTGCACTTGGCCATTAGTATTTGTTGTTTTACTTTAGAGTGTGTACTATAATCATACCTTGACGCTTGTAAGTTTTACTGATTTAAACCTACTTCGAAAAAGAAGAAGGAAGGAAGGCCCTGCAAGCAGCCTGTTCTTTTTTTAAATAATTTTTCTGTATGATCATCGATTATGATTATCTGCACCACCAATTTGCGTGTTTCTTTTTTATCATGTAGAAGAAATCCTCATGGAGGTCCCGGAAAATTTTCATTAAGTAGGATCAGTAGTTTTAAAAAACCAGCTTAATTAATAGCTAGAGCGCTTACTAATTACGCGATAACAAATCACAAAAATATTTTTGTTTTGTCTTTTGTTCGAGTCAAAACTCCTTATTTTGACTCATGCATGGTATTCATGCTTGGATGTGCATTCGTATCTATAAATAGTTCGCGCCGAACAGGGTTAAAGATGGTTTTAAGCATTCCACTATTATAAAAGTTCCACTAAAAAATCTAAAAAAACCCACTTAAAATAAAAACTGGCTAAGTGTGAGTCGGGCTCGCGCACTGGGGGTTCCGTACCACTACAAAATTCACCAGTTATAAATGAACAGAAACTTGTCACCGACTCGCACTTGTACATTATTAATTATTTGTTGTAATATTTTAAAGTGTGTACTATAACCGTGCCAAATTTGACGCTTGTGTGTATGGGGGTAGGTACCCCCCTTTCAATAAGATCAATAAGATAAGCAACTGCTCGATATAGAGCTTTGTTCTGTTACATTACACGCTCTTCCTGTCGGTGAATGCGTACCCTAATGTCATGCTTTATTGATGGTCTGACATTTGCTTACCAAGTTTACTGCAGTCATTAATGTTTATAGACTCAATTGCTACCTTTGAGGTGACGACATTTACTGCTTCCAGACCTAGATTGTGGCAAACCTATTCATTAATTGATGACCAATCACAATAAGGTTGCTTTAATGTTACAAATAATTATTGTATTCAAATAATACGTTACTTCAGTGGCAGGCAACATAAACATTTATGGGCAAATTTGAAAATGTCCATAAATGCCCATTAGCCACCAAAGCTTGTACTTTTCTCAAACATTACGTAATATTCACATTTTACTTACACGATAGGAACCAAATTTTAAAAAAAAATTACCATTTCCAAGTGGCCATACCTATCTGGCAAGGTATTTTTTTGTTGTAAATTCTAACATAACTGATTAAATCAGCCGTTGCTTTGCGAAAGACCAAACATTTTTTAACACAACATCTTTGCTTTTGCTTCTTTTTATTAGAAAAACGTAATCAGACCTCCTTGCACATTGAAATATTGTACGCACGTACTTACAAGATTGGCTTCAGAGAGTTCCAGCAGTCGAAACATGATAGGCTGATACTGATGATGATGATGACTTAAAATATATTGGAGTAAATAATAATTTTACTATGTAGAGAAAATATAATTTTGGGTGACGTACTCGCAATGACGATATAAATTATCTCTGGGTACTCGAGAAAAACTAAGATGTGACTGTTCTATGTGCCAAGCTGACTAATTGTCGCAGATCGTTTTCCATTGGGCTAACAGTGTTGCAAATTCTTCTTGAAATAGCGTACCACTCAGAACAGAGATACGTATTCTCTGACGAATCACTTAGTTTCTGTAATGATTTACCTCAAAGAAATAAAGCTTAGCTAGCTTAGGTACTTCTCCTCCCTTTCTCCATTGCATATTGATAATTTAAAAACATTTAATTTAATACATTATAAGTTTAATGATCAAATTACATCTCATTATAAATGTAAAATTTTGAGCAGGTTTAAATTTAATTGGAGGTATCATCGCACCGCCCTTTCTCCAGAGTTTCACTGTTCAGTCAAATTGAACATGTTGGGAAACTTTCTACCTTGTCGCATAAAATTAATTTGGTTTTGCCTTTTATCAAAAACTTTTGCGAAGAGCCTTTGTGCCAATATTTCGGGAAATGCTCACAACTTCCTTATTTGATTTCCTTATGTTATTAGCATTTACTCAAAAATACTTGTAACGTGGTCATTATTTTGACAAACTTCTTTGAGCAAAGTCGACCTATACAAGCCTTGGTCCGCAATGACTGCACTGCTGACCACGCTATGATAGCCTCAAACTCAGCTGTACGCTCTCGTCCTTCCTTGGTTTAGCATTGCAGCCCTAGCTGTCCGCGCTATAAAAGCCTCGACCTTTGATCTTGGCCTTTATTCCAGCTTGTCCATCAAGGGCTGCAATGCTGACCGCGCTGTGATGGCCGGGACCTGCGCTGCATTTTCGGCCATTATTATCGCTGCCAGCAACGCACTCATTGCAGACTGCGACAGCAATGTACTATTACCAACTGGAGCCAAAATTAGTACCCAATTTTTACATTTACCGACACAAAAAATTCAATACTTCACTATTCCTATAACCGAAGCAAATATTGATTATTTGACGCAAACATCACTCAATAAATTCGGAACTTCTTAAGCAACTTTGACGTCAAAATCGTGTCCTGAATTTGGCTCTGGTAGTTTGTATACTACTTGCTGACGAGTGAGTCGATGACCCTATTGCCGCCAATAATACCCAAAACCCAATACCCAAAACTGCATCACCCAAAACTTTGAAATTAAAAATCCTCACTGTAGATAATCGTCACGTCAGTCTGTGATGTCATAGAAAAGGAAAACTCAACAAAGATTTGTGACAGTAATATTGGACTGATAGAAGCTTTTACAATACTGATCGAGTTACCCTCTTTTCAGAGTTAACTTATAACAAATAAAAGAACTAAAGCTCCCTTGGTAATATACTATAATATAATTTCGGCTGGATTCTTGGGTAGTCGAAAATGGTGTCAACTAAGTATGTGGTACCGTTTGCTAAACTAAAGACATTTAGAAAATTGATGTCATCCTTTTTTCACATACTAAAATTAAAAAAGACGCATTAAATTCTTGGTTGTCAGATTAGTTTGAGAGCGGTATAATCGACATTATCGTTTCTGTTTACATCAAATGCATATCAAACCACACTTATTATAAACGCTAAAGTATGTAAGTGTGTGAAATAATTAAAGTTGTTATTAATAATGACATAACGGGCCCCTTTTCGGCTTAGCATACCTTTTCCGAGTAACCCTGTATTATTGAATTGTTAAAACAAAGAGTATGATATTTAGTGACTTTTGATGAGGTTTGAATGATGTATGGTGAATCTATATTCATCATTATTCGTCATGATCACTCCACTCACTGACTAACTCATCACGAAATCTCGAAAACTACTTGATGTAGGAAGCTGAAATTTGGCAGGTAACTTCCGTCCACTAAACAACTTTGCGACAAGGGTGAATTAAAGAGGCAAATGGAGGCAGAAAGATTAAAAGAAACGCATACGAAATCACGGGCAACAAATCGTTTTTATATAATAAAACAAAAGTTATAGGTAAGGCAGTTTTCGCCGGTGGATAAAAAGACTGACATTTGTTGTGTTGTTAGGTAGATCTACTGATATGTTCACAGCATTGATGAGCGGTAATTTTGAAGCGACACTCCTATTATTACAAAACCTATTACAAGTCTGTAATATCTGTATAATGTTATAGTGTTATCACACGTATGGATTTGGTTGACGGACCGCCGTCCAACCAACGGGAGAGAAAGAGTGAGAATATCATATTGCCCTCTCTTTCTCTCCCGTTGGTCAGACGGCGGTTGAGGTCAACCAAATCCATACGTGTGTTAACACTACTACACAGTCCCATCTGTTTTAAGCATCGAAAGTCCCCGAGCTATTTCAGGTTTAAATTATGATTTTATTGTGCTCCACTCGCATGTTCCCCTGAACGACTAAAACGATGCCATGATCAAATTACCTTCGCAAAGGCATTTATTAAACGAGATAAAGTGTTAATTTAGAATGTGGCTGTTCATTAAGTGTCTATGCTATGTGCGCCCTCCAACTGCCTCGTGAATTACAAAATTATGAACATATAAAATTATTGAATTTTCTTAGGTATAGGTATATGAAATTTTAGCAGAACGAATAAAGTTAATAATGTTCACTTAAATTTTAATTTTAACTTGAATAAGTATTATATACTAAAGAATCAATTCAATAAAAAATATTTTACCGGACATTTGTAATGTTATTTTCTTTATTTATTCTCCTCTTTGATATAGTTTGGATTTGCCTTAAACTCCAGTTAGTACCGAAAAAAGTATGTCAACAACTGAAGGGGGTGAGGTAAACACGTAATGCACACACTGGCATATTCTTTTATTTTATAACTTCTTCATATTAAAAATTAAATAGATACATTTTCCGAAAAAATAGGAAAAGATAGCGAGAAAAACCACAGGAGCAGCTTCATCTCTAGCCTTCTCATTTTTACCCCTGAAGGGACTAGCCGTTTGTGCCCTTTGAGTTTGAGTCGACGCTAAGCTAGACTGTGTCCCTCATTAACTTTGTTATGTGGTTACTCCACGATACCAACACAAACATTGTGGTTAAAATCGCTTTGTTACAAAGTCTTAGTGTTGAAATTAAGACCATGAGACTCTAATAATTATTATACTTTAAAAAACACGCTTATGAGACTCGTAGAAACCCAAAGTCAAGGGGTTTACTAGTAATAATTGAAGAGTTCCACTATCCACCACCTGGCTTCATTATCAGATCAGCTCGATGATACCAATGAGGATACAATTAGAAACAGATCAAAGTCGCCTTCCAAGATTTGTTTACATAGTTACTTTTAAATTAAGTGAAGCTAATAAAAGTGTATTAATTAAAACCCGATTTACTTTGAAACAGTAGGTATTTCTATCCAACGTAGTAATCAAGTGACGCTGGATTATTATTGGACCAAGAGCGAATGCTCTACCTTAATTTGGTGCTAGACACTGAGTCCTCGAATTGAAATAAAAATAAAATGTGTTTACATTGATCTAATAAAGATTCAGCTTCATTGAATTCCAGCGCTGGATTGAAATACTGTATCAAAGTAATCGAAAAATCTGCTAAACACTTTGGTAATTGGTTTTGGTATTCGAAGAAACACGGTCTTAGTTTAAAAGCTTCGTCTCTCAGAAGATGCAGGAACCAGTTGTTGTACATAGAAACTTTTTTTGGTGTGGCAGAAAACTTGTACCAGTGCCTTTTCATTTTCACCTCAAAAAGGTTAATTTTTCATTTTAGCTAGCGCCATCTCTCGAAATTCACAGAAACTTCTGAACCCTTTTATATTATGTACATTGAATACCATAAAGATGCTAGAACCTCTTTTCTCAAGTATAAAAGCTTTGGGGTAACGATACTAGGTGGTGCCACTCGTTCGTCGAGCGTAGCTGTAGACATGCGTAGCTTTCGTAGTCGTAGCAGGTGCTACGTCGTAGCAAATGGAATCCTTGCCATTCGCTCAGACGTTCGTCGACAGGACGATAGATTGTAATAAGAAACATTATTATAACATACTTTTGGTTTATATTTCATCGGCTTGAACTGAAGAGAGTTCGTGCTCCTACAATGTAAATTGATTGTTTTGAAACTCTTTATTCACGAAACTATCAATATCACAGTTATCTTTATTATGACTTATTGTATCTCTAGTGTGCTAGTAACTTCACTATGAGACTCCATTTTTATAACTTAGCACAACCAGTTATAACTTTTTACTGACTAGAAGTGCGAACACATTCGTAGTAAGTGCTACGTCGTAGCAAATAAATTTTTTTGTTTCGTATCGGTAGCTATCTCGTAGCGCTACGGTCGCTCGACCAAGTTTTGCCCATATTCAAACTAAAATTTTATTGAAATGAACTACTTGCCTACAAAATTTCATGAAAGGTGGATCAGCTATATCCAAGTTATCGTAGAATAAATATACAAACATAAATAGAAATGACGACTTGTCTCATTAAAATTTTAAACCTCTCTTCGCTTGGTCAATTAACGTAAAACGTTAATAGTTGAAATGGTAATAATGGTTATGATCGTGATTTATTTTTAGAGTGTATATTTGGATTTAAATCGTTTTTTTTATAATGTGTAGTGGTGGGTGTATAGCAACTGGTTATGAATCTGCTTGATAATGTTAAAAGTTTTTTTTATACTCAATGTCTCTGATGTCAAATAACGTTTTTTTCTAAATATAACAATAGTAGGTATTCTTTTCGAAGAACAAGAGTGCTTACCGTCGATGTCACATTAAAATATTTTATTTCGCCTGCTATAAACGTCGAAAGCTATAATCATGCAATATTAGATAGAGCGGGTATACTAAACCGAAACTGGGTCATTGTAGTCTTATTCGTATTTTAACCCCCGACGCAAAAATAGTGGTGTTATAACTTTAATGCGTGTAACTGTATATCTGTGTATTTGTATATATGTGTGTCTGTCTGTGGCATCGTAGCACCCAAATGGCTGAAACTATTTTAATAAAAATAAAAAAAACTTTAATTTTTTTTTAATGCCTGTTGTGGCAAACAAGCAGACGGGCTGTGCTGCCTGATGGTAAGCAGTCACCGTCGCCTATGGATACTTGTAACACCAGAGGCATCACAAATACGTTGCCGACCCTTTAGAACTCTATTAACTCGGCGCCTTTTGAAGAACCCCATGTTGTAACTTCTCGGAAACACCGTAGAAGGTAGCTCATTACACATTTTGCAAGTATGAGGCAAGAAGGATCGAGTGAATCGGACAGTGTGCGATTTCCACTGATCTATGATGGTGGATGAGCCTTCAGGCGGTGGCGGCTAGTGCGATGGTAAAACTGCGACGCCGGCATCAGATGAATGGTGAAGTCAGCATGAATGATGACTTGATTGAGACTGTACTTAGCTATAATAAAATACTGTTTAGTCGTTTAAGTCTTTTAATGGGGGTTTTAAATTCCAATTAAACTTGTAAACAACATTTATTAAGGAACCGACCTTAAAATTTGTAAAAACAAATACCTGTTCCATAGATAGAAATATTTTAATTGAATATAAGACGCAAGTTTGGCCGCCATCTCGCCTGATGTTAAGCGATGATGCGGTTTACATGCGGTTGCTTGCCTAGAAGAAACCGATTCACTCGCTACTTGAAGACACCCAGATTGTAACCATCGGGGAACACGCATTCAGGGAACGTGTTTCACAGGTCTTTGACACAATTACATGACAACATAAATACAACAGCTGCTGTTTTTTGGGTTTTGAAGTTCTATGGAATCCTTATAAGTTCGTTCTGTCCGTCCGTCTGTCCTAATTAAAATACACGCGCTAAAATCCGTTAAATGTGCTTAGCAAAGAATGTTTCCTAAGAAGTTTTCTCTTTAGCAAAACTATAATAATTAATAAGTATATTTTATGTCGGGATAACACATTTTAGAAATTGGTCACAAGTTAATCGAGCTTTGTTTGCTCGAATTTTTTCAAATTAGCCCATTTCTGATCTACATTTGTGTTTACAATTATTTAGAATGATTTTGTCCACAAAACCTACTAACCTAACCTAACCTACCATATGCGTGACTTGACAAGATCTTGGCCAGTTACTTAGGACCTAACCGTAGATAGTTTTTTAAATTATGAGTACAACGATCTTTTAGCATATCATACCCGTTCCGTTTAACCCTAGACATAAACAGAAAACAGTTCTAAAACATTATGAAATGCGAAATCGCTTGCATCTAACGAAGTGGTAATAAAGCGCGCCGTCGGCGTCCGCGGCATAATGGTGCATTTTATTCTCCGCGGTTCACTTCACCCGGTATAGGTACAGTGCCGCATTCAGGTAAATTTTAAATCTTACGTCACGTGATCGCAGAATTTCTAAGTTAGAATTATTTGTAATCTCGCGAATCGCGGCGATCCTGAGCTAGCAGCCATTTGAAAGAGCCGCTCTGCTAATGTTTTCTGTGTAGTCCAGAACGGTTGCATACAAATTGCGTGTTTGATCACAGATATGCTGCTACTGTTACCCATCATCATCCCTGAATAATCCGTAGCCGGGTATAGGCCTCTCTTTGCATCTCAATCAAATCAAAAATGATGTTTGAAGCAAGACATTGAACTAAACGAATGTAGGCCCCATTGAGACACGGAGCCCCTAGAGACGCAGCATTTCCGTTCCATTTGTTAATCCTGCTCGGCTAATCCGGCCCTGTCCAGCTATATGGTTATAGCTGGATGGAGTTATTTATAGTCAGTTCATAAACTGAGAAACTCCAGTATGCATTTCGTATAATCTACCAGGTCGTGGGAAACGTTATGCGTTTGTTATTGAACCAGTATTGGGATTTAAATTCTTAATACTAGAACTTGAGATAAACTATACTGTGTCTAAGATTTTTTTAGTTTTGACAGCGTAGATTCAAAAAAAATTTTTTTTTTTTTTTAAACCGTAAAATTTTATCATGTTGAACCGACTTCAAAAAATTCGACTAGTTGTTTGTTACGCGTTTACTCCGCCAATTATGAATTGATTTAGATGATTATTTTTTTGTTTGACCGACCATACTTCCGAGATAGTCTCATATAATTTTTATCGAAATTGTTTAAGCGCTTTTTGAAAAAATCAATAATAACAAAAAAACATATACACAAATGACGTTTTTTTGCATTCAGCAAAAGTTTTTATGAGGACTTTAAATCTCTTGTTTTAGCTGTAATTTATCTACTTTTTAGTTTAAGTTTGTACATGTAGGTATACCTGGTCTTGAAGTCGTTTTTTTTTTGTTGTTCTGAAAATTAACTCTATTAACTGGGTTTTTTAACTTAAGATTGTAGGTGGTAGAAGATGGACCACAGTGGCATCTAACAAGAAAATGTTTTTATTCCGATTTTTACTCTTATTGCAGCTGCCATCGCTAAAAAACTTGTCGAGATGATACATCTCTGAAATTTGACTAATAGTGCTAACAGATGCACGAACGCGGCTGACCTCAACCGCCGTGTGACCAATGGGAGAGAAAGAGAGAAAGGGAAATATGATTATTCTCACTCTTTCTCTCCCGTTGGTTGGACGGCGGTCCATCAGCCGCGTTCGAGCGTCTGTTAGCAAGTCTAAAGAGCTTCGTTCGAATGTTTCGATATCAACAAATTTTTGGATTAAGAACGTGACCACAATTTTTTTGCTTTGATTACTAAAGTTACTTTCAAAAGCATGTCGACAAGTGCAAATGGAAGGGACTATTTGCGTGTCTCGACATGCTCTTGACCAGTTATTATAGTAAAATAACTGACCATTTGTACCTTTTGATTTATTTTTCATCGAAAACTGGTTTATATACATTTCTTCTAGGTAAACGTGTTCCATCCTCGGCCACACCTTCCCTTACCATCAGTCGAGTTGGTGGCCAAACGTAGATCTATTCAATAAACACTAAAGAAATTTGTAAGTAACATTTATATGTTTTATCTAAATCGATATAAAATATATTCAAATTGCAAAAGAGAACATTGAAACAAATTATAGTTGAAATGCGGTACATAAGTGGTTGTAAAAAGCACCCTCGGACTCATAACCCGGTTATGATAGTACGCCTCATAAACCAGTTATATCCGGTTACGTATAATAAAAACTTTACACGCAAAAGACGTCAAGTCTCTTAAGAAAAGTTTTGTAAATATAAACAACAATCGATTTGCGAAATGATTGTGTAGTTTGTGCAAAAACATTAAAATGTGCTATATTACTGGATAAAACACCTCTCTTTTTTCGTCGGGGGTTAAAACGTTTAATGGATGATTGCTATTTGTATAATTTATCAATAGGTAGAGGCTGTACAAAAAGAGAAGCGTCGTAAGATTCGAGGTAGCGCGTTTGGTAATTTACCGTTTTAAGTTCACCGTTATGCGACTTTACTTCTCTTTTTGCACGGTCTCTATCATGAATGTTGTAATACTATCAATAAATCAGTCAGTAGGTAGGAGACATATTTTAAATGTTAATCGGGACTAAAATACTAACTTAATACTACTACTAATACTAAAATAATAACTTTTAAATGGAAATCGCGAAAGTTTAAAAATTACTAGTAGGTAGGAGTAATTGTATTCCGTGCAGTAGGTTTGTTTTGTAGAGAACACAGCTACTATGCAAGTGTGTTAAATTTTGTATGTTATTTTTTTATTGGCGGTTATCGAACAAAGAAATATTTTTCAAGTTGTTTTTCCTATATAATTCAACATAATGTGCAAAAAATATATAACCTTGCCAGGGAGCGTGTGTTTTTTACTAGTATCAAAGTATATCGTGGGTAATTTTCGCATATTTTTTAAAATAATAGGTTTGCGTTTGACCGCCATCTCCCTTGGTGTTAAGCGATGATGCAGTCTACGGTAGACTACGTGGGCTTAGAAAGAACTCATGATTTGAAGACACTCAGATGGTAACTATCAGGGAACACCCATTCAGCCAGCGCATTCCATAGACTACCAGTTCGCTCAATAAAATTGAAATCAAAGCGCTAGTCAAAACGTACAAAGTACATCGGTTTCGTATTATTACCCGACTGCGCAAGAAGGAGGTAATACGTTTTTCGAGTGTATGTTTGATAGTTTCTTTGGCAAGCCCTAGGATTGCGACATGTGAGGTGTCATTTGAATCGTTTTAATAAATAAAAATGTGGTTATAAGTGGGAGTGACATAGAAGTGGGAGTACAAAATTCAAGATGGCGTCTGCGTAATAAAAAAGGGATAAATAGTAAGTAAACTTTGCTAAATACCTAGATCAATGTTACCATCATTATGTAGAGGTCACTCAGCAAATTTCAAAATGTATATAACACTATGATATACTCAGCAGTTTACGAGATAAAGCGGTATGAAAGAGCTCTGTATCTACTACGAGTATAGATATAGATAGGTACTTACGCAGCGCGTGTTGTTACTTTTCAGTTACTTACCTACTATTTATACAATTAATTCTGGTAATATTTTATTAACTTGTGTTGTTATAAGTACTTAAAGGACATGCTGCCAGCTCATGTTCTTTTTTAGTCTGTCGTGAAAGTATTAAGTATGTACTCTTTCATTGTATACACTCAAATTGAAACGACATAATATACGTCTCCTAAGCTAAGTACCCAGGAACTAGATCGATCGCTAAGCTCTGCCATACATAATTTACGTGCGTGAAAAGTTCGAACCGTGACTGGATTTACCCAGTTTATGAGGCGTAATATGGCTCCGACGGGCTTTATTACCACTTTAAGGCCGCATTAAGGATACACTAAGCTTTAATATTGTTTAATGTTTTCCCTTTTCTAACACCTAGCAGTCCTAAAATTGGTTTAGATAAAAACGCAGAACTACGAAGATTTGTCTAACTTAAAAACCGATAACACGATGTGTAGCGGCGGCGCGGTAGTGAATAACATTGTAATGTGAACCTTATGACGTGATAGGTTGAGCTGTTTAAAACTAGCAGCGTGTTTTCACCCGCTGTTCTTCAAAAACCATATATTTTTCAAGCTTTTATTAAACTTGCAATGTTTGTTTAACTGGGCAAGTGCCTTTATTAACTAAACAAAATACAAGCTAAAACTAACACTACCTACAAATACAGTCTATACTGCCCATAGACCGTTGAAAGTCTAAAGACAATCCAAATGCTCAAGCCCACTACCAGTTGGCAACGTACCCAGCATGCTGGCGGCATTACCACGTTGAAGTGCAATGCTTATGCGTTGAGCCAGAAACACGCCAACATTATGGTCACGCGTCGCATTAACCAGGCGCTATGAAAGATTTTTGAAAATGAGGCGAGCTCCCGGTTCCCAAAGGCCCAATGTCTCGACCCCAAACGCCTCAAATATGTAACCACTGCCGAGGTTAGCATATATGCGTTGCTTGTGCTGCTCGTTATAACTAATGTTTGTTAGTTTGTTTAGGTCAAATCTTGCAAGTTGAATTCGAACCAGTTCTTTCTAACTGATTTTTCTGAATTTTGCATAGGTACCTACACCTTTAGTTCTGGTGACAATACAATTATTAAAGGTGTTACAAGTATCCATAAGTGACGGTGATCGCTTACCATCAAGCGGCCCGTTGTGTTAGTGTTTGCTACATATGGCATAAAAATGCAATACCCAATATTGTAATATTTTCAAAATGGCCGCTAAAATAAAAATTCAGTCATCTCTTCTCTACATAGATTCACTATCACTTCACTATTACTATCACTATCACTACACAAAAGTGTCTTTAAATAAAAGCTTCGGGATAGAAAAATATAAAAGTAGGCTATGACGGGATGAACAGTGTTAATTCTGGGTATAAGTTACCTCTATAAACCTCACCTCTATAGTTACTTGAGTGCGGACAAATATATACACACAAACTTTACTTCCGTTTATGTAAACAGCCAATATAAATAGCATATATCTATCGAAAACATCTTACTTTTCCAAAAATACTGAACGTCAATATTCAACGAAGTCTTTCAGAAGGCCTGGTAACATCGTCAGTGTATTAGGAAGGCATTGAATTCGATTAGCAAGGCCGGAAAGTATCGCAAGCAAGTTAATAGGCCGCTTTCCCAAGAGGGAATACATACGATGTTATTCATACGTATACAAGGCTAAACAGAACTGCTATGTTATATAAGCCGAATTGCTTGTCATTTTATCTCTGCACCATGAAATGCTTTTATTAGACCAAAGGACAATGGACAAAAAGTACACCGGGTCTAGCTCTACACGGATATATTCAAGGATATCATTCTACACATCATTGTAAAAAAAAATTACTTTGTGGTATCGATAATTATTATATCGATGGACTAAAGCATCGGTAGCTACTTCTTCTCTCAGTGCCTCTCAATTAATGAAGGTTGGCACTCAACTTTTTGAAGTTTTCCTTGTCCAGTCTGCCACCAGTCAGTTCGCCAGTCTGAACAGTTGTTCTACTGTTTTATTCCCTTCGACTCCCTGATATTATGGAGCCACTTCTTTGCGTCAAACGATCTTCGTTTCCCTGGTATTTTGCCAATCATGGTGGTTCGTAAGAGAAAATACCGGCCTTGCCGCATTACATGGCCGAGGAGGAGACCTTTTGCTGTTTAATGGTCCAGATCGGTTTCAGTTTCTCCCCCATACGGTCGACTTCTACATCCGTTTGATTCGTTTGGAACAAATAGTTATGTAACATATAAGATCACTAGCTACGTCCCGCGGTTTCACCCGCGTAGTGATGAAAAATGATGATGATGATGATAAAAAGTAACCTATGTCACTCTTTGGCTTTTGAACTATACCCATGCAAAAAATCAGGTCGATCCGTTGTTTCGTTGCAGCGTGAAAGAGGAACAAACATCCATACATCTATACATCCATACATACAAACTTTCGCGTTTATAATATTAGTAGGATTGGTTTGGAACGTTACTATTCTCCTAATTGCAAAATCGAGTATGTATAATTCTTAATTTTAATTTACCAAACTCACAACAATTTACCTTTCATGGGTCTACCATCACCACAAAAAAAAAGTAAACTTAAAAACATACAAACACTTAAAAAAATAAGTTAGAAAAATGTTGGACGATCTTACTTCAAAACTTTTTACAGCCAGTTGCAGACAATATATTTTTGCTGTCGTATTGAAAGTTGCTCGGTATATTTTAGTAGAATGCCCTTTTCCGCAAATCTCCTTAGTGGTGGATAGCTAGACCACATTAAGATGTTGCGTACATTTTATGATGTGTGATCTTTTCCTATAACACATCAAGCTTTTCGCGATTTCATCGTTGATCACATTGTAAACGTTGTTAATTATAATGAGCCGTTTTGGCTTAGTATAGTAGTTCTGACTAACCCCGTACGTATCGATATATTGAATTACTCGTCATGCCGCGACCTTGGCTGTACATTGAACCTATACTTCCTTTTATAACAAATGTGAATGTTTAGATGTATTTTTTTTTTGTTCTCTTTTACAGCGTTTAAATGAATTTTAGTGCAAACAGAAATAGAGCATTCTGTAAATTTAATTTGTTTTAGTTGATCTTAAAAAAATATGGGGGAATATTTACTCGGTCTACATAATATACCTACTGCTTGGGCATTACTGTCTTACTAATTCGCGATTTTTTTTAGTTATTTCTTCTTGTTTATAAATATAAAACACTAGCAACGCACCCCAGCTTCGCATGGGTAAGTCTTATTTTTACACCATGGGTTACATTATTGGAGTTTTAGTAAGAATCCCTATTTTATTTTTTTAATATTATATAGCCTATGTTACGCGGGGATAGTGTAGCTTCCCAACAGTGGAAGAATTTTTCAAATCGGTTTTGTAGTTTCGGAGCCTATTCAATGCAAACAAACAAACAAACAAACAATCAAATCTTTCCTGTTTATAATATTAATATAGATATATAAACACTGTACATATTGATACACGGTAATCGAGATTGCAAAATGTTTGAGCTACAAACACTGTTTTAAACTATCAGGGTTGTTCGCTATAGTTATATGATTATGCTATATTGTAGAACTACGATATATTCCTATGCTAATGCCTAGGTATGAACAGCTTTTTTCGGCTGTGGGCCCAGCGGTGAAGAGAGATATCCTCTTAGAGAGAATAAACTTTCCACTGATTAACGCATCGTTCACATTACAGACGTGCGTTTAAAAAAAAACTGCTCTGTGTTTGTCCACTCTAGAACTCTATAGCACTAAAGAGCAAACACAAAAATGCAAAGCACTGCAAGCAAAGCACGTATGCACAATCTGTCAAATTACGCAACTTGCGAGAGAGACAAACTATTTACTTTAAACAAATTTGATCTTAAGGGCGATTGAAACAAAGGCGAGAATAACATATACTCAAAAAGAACCCACCTGTTTCTGTATTGTGAACGAGGCCTAAACTTCCACCCGTATGCGTTCGCTTTTGTGCCCCCATCATAGCATGGCCAGCAGGGAAACTGTAATTAACCTAATTATGCATACATTATAGCATGAGTTGTAAATATTTGCCGAATGGACAACAAAAGGTGGACCAAAAAAGCAACAGAGTGGGTACCAAGACAAAACAGAAGAAAAAAAGACGACCAAAAAGACGATGGGAAGATATATTTAAACAAAGATGTTGACCTGAATGAGCCAAGCCATGACCAGATAAGAAAAGCGAAAGACAGAAATGCATGAAAAATACGGCCTATTCCACTTTGATCACCTGGGATAATCACCTGGGTGACCATAGGCGACTCCATTGAAATTATTATTTTAGTATACTTTGATCACCTGCACCTAGGTGATCATAGGCGATTCGATTCAAATTATTGTTTTGGTATCTTTTAATCACCCATGAATATGGAGGCCTACTCCAAATAAGCGACTATACCATAAATTGACAAAGCTAAGCAAAGTGGCTTATGATACAAAATGCAAATTGCTTTTTTGAAATTATGTCCCTATCCAAAACCTTGTAATCGTGGTAGAAGTAAAAGGCTATTTTATGTTTATAAAATATACAAACGTAATATGCTGAGTATATGAGTTGCAAAATGCATACTGACAGATCGATGTAGCCGCATTTCCTGCGGCTTATCACATTCACATGTACATGCGGCATGTAGTCATGCGGTCGGCCATGCCAACGTTATCATAATAATACTATTAAAGCTCCATTTTCGTTAAAAGCTCTCAATTATGTCGGTCTCTTTAATGGGGAATCTAAAACAAACAGCAATCAATAATAAACCTTAACTACGTTTCATATTCAAGCTAAAGTAAACTCTAAAGCTATAAGAAGAGAAATCAGTTTGAGATTAAATCGGAGTAATTAAAAGCATTTCGCTTCGATATTTAATTACATCCCCCGTGGTCGTACTTGACCTAGAAACCTTTATCCCGATTTTTAATGAATTTGAAAGACACAAAATTTTATTTCTTTTCTTTGGTTGTGGCTTCGCACTGATAGCGTTTTGAATGCATGCTTTTGATTTGGTAGATATTCTGCCTAACTCGTTTTATCGGCGACGCAACGACATCTTCGAGATGTGGTGTTGACGACGCATGCTACGTACTTCGTGGGTGGCTCATAGAACAAATATCTCAAGCGAGAAGAAGTTAACGATATTAAAGAGACTGTAGAGCATTTGCCTTCAAAAACTACTGCAGTACTTCGCCTCGCCATAGCCAAAACTAACACGTCTTTAAACTTGCTTGGGCTTGTGCCGTAAGCAAGTACGGCGCACGCACGTGTCATAAAATGCACTATAAATGGGGCATCCACATCAATAGTGTTAAGTTTTCTTCATCTCTTCAAAATAGGCCACATGATTTACTATTTATTATCTTATAAAAAATCTGACCATATAAAGAGTCGATCTTCGAAAACAAAAGAAAATTGTTCCAAATGTAGAGTAGTAAAAAATAAAATAAATAGAGTAAATTAATTAATGATGAATGATGATTAATGATTTGCTGGACAAAGAGCGCACTGTACTTATAAATGACGTCACTTGTAAGTACGCCGTACAAACTCCATACTGAAACTCTGCGGGAACTGAACTTTGCGGGAAAAGGACATAGCATTCGTACCTAATCCGCCCAAAACTTTAAACGCTTATATCTCAGAACTTTATGAGCCGATAAAAAAAAAACAGTATATGTATTAAATTTTATTATATTTTTCACTGAGCTTGTTATTTTTAACAAATCAAAAGCCTTGCTCATTTCTTAATTCAATATTGTACCCTCTCTTATACGCTACGCTCGTAGGAAATGTGCTACGAAACGTCTACGCCGCCTGTTTCTAACCACGAGTACAAACTCAAACCCAAACTAATCAGTGAACTACATTTAATTAAGATTAACAACAGTTATGAAATATGTAGTTTAGTTAGTAAATATACGGGAGGCATACTTTGGGGTGCTATGTACGATTCTGAACCGTTTTTTTTTTTAAATAGGACCTTCATTTTGCATGTCACACTAATAGTATAAATGCAAAGTTTTGTGAGTATATGGTTTGTTATCACTTTACTCCGTAACGGGTAAACGGGTTGCGGTGAAACTTGGTATGGATAGCTTATACACAGTGGCTGCTTATAGGCTAGCATTTGTTTTCCTCACAGGATGTGCAGAAATGAGAGTAGGACTATGAGGACATGTATACCCTCGTGGTCATACTGGTATGACAAACTAGTATGACCATGAGGAAACGGTGCTTTTAACGGTTCTAGTAGAAAAGAGGGGGGAGTCGCGGGGCATTGCTAGTTGGTTGTTGGGAGGTCTTCCCGTGAACTTGGTGCATGTAACTGCGCCGGAATATCGGGAGCTTATTCCACAACCTTACTACGGTAAATAACCCGCAAATAATCATATAGCTTTATTACTAGTTTGTTCATTAAGGCCGCGCTCACTGGCCAGAGCAATCTCTTTCGCAAATTTTCAACACTTTATAATATAAAAATTCAACACTAAAATTGCTTTATACTTGCGATGTTATTTTAAGGATAATGCCAAATTGTTTATGTTTTTATTTGTATCTTTAAAAATGTTGTAAATGTGCGAAAGTCAACCGGCTCTGGTCGATAAGCGTGGCTTTAAAGTACGACAAACAAAACAGACGATAAACAGCCGGGGTGATCAGCTGTGAGAGGTCAGTGATCTCCTAACGCTTGCGTCGCGTTCGACAGTCAATTCTAATCGTCATTGCGTTCGACCGTCAGCGCGCGTGGCGTGAAAGTTCAGGACATCACATAGAAAACTATGATTGACGAACTTTTTACTATTTTTAGGGGTCCGTACCTCAAAAGGAAAAATCGGAACCCTTATCATAAATACCATAAATATCATTACCATAAAACGGATCACGTCGTTGTCCGTCTGTCTGTCCGTCTGTTTGTCCGTCTGTCAAGACCCTTTTTCTCACGAACGCGTAAAGGTATCAAGTTGAAATGTATACTGAATACTTGGGTCTACGGTTTCTTTCGGCTGTAAAAAAATAAAAGTTGTAAGTCAACGCAATCAAAAGATATGAACGTTTATGTCGCATATTTTGCGATTTCACAGGGAAATCAAAACCTATAGGGTACTTCCCGTTGACCTAGAATCATGAAATTTGGCAAAAGGCAAGGTCTTATAGCAAATATATAGGAATAAATCTGAAAGTTACAAATTTGAAGTTATATCATTTAAAAATAATTATTTTGCTATTACAAACTTACATTTTGTAGTTGGAATGTATAGAAGAACCTAATAGTCAACTACAAAGTTAAGTTTGTCTTTCAATATTTCAACTTTAGTTTTTTTTTTTAGACTCGCGCTCTGATGATTCTGTCCAACGAAACCCTCAGAGCACGAGTCCTAATCGTACGAGTCCGGTTTTTTTTAAATGAGCATTATGAAAAAAAAAAACATTCATTATGAAACATTTTTTAAATTTTCCGGAATAAAAAGTCATTGAAAAGTCGTATGTCACTGTACGGCCTTTCTACTATATATATGCAAAAATCCACGTCGATCCGTTGCTCTGTTGCTACGTGAAAGAGGAAAAACCAAATACACTTACGCATTTATAATATTTGTATGACGATGAATCCCAGACCTGCATGTACATTTTTATCTACGAGTATACCGCTTTTCCTATTGAAAATGGTTTCACTAGCCCATCACCACATTGACACTGTCCATTAGATGAGACGCCTGTCAAATCAAAACAAGTATTCTGCTCGGTACATCCATATTTCACTTCACCGATACAAGTCGCTCTAAAGCCGGATATTCCGTAGAGAACAATATTCCCAATACGAAGGAAATGTTCCATTTAATCGTGCGTCAAATTTTCATAACGCTCATCAAAATGTGACAGCAATTAAACCATGTTTGCAAACAAAAACTGGAGAGACGTAGATTTAACGTTTTTTATGATTGTGGCTTTTACCACAATTTATCTGATGTGAGACGGTGTAGTCGAAGATGATAAACACGCCTAGCCTGGAATGGGACTGATATTTGGCAAAGATACTTATATATATTTGCGACCCCTCGCCTCGTTTAAATAAATTGTTTGTACTCTAGCATTCCTGTAACAGGCTTTTATGTTTTTTCAGTGTTCACAATTTTATATGAAATTAATATTTTTGTTGCGACTAAAAGTAATTTTTGCGGTGCGATTAAACAGAAATATTTTGCGAGTCTCGAAACGAGGGTCGATCGTTGTCAAACAGATGACAAATGAATGTGTGAAAATTGTTATGAATAAATAATTGTACCGCCAGATTGCATGTTCCGGTACCACAGACTAATATGTATTCTATGATTCTATGGTACCATGGAGTAACGTACTGGGCCCTCATTCTCTATATTACATGAGATTCCTTGCAATAAACCCGTGACGTCATAACGTTTTTTTTTCACACGGTCATCTGACGCCAAACTAAGCATAGCTTCTACAATGGCTGCCAAAGACTGATATATATACATATATTTTTTTATACACATTTAAATATATATTAACACCCAGATATAGAACAAACACAAATGTTCATCACATGAATGTTTATCCTAGGTGGGAATCGAACCCACGCCTCCAAGCGCAGAAGGCAGGTTCACTACCAACTAGGCCACCGGGACAGGCAGTCAATAATTGAATAACTGGCCAACGGTAGTGACTGGGAAATGGTAGTAGTGCCGTACCACCACTACCGTTTGCTCTACTTCGGTCCCCATTTCACATGTACCAGAGCCAACACTAAAATGCAAATTAATTTTATTTATACTTTTAAAATTGAGATCTATACTAAAGCAGTAATTATGCAAAGTTTAATGCACTTACCTTAACTGACAGACAGAACTAATTTATGAGGGTAATTTGTACTACGGAACCCTAAAAAGAAAATGTGATAGACATACAAACATACAAAAATACAACAAAAAAAAAAATACATTTATTCGGACATAATTTATAGTAAGCTATAATATACAAATAACCTCTTTTACGGTATCTCAGGGTGACGAGTGTTACAATAACCATATTAAAGGATGTTTTAATATTGTAAATTATATTACTTTAACTAATATACTTTTCGTAAAATTTGACATTTTCGTAACAATTGAAATTCACCATTCACCACTATACCTATACACTTAGGCTTGGTTGCACCATAAAAGTAAAGTAGTTAAAGTAAAGGTTTATGACAAATTTAACAATAACTTTAACACTGACTTTAGCAGTTACTGTGAAATGCGTTGCACCAACTTATTCACTAGCATAGTTAAAGTTACCAGAGTTGTAAGTCAAATGAGACTTTATTTAATCCAGGTGCATAGCTGAAATTATATTTCATGCATCTGACAGATATTTCAATTAAACAATAGCGAAGCGTGGGCAGTTACGGTTAACAGTAAAAGTTATAACGTCATGTAACAATTTTCAGATGGTGCAACAGTTTTTTTGCCTAGCCGATACTTTAACTGAAATGTTAAAGCTAAAGTAAGATGGTGCAACCCACCCTTAAATTCTAAGAAACAATGAGGTCGTAGGTAAAAATGAGGTAATCTACAACAACGAGTGCAGTGCATTGGCGCGCAGGGTTTGAACCGTTGAAGTTAAATGCTGATTGTAGTATTTAACCGTTGTGGGCAAGTGTGGCGCTTACTATCTGGTGAGCGACTTGCTCGTCTCAACACTCGGTGCTATAAAAATCCTAATTCCCTCTTGCCCATTTTTCTATCGGACGGCCAGGGTGGGCACTAAAAGGCGACACCGCTTCATGGTTGAAATTCCGAAAATGCGTACGAAGCGCTTTGATTTCACTTTTATTGTGCGATCGACTAAACTGTAGAATGTGGTTCCTGAATGGGTGTTCCCGATGGTTACAATCTGAGTGTCTGTTTCTTCTAGGCAAGCGTGCTCCATCGAAGACCGCATCATCGCTTATTTGTTTTTAGCTTCGACCATATTATTTTTGGTTTCTATTGTATATGTATTTAATACTGTTGCGTGCCTGATGCATCAGGCGAGGTGGTGGTCAAACGGATTACGTTTGACCATACTTTCCAATAATAAAAAGGGTACAAAAGAATGGAAATCATTACTGTAATTACCTAGCAGGACACGCAACAGTATTAAATACATATACAATAGAAACCAAAAATAATATGGTCGAAGCTAAAAACAGTTACTCTATGTATATCCGGCTTTAGTGGAACTGAAACATCTCATTAAATATTAAATTCGGAATAACTAGTGACATCGCCCGTGAAAATATTTCTTGGAAATATTCTAGTATTCCGCCGTTTTACCTTAGTAGCGAGGGTAAAAGGTCCGTCCTCATGGGGGCTACTTTGAAAATACGAAACATGCGTTTTACTAGCTTTTATTTTACTTGCAATGTTTGTTTGTGTGTCAGTTTGTTTTTTCTACTTCCTCTTATAGAAAGAAAAAAGTTTATTTGTGGCAAACTTTGTTTTAAAAACCACTTGAATCAATGACAGTTTTAAAAAGGGGGAAGACGCGAGATATTCAAACATTGTACCCAATAAATACGGCTCGAGTCAGCGATGACGTCTAAACTGTAAACGTCAACTTCACCGCTTCACTAGACACTACACTAGACCATAGAAGTAGCGTTAGCAAACAAAGTTCAGGAAATCACTTGTAAAATTTTCAGCTGGTATTTTTATTTAGAATATTTACGAAATCTATTCGTGTGAAACAAATACAATACTTACATCATACTACTAGACAACGATTTAGTAATCGTTGCTTTCCACTATTACTAGTAGGTATGCTGATATTTTTGAACTTGTTATACATCAACTACTTCTTAAAAACATCAATGTAACTATCTTTGTTTTTAAACAATAGTGTGATTTTTGGCACATTAGGAAATCTAAATATTCGTATCGTAGTAGGTATTTAAGAAGATTTTCAGCAGAGGGTGATGATGATGACATGACTGTCAGCTTAGTATATTTTTTTGCTGACTACTTTTTTTCTCCAAATGGCGTTAAAAAGCAATAGGTATAAATCAGCAGAATTTTAAAGAAAATTAAGTTAATTGTTATTTAGTATTTACGAGTGAAAAGAAATGCCGTGAAACTTGTTTTTTGTCTTCGAACTGTTGGTGCGCCTTGTGAAAAACGTAGGAAGTCATTTTTGCTGCTTTATTTAAACACAATTTGGACAAGTAATTCACGGCTATCAAAACGACAGTTCGATTGTGACTGAAGTCGATTGTGCCCTGGAGCCTATATTGTGTGGTCCACGTCAAGGAGTGCGTCCCGCATCTTCCCCCTATTTACTTACATCACTTACATCAATGACCAGAATAAATAGTACGGAGTTGAATTTTTACATGTTGGTTCAGTTCCGATGACAATACATTTTTATGGTTATCATGACGTAAATCGAAATCCAGGATTAGTTCCAGATAAAGAAATTCTTCAAATGCATACAGCAGCATAGACACTGAATTTTGTGTACGCATTTTATTATGCCAGCCGGTTTTAAGTTTTACCATGGCATGGTTGCCGCAATCAGAGTTGGGTCCTGGGGCCTTACGGACAACAGCTAATTGCGGCACCTAATCCGCTCAGTTGGTAAATCACGCGAACGTCAACCTTATCATGCCCAGATACGGTTTGCGGTCGCGTGATTTTCCAACTGAGCTGATTAGGTGCCGCAATTAGCTGTTGCCCGTAAGGCCCCTTACTAGGGAAATGCTCAATGGTTAGCAGCAAGTAGAGATTCACCTGAACGCAGATCAGGCTTTACTTGGAACAGTCCATAGAAAATTAGAACTCTCTTCGCTCGGTCAAAAATAAAATTATGATTTAAAAACATGTAGTAACCCCCAGATCTCTATAGCAACTTGGATTGTGTTAAGGTGTATTCATATGTGATAACATGATTTTAGTTTTTGACGTGTACACGACCCGTCTTTCCGGCGTATTTTTCGCGAGAGTAAACTTATACGATAAGTTAGACGAATACCTTCTATTGTACTTCCTTTTGTTTTTGTTTAGTGATTTTCACACGACTGCTTAGAAGGATGTTTTTCGGGTATATATACGTGTGTTTGTCCTTTTCTATGTAACTTTTTTCTTATTTCGTCTTGAGAGAATTTTGGCTTAGCACGTCTTGCGCATATTCCAGTTTATAGTAATAATATATAAGTTTTATTAGATACTAGCTGCGCCTCGCGGTTTTACCCGCGTAGTGATGAAAAATGGTGATGGTGATGAAGATGATGAAAAGTAGCCTATGTCACTCTCTGGCTCTTGAACTATACCCATGCAAAAAAACTAGGTCGATCCGTTGTTCCGTGTGAAAGAGGAACAAACAAACACACTTTCGCTTTTATAATATTAGTATGATTGTCAAACAAGTCACAGTCAATCAAAGTAAGTCACGGTCATGTCTAAGTCATGCCCTAGACGTTACTTAAGCTAAGGAATACTTAAAATTACTCTGTCTCGTTTTCATGTGTGACAATTTCCGTCAACGAGAAGTTGACAGAGCAATTTTAAGTATTCCTTAACTTAAGTAACGTCTCTGAGTGCGGCTGTAAGTGCGGCTTTTAGCCAGTTACTTTAGTATTCTAAAATATAATAATTACTTTGCTTCCTTCGTACAACTGATTCTATTTATCACGTAGAAACGTTAAAATCATGTCATGCTATCTCCACAAGCTATATCTGTAAATTCTCTTCATCCCGGGCAATCTGAAACCTTCCCCGCAAAAGCTCGTTTACGTCGTATCTAATAAATCGGGGAATATTTTTAAAGTGCTTCTGAAAGGATTCGGCCGAAGTTGGCTACACTTAATTGAATTTTATAGAAAATCGCCTTAGTCGGCCCCCAGTTTGGCTGTGTAATTATTTCAAAACTAGCTGTGCCCCGCAGCTTTATCCGCGTGAACATTTCCCACTAAATGGACCGACGACATCATGAGAGGTTCGAGCATCCAGTGCACAGAAAAGAGAAGGAAATAGAACGGAAATGAGAAGGAAAATCTGTCGCAATGCATTATGAGTGAACCTTGATTGAACATTCTTATTTAGATCAACGCGTCGAACTCCGCATCCAAAGAACTTGGACCTTTCCTTTTTGGGTTAGGTCTCAAAGTTCTTTGGCCGCATCACAGTTGCTAACTGATTTCGAATGACTGACGTTTCGTTCATATGAGTGCAACTGGCTACAACAAATTTCTTACAAAAATGCATTGACAGCTGTTATAATTTTAAAAAAAAATTTTTTTCTGTTATCCAGTTGATACAGATGGCAGGCTCTCGTTCAATATGGAATTCTAAGTTTATGATCAGCAGTGGACGTCTTCTGGCTGATGATGATGATGATAGTATTCCTTCAGGAACTGTTTTTTTAGGATAAAACATAGGATAAAAGTTGCACATCAAAATCGACGCCAATGTAATTTTAAAACAATTGGTTTCAACTTAAAAAGAATTGGGGCCCAGTTTCAGGGCCCTTTCGGTCGGGCGGGGCGGGCGGTGTGGTGCGGTCCGCGGGGGGTGGGGACTTGCGTCACTGATCGATGCAGCACTTGTTGCCGCGCTCAACAGGCGCCAAATATTGCCCAAAATGTTATCGCACTTGGCAATAGTCACCTCTTCGCACGTCCTGGCACCCTGGTATCGGAAATTCTAAGTATACAGTTGCTTAGCCGAATTGGTTTGTTTATCTTCTAAGTTTTTAACAATTACTTGCAGAATTGTAAACAAATAAGTTGTTAGCACGCCGCGCCGTACGTTTTATATCCACTATTCTTCAGAAACTTGTCATTTTCTCGAGATTTAAAGATATCAGTTAACCTTCTAGTTAACGCAATTTTATTTGGCCATTTCATTTGGAGTTCATAAGGAAGATCCACACAAACAAAACGCATTCAACTTAACCACCAAGTTATGCCGAACGCACTCTGCGTTCGCTAACTAGTCCGGTCAAGCTGTAGAGGCCAAAAGGCCAACAGAACAAGTCAAAAAAAATAAAAAATACAAAAAACGCATTGTCGATTACGGCCCCTGCAAACAGCTACTTCTGTCCGCGTAGTGCTAAAACATTGATACAAGTAAATAGGTTCCTTTTCACATATATCATTATATAATCATCATTATATATCTGAGTTCACACTAGTCAAAACCATTGTTTTGACTAGTGTGAACTTAGATCAGACAAACAAGAGAGACATGCCTTAGTACAATTATCGTTCATGTTCAAATGTCTCCATGTTTCCACTTTTTCACTATACTGCTAAACCGCTTAACTAAAAAACTCTAAAACTGTAAGTATGGCATACCTACTTACTCCGTTTTCACGCACACTAAGAAACTTGCAGCGACACCAATGAACTGCCAATAATATTTTGCATGTGAACAAGCGTTTTTGTATTCTTCTCAGCAAACCCTTTCATTTGATACCCATATCATGATGATAGATAAGAACATTTGTATGTCATCTTGGGAGTCCACCATATTGAATTTATCATCTAGGACCAAAGTGCCTGGGAAGACAAATACAACGAACCCAAACTCGGCGGGTCTACGTCGTTTCGTTTAGGACTTCCTATGGACACCTTCTGTCTCAATCATCAGACCTGCTCGATGGTACCATAACATTGTATTATCATCGAATTTACATAAGTATGCCAAATTTCAACTCAACCGGTTGAGGATAACTGCATGCCTAACATGCGCACCGCGACTACCGCGCTTGTCGTCACTATGTAAAGCGAGAACGCGACAAGACACCTACGGTTACGTATACGCCTGTCTAGCTTTGGCACGATAAGAAGAGTCGACTAAATTTTGTCACGGCGCGCATGTTAGCCGGCCTGGTCTGAAATTCTGTTGCTAAATTTGTCCCACGCTAACAGGGCAAGTGAAATAAAATCTTGTAAAAAAACGGGCTGGCAAGGTCGTCTGCAGGGTGAGTTCGACTTAAGGAATCAAGCCTGATTTATGTCAGATGCGTTTGCACGCGCCATGCTAGCTTATCATATGCCTTGTTTCTCTCGTCTGAGCAATAACAATATAACCACTAGTCAAGTGGCTCATCCTTTACCCCGCATGAGGCAAAGGTTCTAACATGTCAACCTAACCACCTAAACTATTTCGAGTGGGGCCAATCGTAGGCGCGAATTGAATGAAAGACTTTTGATTCTTCAATCACAAGCGTCGAGTCGCGCCGAGTCTCCAATCACAAGCTGCCCCCCCGCGACCGCCGTCACAGAAGACATAATAGACACAGAAGGTTCACTCCGCGAAGAAATTTAAATAAATAAGGACTCTATGTACGAGACAATAAAGTAGCAATTCAACTCGTACAGCGCTGGATACCGCTCGCTATATTCACCTAGAAGACCGCCCTCATTCTATCACGTAGCTCTATCTCTCCTGACGCGGCACGTGTAACGTTAGGGTTGTCTTCTTGATATTTACACATAATCATCATCATCATCAGCCAGTAAACGTCCACTGCTGAACACATGCCTCCCTCCCTCCCTAACTAACGCTTATTTTGAATTTGGTTCAATAACAATCATGCAAAAGTATAAGTTTAAGACGCCTATTACAAGATCACCATCCCGATGCACATTTAGGTAAAAACTACATGAAACATGGATACCTCATTTGGGAGCTCTAATTTGCAGATTCTGTTGAAAATAATTGGTCAAGGTCCCTGACAGAAAAGATGCTTAATTACGCGCGACGTGGCTAACGTAGCGTGCGGGCTGGGCGTGAGCCGAGCGGTCTGACTGCCCTGCTATGACCCTCTTGGGAAGAGACACCGGCCGAACATACCTAAAGTCCGGAGTGCGCCATGCCTGCCGCCGTGGCATCATTTTGCAAAAAGGAATTTTGACTACATGCGCGATCAAGTGGTTATAATTATTATCTTTGAATGTGAGAGTATGAAGTACCAATGATTTTATTTTTAACGCAGTATACCTGTTTCCTTACTCACCACAATATCTCTAACAGTGAGCTAGCTTATCCATCAGTTGTATTATAAGAAACAATAGTTTACTTTTATCGAAACTACAGTTACTTCGTGGAAAAACAATCTGCATTCTAGGAAGCAGGTACCGTATAACCGCGCTGAGCATTAACAAACTGGACCCATTTAGTCTGAGAAGTGATGTGGATTTCACTTCTACAATTGTTCTTTTATTGTATTTTTCGTTGAATGCACTGAATAGCTTTTTGTTTTCAATTCTGCTTCTGTTTTCTGCTCATCCTGATTCTGTCAAAAAGCTCACATCCAAATCTTGCAAAGCGTTAACCACACCGTCTGATTATTGCAGTGTGGAATGTCCTTCCTTCGAAAGGCTCCTATCTACATGGTCATTTCAAAAAGGGTGTCTACAATCATCTCTCCGTGCTGGCAAAGTATGGACAATACCGCTAGTGTTGCAGGTGTCCATAGGCAGCGGTTTCCGCTTACCACTAGCCGGACCCCGTTCTTATTTTCTTCTCTTTTTATGAAAAAAAGCAGTTGGCTTTTATAATGGCTCTATAAAAAATAACGATGGGGAAGGAGACCGCACGCGCTCTTACATATTTAAATGGTTTGCATTACGCCGCCTGTGTTGACCTGAAAACTCTAACACCCCCATATTTATATTCTCCCGCGTATATATAAACTATCGTTAAGGCTGAGGATATCATCACCCTTAAGGTTCCCTTAAATTGTGCTTTGTCATTTTAATTGCTAAAATAAGGTAACCTTCCCTTATTAAGGTTACCCCAATAAAGGATATTTACATATGTGATAACGTCATCTATGACGTAAATGTCTCACATTGTCCTCATTTGACGTGCCTTAAGAGACGACTAATAATGCCAAACATGATGAAGTCTTGGAGGACCAACAAAAATAACCTTAGTAAAGTGAGCACACTTTTGATTGTATATGATGCTTTGAAAAACGGGGCTGGCATAATCGCATAGCGACTAAAGCCCCAAACAAAAAATTAGATTAAAAAAAAAAAAAAAAAAAAAAAAAAAGTGAGCACTCAATGTGAGAGTTCGAGATACTTTTATTGCGTTTATAACGCTGACTCGACAGAGTCGAGGCGGCGGACTAGCGTACAAGCAGCCATGGAAAAGTCAAATCTACCCGATTTACGGTAGGTTCAACTCACAGAAAAGTAAACGAAAAATTTTTCTCTTCTGTGGTTCAACTCGTCCCATCGCGCTTCTGTGCCGCGTCATGTTGCCGCCGCGCCTTGGCCATTTTAAACTTGAGTAAATTTTACAAAATTTTGTACATAAAAAAGTTGATCATAAATAGAAATCGTCAACAAAAACAAATATAAAAATAATAAATTAGAAGTATTTTAATTTCATGATAGGCAGAGAGCGCATCGAATCAATTATGACGTAAAGCCGCTCGTGCGCCATGCAAATTTATTTATTTATTTATTTCAGAGGAAGACCAACAGCCTTAAAAAATATAATAATCTTAATAGATCAAGAAGCTAATTATAGGTCCTCGCGGAGAAAAATTTAAAAAGTAACAATTTTATTGACATTACGCAGTTACACAATATGCGTTTGTCGAAAAATTTAAATGCTACACTAACACACGTTTTGTGGGAAAGGGATAAAATATCTCGTCTCAATCCCCACCAAAAACTTTAAACGCTTAATTATGTCTCAGAAATTTATCAGCCAATATAAATTATTTTTTTGTATTTGTAATGTGTTTAATTATAAAAAGCCTAAGCCTATCTAAGCCTGTTATCTCTTCTCTATCTCTATCTCTACATAGTATAAATTAAAGTCGCTTTCCGCGTCTGTTTGTCTGTATGGCCGCTAACTCCTCCTAAACCACGCAACGGATTTTGATGCGGTTTTCACCATCAGTTAGTTACATTTGCACGGAAGGTTTATATATATATATATAACTAGCGACCCGCCCTGGCTTCACACGTAAATTACACCCATGCGAAGCCGGGTGGGCGGGTCGCTAGTTTGTTAATAAATTAAACACCAGTCAACTTGCCTATTCTGAAGGTAATTATGCTAAACTGAACTCCCGCCACCTTAACTCGCGATAGGCCTTACAGAGCTAGCAGAACTAACAAGTAAACAAACGTTTGTTGATATTTATCTCAGCCGATATTATATAATAATAATGTTTCAGTCTATTACACGAATACTACTACACTTACATGTGTAAGTTTATAATGATTTATTCCTAAGTACAATATATACAACTGTTGAACTTTCGATGTGGTTTAGTATAGTCTATACTAATATTATAAAGAGGAAAGATTTGATTGTTTGATTGTTTGTTTGCATTGAATAGGCTCCGAAACTACTGAACCGATTTGAAAAATTCCTTCACTGTTGGAAAGCTACACTATCCCCGGTTAACATAGGCTATATTTTTTTTTTTTTAATAGGGATTCTTACTAAAACTCCAATAATGTAACCCAAGGTGTAAAAAAATAAGATTTACAATTTTGACTTTGCGTGTTTGACAGTTCTAAGACAGGACAACATCTGTCAGGTCAGTTAGTATTACATAAAAAATAACCCTCTAGTGTAGAAGCCACGTAGCTAATACAGGGTTATTTTTATAGTACAACAAACTTCTCGCAGGCAGCTTCCGCTGCATCATATTACTACTACTACACAACTTTAATTCCTTTTATTTTGTTTTATTTTATTTTATATGTGAACCATAATTTTTAATTAGATCTCTAAATGGGAATAACAGCTCGGTTTCAAGAGGTTTTTAACCGACGAAAAAGAAAGGTTCTCTAGTCCATTTTTTATTTTTAACCACGCATAATTTTTTAATGGGCAGTCCGTTTTTGATGATTCTTTGTTATTGCTAAATTAAATTAAATAACTTTCAAAAAATTGTATTGTCTTTGTATCCGAAACCTGTGTAATTCTTGTACGAAAATGCATTAACAGGGGCCTTACGGCTACCTGTTTTAAGCGATTCTGTTTAGGTGATGCGAAAACTTGCGCGACCAGAAACCGTATCTCGGCGCGTATAAGGTTCACGTTCGCGTAGTTTTCCGCACTGAACTGTTTTAGTGCTGTTTTAGAGGTAACCAAGCCTTTTTAAGAATAAGTCGTTTTAAGAATAAGTCGTTTTAAGAATAAGACTTGTTAAGAATGAGCATTTGTACGAATAGGGCATATTGCGAACAGGTCCTTATAAGACTATAGGTCATATTGCGAATAGGCCCAATGTCGACTAAGCCACCGTGAGGCCCCAGGTACTGATTTCATGTAGACTCAGTGAGGTATTACGTCAGCTCAAAATAGCCCAGAGCACCGAGACCACATTAATATTTCAAATTGCATTATTTACTCGTCGAGTTAATCTCGTGTTTCGTGCAGTGAAATCCGCATCTGACGGAATATGGCTAGCAGCTGAACCTGAATAATTACCCAATCATTAATTTATTAGCTTTGGGTTTTTGGGTTCATCATCGTCAGTCCACATCAGTCTATTACTGGACATAGATGCCACTTAACTTAATCTTGGGCTTTTTTTCTGAACATGCAATCCTTGGCGCATTCCTCATACTCGTATACCTATCAATCTATCCTTATCAAAGGAAATCGATTTTCTATAACTTTAAAAATATAAATAGGAAGTTGGATAAATCAGGCGCCACTTTGCAGAACGCCCAAAATCTTTATTGTACTTGAAGCGACGTAGAAGCGGAATCACACTAGAGATTCGTCATATACAAAAAATTAAAATTGAAGTTTTTTTATTTAGTAATAGTCTTGCGTTTGGCCGCCAACTCGCCAGTTGTTAAGCGATGATGCGGTCTACGATGAATCACGCTTGCCTAGAAACCGGGTGGCGTTCAAACGCAAACAAAAAAAACAAGTATTATTTTTCCGAAAAGCCCAAGTTAAATATTGTAGGCTCGGCATTACGAGGTTTCAACATCTTTTATATTTGTTCTTTTACATTTATTTCTACTAAAACAACTTAAAAAAATTTTATAACAAAAAAGTTTGAGGAAGGGAATCATGTTAAAATATAACTAGGTACAAAGAGCTCTTTTTATTCCGTAAAACCTTTGTTTAAAACTTTGTTCAATGGCTTGTTACTTAATGGCTTTAAATCTTGAAAAATATCTTGGTTCCCATCGTAACTGGTTAGACAGTGGCCTCTCAATATTCTCACAATGTCCTTAAATGCGAATAGTTATTTATGATACAAGTGCGGAAAGTTGGTTATTAGAAACGAGTAGACGAATGTAAGCCCGAGACGAAGTCGAGGGCTTACCATAGTCACGAGTTTGTAATAACCAATCCGCACGTGTGCCATACAACGTTTTACAACACATTTGCGAGAAAAAAAGGCTACAAATGAAACAATTTTTGTTTATAACTTAATATCAGTCACAACAATAGTTTCTATAATATAATAAGAAAATGGCGCGAACATGCAAATAGCGCCACTATCACGTGGTGAAAATTAGAACTACATCTTTCGTCTCATTTTCTCTTTAGTATTAAACTGAGACAAACGTATTGAGCAAAAGCGCTTCCAAGGAGGTTTGATCATTCAGCTTATTTATTCTCGTAATATCAATAATATGAAACTCTTTTGTGGAATTCTTATGTAATTATGATGGAAATTTAAAAAAATCCGTAAATCACACGCACGGTGCTATACATCTGAGCGTGCGGACAAATTCATTTCCGCACGCTCCGTTGTATGATCCGTAATGTTTAACTTTCGAACGATGTATACAGGCTTCGTAAGTGCACTTTTTGAGCAAATGTGTTGTAAAGAATATTACTTACTATTACAAATATTACTTTTATATAGATAAATTACGTGCAGTTTCAATGCCATCGCTCAACAACGGTGAAGGAAAACCTCGTGAGGAAATTCATACGTCCAAGAACTTTGAAACTTCAAGACTATGACATTCGCCAAATTGCACTGGACCAGCATGGTGTATTGGGATCCATTCTCTCTCTCTTTCTCTCTCTATCTCTCTCTCTCTCTCTCTCTCTCTCTCTCTCTCTGAGAGAAGACCTGAGTCCTAGGAGTGGGAAAGTGGCTGATAATGATAGAATAAGAAACCAAATACTAAAAATTTCCTGAAATTATTCACGTTATACATTTTAAACCTTTTAAATGAAACTAGCACATATTCTACAACATTTTATTGGAATTTTCGTAAACACTTCGATCAACATAAAAACGTTATTATTAAAATCACGACCCGTTTTTCGCCAAAACGAATACGTAAACATCTCATATACACAGTTCATGCACCGATAACTCCACTTCGTGGCGTATCGAGTAAGTAACATACACGTATGCATACTCAAACATACCTACTTTATACGTATCGCAGCCTACTCACATGAATATGATAGCGAGTATTGAGCTATGTACGGAAGTGAACGATGCTTGTAATTTGAACTTGTTTATATGGTATTCTCATAATGTTACGTAATAGTGATACTTTTTATTGGGTCACGGTTGAAATCCCCAACTCAAGGAATCTTAGCGGGAGCTATGAGGGTAAACACTAAAACTACTAAAATAAAATTATTAATTAAAAACAAGCTTTTAGTCCACCATATTGGATTTAGTAAGACGTCATTTTTTTTTTATTCTTCTCAGCAAACCCTTTCTTTTGATACCCATGTCATAGAAGTGCATAAGGAATTGATAGCCTGCCATCTTTGGGAATTGCAATATTGAATTCAGAATGACGTCACTTATCTAACCGTGCAGTCATCCAAACTAAAAGTGTACGAAAAATTTCAGGATCGGTTAGGTATAAATGTTTTAAAAATCAGTTGCAAGATTTGACTCAAACTAACAAAGCAAGTTGAATAAAAGCTTGTCATCATCATCATCATCATTTCAGCCATAGGACGTCCACTGCTAGACATAGGCCTCCCCCATCGATCTCCAAAAGAGCCGGTTGGAAGCGGCCTGTATCCAGCGTTTCCCTGCGGTCTCTTGCGGTTTGCGGTGAGGTTATTTGCTTAGGTTACCTTTGAATTATTTTAGTGAAGGCCAATTTTTTACTATTGGAATTCCTTTCCTTGCATTTTTGGTTGCCTGAAAGAGATTGCTTTAAGCGATAAGGCCGCCTATTAAAAGCCTCGATTATATTTTCATTGTAATGTAAGTTTTCTTTGTTTGTGTGGTCTTTTAATAAAGACTAATCTTACAATAGTTTCTTATTAATTCCCATTCACACACATCTCATAATTGTATTTTATACTCAAAATGGAAAATGGGTCTCTTATTGTTGGATTTCGCCCCATATGCCTCTTAAATGTCCGGGCTAGACCCGTGAATGTTTCGAAATAAAGAGAAATATTAATACAAAACTGTCAAATTTAGAGCAGTTAAACTATGAAGTCGTTGCAATTCAGTCATGGTCGTGCTATTAGCAATTCGGTATGTAAAGTTTTTTTTTTGTATTTTTTTAATATTTTTATTTCGTAGATAAAGCTATTTTAAGAAACTTATTTCAATATTTTTGTTTTCTATTGAGTAGTTATTTAACAATATTTTTTTGAAAATTGAAATTATGTGACGTCACCATATAGTACAAAATTTCGTTGCGTTGAGAAGTCTAAAAAAGCACCCCATATTGGCAGCCCTGAAAAAAACCAGACAGTCAAACCACAGAAATGAAAAAATATTCTATTCTGTGTGACGAACAGTGTGTCAAATGTATATAATATTTATATTCTTAAAAGGCACAGAAAATAAAATGCTACACCGTGACGTCATTTAGAGGTCAATGAAAGTTTAATGATTTCTTAGTTTTATGTTAAAATAAATGGCATCTTATCGTTTTAAAGGGTCAGAGTAGAAAAAATCTCGAAATGGTTTTGGAATTGGCATAGGTTAATTTTTTTTAGCATACCGAATTGTCTTTGAAGAACAAATACTTTCGAAAAGTATACCTACGTTCAGTACACTTACTAACTTTTTCGATAACTATTACAGTCGTTCCTACTTTCGTGCTAGACCATTGCTACGTTGAAAAGTTTCGTCCTATTACTTTGATAAGTATTGACTCATACACGATGTTGCTACAGCCTTGCCGTATACGCTTCGTGTATTTGTTTATAAATACGCAAACGAATTTCGAGTCGACCAGCATTAAAAAGTTGGTCGTATTTCATGCGGTTGTTACGAAATTATGTGCGAGGCATATGAAAGTTCCAGGGGCAACCGTTGAGGCAAACTAGTAGGTATAACAAAAATAGCATTATTATTTTTGTCACACTGCCATGCTACGTACATATTGTTAACTCACGTGGGTTCCAACGACTAGACGGACACCTACATATACGACTTTTTTATATCGTGGAGTAATTCTTCCAAAGATACCCGGCTGCATTGGGGTGCAGCCAAGTTACAATTATATGTTACAGCAGGGTACAGGTATCAGTATTGTAAGTCACAAGTTTCTTTGTCTTATAGTGTAAAAATGCAGGGGGGGCAACTTTTTGCCAATTTGGCGGGGCATTTTTCGCAAAGAATTGAGTTGATAAAAAAGTGATTTATGAAACGCTACCTTTATCAAGTCTATCCTTTGCGAAATATGGCCCGCCAAAGTGGCAATAAGTTGGTCCCCTCTGCATTTCTAAACTGTAAAACATAGAAACTTACAACATTGACAAATCATATTTAAAACCTTATTTAAACATTATTTCGAACATTATTTGATTATGACTTAATGGGTGATAGCGATAAAACTGTAAAAAATTCAAGACGTTCTAGCTCAAAGTTCATTGTCCATTCATCGAAGGTCATTTGGTTTTTACTTTTTAGTTTAAGTTTGTAATTGAAGGAATAGTATTGAAATCGGTTCTTGTTTATTCTAAAAAAAATATACTTTTATAACATACAATTTGCGAGTGAAGCGTTCGCATGGCCAATGTCTACGCGTCGAGCTGTCGGAAACAATGCGACGGTTTCCATCCGTTCGGCCCTCGTCCGGTTCCCGTCGCTACCTGCACCTGCCATCAACTGTTAGCAATTCATTAAACTCTCTTTGTTCACATCTAATTGCTTATGAATCACGAATCTATTAAACTGTTGACTAGGCATTCCCATTTTAACTCATTATTTTATTTCATTGTTAGCAAGCCAATTCGTACCCTAAAACCATTGACCCTCAACAAAACTCTGGTTAGAAGTTACCCTCTTCATGGCAGTTTATGGGGTTGCCATCTCATCGTGAACAATTAACCCTGTTAAAAAGCAGTATCGCGCAGTTGGCAAGACGTCCCCTATGACCTTCCTTACCTGTTGCTTACGCGCGGAGAAAGTGACTCGGCTGACTACGCCGTTGCCGCTGGGGTTGCTAGCTTACACCTTGTTACATACAATAAGGGTTTTTTCAAGATTTAAAAAATATATAAATCGAGATAATAATAATTAATAATTTTAAGTTTTGCTTTTGTTAAAATGGTGCCCAACCTGGTACAAGCTTTCTGTGTTTGGGAAAAGTTGTACCACGTTGGGCGCCAGTGGGCAAATTCAGTATTATTAGGAAGTATTCACTAATTAATTTGCCATATTGGACTACATACTTTCAATAAGTACAGGATTTAACATTGGAAAGTACACAATGCTGAAATACACACTTATACTGTTCTCTCTCCTCTCTCTTCTAATTCCTCATCAATCTAGATACTTGATTAAAGCCGGTAACGACCGTAATTATCCTTAATCCGTAATTGTAGTTAATCTGCAGTTCCCTACAATCAGCGCTGATTGTAGGGAACGAAGCGATTACACGAGTGGACATTGGAAACTATAATATAGTCACATGGCATACGCTTAAGACGATCTGAGTACCAAAATTAGCAGATTGAAATATTTTTACAGATACCTTGATTAAAATTTCGTAGACTTAAAGACTTATTCAGTATGTGCTTCAGAGCGATGGTTGCGATAAAGTCTATGGGCCCGGAATCTTATCTTTAATGGTTTTAATTAATATTTCTCTTCCTAGTAATATTAATAAAAAATTAGCCCCAGCGTTCCTTAGAAGGTGACCGTGACAATTGTTTTGGTATTTATTCTTTCACTAGTGGTCCGCCTCAGCTTCGCACGGGTATAGATTATAGCCTATGTCACCCGGGGATAGAGTAGCTTCCCAACAGGGAAAGAATTTTTCAAATCGGTTCAGTACCTAGTTTTGGAACCTATTCCATGCAAACAAACAAACACATAATCAAATATTTTATCTTTATAATATTAGTATAGATAAAACCGAAAATTGATGATAAGATCTCAGAATAAATCTCAATTTAAATTGAGCCGAAAAAAACCGACTTCACAAAATTAGTGTAAAACACGCAATTTCGGTTACTCGGGCCATATTGTCAAAACAACAGAAAAAAACCCAGGTATTTTGATTTAAAAGCTAAACTGGTTTTGATGAAATTTCTATGGCACCAATATATCGTTGAAAAAAAACCAAATCAGCTCATAAATTACAGAGTTCTGAGCTAACAAATATTTTAAAAAATTTTTATTACGAATTGTGTTTCGACTCCCAGCGAGCCTTAGATCAAGATCTGAATATTTTTTTTTAGAACACATTAGCCTTAACTCAAGAACACCTGATGTGTACCTATATAATTTTCCTGATATGAAATATAAAGTTTTAGAAAATGCACTGTAAAACATTTCGAGTATTATGGTCGAAACTATAATAGATTTAGATAGCCCGTTGGTCCAGTTGGTAATGAACCTGCCTTCTGAGCTTGGGGGCGTGGGTTCGATTCCCACCTAGGACAAACATTTGTGTGATGAATATTTCTATTTGTTCTATATCTGGTTGTTAGTATCTATTTAAGTATGTATTTAAAACTATATATGTATGTATATCAGTCTCTGGCAGCCATATCACAAGCTTTGCTTAGTTTGGGGCCAGATGACCGATAAAATATCCCGAAATATTTATTTATTTATTTGTGTTTAAGAAAGTAAAAAAGTTTTAGTATCTACATACGCGTATTTTAAGTGACTGGTCATAATATATATATAATTTTGGTGTTATATTTATGTACATAGATTTTTACTCGTCAATGACGGAGTGATTTTCAACACAATGTTTAGGGTTATTTTTAATGTATTCTCACACGCATCTTCCTTGAATCTTACCTAACCTAACTCAACAAGCTGCGGGATTTTCACAAAACGTATTTTTGTTTTTGTATGGCATAAGATATAGACGAAGATTTAAATGAAAATGTCGATGAAATGAATTGAAAGTGTTGACGTAACATTAATACCTTATTATTATTATATTACAATTATTATTATTTTATTAGTTTTCTTACGAAGCCTGCGAAAACATTAAACGTTATACGTGCTGTACATTTATAATAACCCTGTATAGCTATAGAAACAAATACAGCGTGGTCGCATCAAAGAGCCTCAATTCACGCAGCCATTGAATTCGTCCTAATTTACGAACCCATAGCAAAACTGGCACTGAAAGACATTTGAGCAATTAATTGACGATCGAGACAAGTTCTTACGTGGGGTATGGTGTGTATATTCTGGCAACCCCGCGGTCCCGGGCGGCGGCAGTGTGCGCGAGCTTTCAGCCGCGCCGATCGCCCCGCCGCGACCTCCTACCAACATAACATAGAAATTATCACACCCCTTACTAGTTATATCTGCTCTACGTAAAGTCTGTGTCCTCTTCCACTACTTCACCATGCTCTAATTACGTGTATTTGTGATGTGAATCGAAAGCGGTTGGGTACCTACCTTAAATTATTAACTACTTAATTGAAAGTTTAATGATAATCAGTGGCAATGAAATGTAGCTGTTAATACGGTGACGTTGAGTTATTTGTTTTAATATGACTTTAGGTTACCGTATTCACAATCCAATAAACTTAAAACGTAAATTTAAAAAACGTGGCTTCATCTCATACGAGTAAGATCAAAGTAAATACACAGAAAACAGATAAAAAACGCATTTAAGGAACGTTAGATACATTGTGCACACCAATAATTAAAATTATATACAGATAGAGAAACTTAAGAGTTAGTGCCACACGTAGCAACTGAACTGTTTAGAATATATAACGTTTTCATTCTCCTTCAAATCTTCTATGTGTACTTATATGGCGAGAAATTTGGGTGAGAGCAATTATTAGCAAAGTAATCATCTAACTGTGCATTCCATCAGCATAACCCAAAAACAATCTGCATAACATAATTCAATATTCTACCATAGCAACAGTGAAATATCTCATTCCCCTTTAAAATTGAGATAACTTGTCCCAGTTTCACAGAGCTATAGGCGCAACAGTTAGTCTATAAATCCACGCCGGATGTATTGTTCCCTCAATTTACTGTAGGCGGGGATCCTGAATCTACGAATACTTGTATATGACTGTATGCATTGACTTTATAGATACTCCTGTTACAGTACTGAAGTGGATTGGTGTATTTAAATCAGCTGTTGAAGTGTTTAGATGACTAATGCCGTGTACAGACGTAGCGAAAAAACGCAAACGCAAATGGCCCAATAGACCGAAACGCTCGTTCGTCATCACTATTGTGTCTACACAGCCAATCGCTTCGCTTGCAATGAACCAACATTCACGCGGGTAATGTGTTTAAAATCATGTGAACCTTGTATCGTATCACATGCAACAGAATCTCCAATAGCAAACCACGACGTCGTCGTTCGGTTTCTTCTAGGCAAGCGTGCTCCAACGTAGACCGCATCATCGCTTAACATCAGGCGAGATGGTGGTCAAATGCGAGTATATTATTAAAAAAAATACGCTTTTTTTGTCGTTTGAAATATTATGAAATAACGCTCTCGGTACTCGATATAAAGTTCACATTTAAACGAATAGCTGTTTCGCTGCAATGATTATGCGGAGGTGTGCAACCTGCGTCGCGAGCACTTGTTCGACGACACGAGCGAATCGTTCGTTGCCGTGTGCTCGCTTTTGGTGATTCGTCAATACCAACTCGTTCGTTCGCGTTTGGCTGTTTAGTTATCTAGGTCCGTACACTATACAAGGCATGACACGTAGATAACCCTAATACTTGATTATTATATTTATTAAACGCCATTTTAATCAAATAAAACGTGTAGTTTATCTATAAAACTTTTTCTCGTTTAATCCATGAAAAATTTGCTCAGACTCGCTTTCAATCAATTGATTGATCAAGAAATTGAAAGAATTGAAGAATTGCTCTCCTTTTTCATGAAAACCTTTAGCGCTTCTTTTATAACAAAAATCTGTTGCAATGGTTATCAGTTATAATATAGTTGTAGAGGCATATGTTATATCAATGAAGGTAGTATGTTAGTAATACAGGGTTACGCATATATATACTGTACTAAGTACTGATATAGCCAACCCTGAAAACTGAAAAATATCAGCTGTTCCATAGAAAACGGTCATTGACACTCGAAAATTTATGGAACAGCAGATTTTTTTCTAAACTGTGTATATGCCACTAGCCTGTCCTCCATTTCTATGTAAAAAAACACGCCTATCCGTTACTTTGTTGCTGCGTATAAATAATAATTACAACACTTACACGACTTGACTTCACTAAATGTTTAATTATTTTGCATAGATCGTATTACGTTAACATACATATTTATTAGATTTCCTATTTCTGGCGCCCAACGTGGGGCGGCTGACCACTCGTCCTTGATTGCTACGTGTCGTTTTATTGACATAGCCTATTCATACGAGCCCTAAAGGAACTCTATTAAGTGTGATCGAATTTCCAATACCAACTGGTGGTACCGCGCTAGAGGTATAGTTATTGTGTTGTAATATTGATTAGTTACTAAACTATGATAAGCAAGTTAAAAATCTTTACGAGTTTCGTTTCCGAAAATAGTTTCGATACTTGGTTTCGAAAGTGGTCGAAGCGGTTGCTACGGGCCGCGTTTTAATTGGTTGGCTTAAACAATCAAAAACACTGCACTTTGTTTTGGTTACACAAACATTTGCATTAATGATATTTAAGTATATGATGAAACACAACTCTTTTTTTCCCCCTTATCTCTCTCTCTCACTCTCTCTCTCTCTCTCTCTCTCTCTCTCAATCTCGCCTTATTTAGCGTTGCAATTTAGTCTGATTAACTAAAAAAAAAAAACGTCTTATTGTACGAATTTTTTTAACATTTTAATTGTTTATGCACAAACAATTATTGTCTTATGATAAATAACTCTCAGATAAAGTTATATGATTATTTATGGGATATTTACAGTGGTAAGGTTAAAGAATGAGCTAACGATATTTCCGAGAACATGGTGCATGTAACTGCGCCGTAATATTGGAAGCTCATTCCACAACCTTGCCACGGTAAATATTCCGTAAATAATCATAAAACTTTAGTGAACAACCGTGATAGTTTAAAACAGTGTTTAACTCTCAGATGCCTATGGTAAAGTGTGGCCGCTGAAATAATGCATTTGACAGTTGTCATAACATTGTCAAAAGCTGAACGAAAACTGTAAAAAACAGGCCGAATTGAGAAACTTCCTTCTTTTTCGAAGTCGGTTAAAAATCTGATCACTTTTACTAGCCTTTTAAAAGTAAGATTTAGATTTTTACAATGTAGTTGCAGCTCTGTTGCAGCTGTCAGGTGCATTCTCTTATTATTCATTCATTTATGTTATTGAATTTCTCTTTCATATAAGCTGTTCTTAAGTTTGCTACTAGCTAAAACACACACAAATATTACTCAAACTACGCAAAATTCAGCGCTGCAATTTAGTGCACTGAATTAATTTATCTAACTGCCATCCACAGCACTAAATAAACACACTAACTTTGCGCACTAAGCGCTTGATCGCATAGTGTAATACTCGTTAAATATCCCACATGGTTGTGTTCAGTTTTTCTTTTCTATCTCTTCCACTTCGTTCCGTACGCGACGTCATCAGTATTTTTAATGCAACTGAATAACGAGACGAGCAAGTCGCTTGCCTGATGGTAAGCGTCACGCTCGCCCAGCAGTTCAGTGCCACCCAGAATTTAGAACTTCATGTAAAACCCTGCGCGGAAAAGCACTGCAAATTTAAACACTATAAATTTGACCATAACTTACAACAAATTGATTTATTTTGCTTCATTTTTTTGACCACATCGTCGCTTACTAACAGATATGAACGTACTAGAAAGTATATGATTAAAAATAATAAATAGTATAATCATTAAACATGTTGAACTAAACACATAAACAAATAAACATTTTTGGCATTAAAAAGAAGTATTCAAATCAAAATTTGAAAAAGGCTACGTAAGTAGGTAGTGATATTTATTTCAAACCTAGATGTTTGACATAAAATTGAAAATATCAAATAATATAATAATATTAATATATTGAGATGTCAAAAAATTTACTGGAAACATTCCCTGTACGACTGTGTTGTTGGCCACTTCATTTATTTAGTGTAATTAGAGAATACGTTCCCTGTAAACAAACGCCCACCGCGCCGCGGCGTGGTTCGTAGTAGCGTAGTATCGACTCGCTGGCGCCCACGCAGGGCACGGTCCGTCTGCGACCTGGCTGCTTCTACGTAACAGCCACCTTCAGTATTGAAACGTGTACCTTTCTAGAGAGCCCTTTCAAGGTCAGAATGAATAGGTATCTTCGAAGTCTCAATACGATTTTTAAAATTTTTGTTACCTCTGAACTATCTCTGTCTCTTTGTTTTATTTTATTTTATTTGTTGGTCCTATATCAGATTGAGTTCAGTTGTTTGGTTTTTAAATCAAAATAACTGGAAAAGATATTTTAGCCAAAGAAACGATAATGTGTATGTATTTACCAATTTTGAAATCGTTTTTTTTTTATTGATAATTATATGTAAAACAATTTTGAATGCTGTTTTAGGCTTCCTTATTTCCTGAGAGATATAATCTGGGCCTTTTCAAGGCCAGAGTGAATAGGTATCTATATATGAATAGGGTCTAAGTCTGCGTGTTTCATCTTCGACCACGTCGTCGCTTACCAACAGGCGAGTTGGTACTGATTTGTGTTGTTCTCCCTGTTTTTTGGATTCATTAAAATACCTATTTACTAAATGATGTCTACGCGATCTTAATACACAGATTTCATAATTATGGAGGGAACCGTAAAGCGCCATGGTTTTACTCTACTAAATGCGACTTTAATACATTATTTAAGTCTTTCAATCATAATATGTAGTAAGAAAATTTGCTTCAAATTGGGAAAACCTCGTCTTAAATCAAGTAATATCTATTGGCTATCATAGATATCAATAATATTTACTAGTCTATTCCATAACCTGCAAACTCGTTGGCATACCGTCTAACTTCATAACTGTCTAATTAAAGTTTTAATATAGCCTCTCTGAAATAAAATTAAAGCCATCTGCAGCCTGCTTTAGATCGGCCCGTGGATAAAAGAGATCCTTTATTTAATGCAATTTTCACGGTCTTAATTAAAGGGCTGTGTTTATGAACGTGTCAAAATGCCTATTAACACCTCATTTGCCGTCCAGCTGCTTTCAATGGTACACCATTGTCTCTGAATTTTTGCGTTATCTTTGAAGCGTAGAGTTATTATGTTATTGTGATTATATGTGCAATATTAAAACCAATATATTGTATAGAGTAAACATTATTGAATATCTGTTGAAAAGTTAATACCTACTTGAAGAGTGCAGTTAGTAACCTTAATAAAAAACATGCAGTATTCAAAGTAGGTATTTTAAATGTTGGGGATGTGATAATTTCTACCCGATTTTTCAGTTTATTTTAGTGCAGTTTCTTCATAAACAATTATATCTGTGCAGTAATCAAAACTATAATTATATTATAGTGTAAAAGTGAATGAAAGTCTGTTAAAAAATAAATATCAGTAAAGGATCAAGTAATGGTATAGTCATATAGTGTGATCAAAATGAGTGGACTTGGTCCGCCCGGAGTTTGGGCCGCCCAGAAGCGACTTGAGTCATGGGCTCGAGCTGCTAGAGAGAGAACCTCGAGCGCCAGCAGTGGCCAAAGCCACAACTCGACAGATAGTTTTGGAGATGACAAGTCTCACGGAAGTCCTCATGTAAGTATGAATACGAGTAACACAATTAATAATTCTTGAAAAATAACCGGCTAAGTGCAAGTCGGGCTCACGCACTAAAAGTTTCCGTACCACCACATAAATTAAAAATTGTTTTAGTTTTAACTTTTTGACTTTATTATTATTTCTAAGCCAATCCGCCGTAATCTTACAAATTCTGTAAAAAAACTGGCTACCTATTACGGTTCGAAAGATACAACCGTTTTAAGGTACAACAGATGGACGTACAGACATATAGACAGCGTAGGCTTAGTAATAGGATCCCTATGACACCCTTTGGGTAGAGAACTCTAAAAACTTAAACCGCTTTCAGTGTCTCAAAGTTCAGACTTAAATGTTGGAATAATTGCGTATTATTATATCCACTTTAGCTAGTAAACCTAGCATTACTTAAATATTTGTAGAAAAATCAAAACCATTTAATATAAAATAGACGAACCCTCGATCAAATCAAACTGGACTGGTCTGGCCGTTTCAACATACCTACCATTTCATGCATACATACAGTCATAGACGAACCCTCGATCAAATCAAACTGGACTGGTCTGGCCATTTCAACATACCTAGGTACCACTTCATGCATACATAGAGTCACGCCTCTTTCCCATTGAGATAGGCTGAGACCACATCTATCCAACTACTACGATCCTGACATATATCTTTCGCATCTTATTCAATAAATAATTCACTTATTTCATAAGAAATTTAAAAAAGAATATTTCTAGCTTTGCATGCGTTTCCGAAGTTTTTTCACGTTTATAGCTCCACAAGTAGGGCATTCTATTTCCTAAGCTCCTTAGCTTTTATTACCGGAGACATTGTAGATTTTTATTCTTGCTCTATCTAGGGCCTAGATAGCACAGCCTAGATTCTAGGCTATTGAAAGCCAGTGTCTTTTACATTCACTGGACAACGCCGCGGTTGCTTCCACTTCAGTCTGTATATTCATCTCAAATCCAATTAGAAAACATCAAAAGAACTGAGAGATCCTTGAAAGTCGCGCATCTCTTCATGCTGAACAAAAACGTATTTCATTGTTGTATGTATTTTTGATGTTCTAACGGTTGGATTTTCAAACTCGACGAGTTTGAAAGTGGTAATTCTGTAAGAGAAACTGTTTGATCCTTTGCTATCAGATGCTTCAATATTCTTTTATGTTAAGAACAGCCTAAATAAAGGAGATAACTTATCAGTAAAGTAAGGTAAAGTGCCTTTGGTATTTCATAATAAGAAATAAAAAACGGAAAACGAGCAAAGGAGACTACGACAGTGGTAATCTTCGAGTATGTATAATATCAGACCAACTTACCATTTCTTCTCTCCTCATCTAGATCTCTTTCCTCTCTCTGTCTATTTTTCTTTCTTGCTATTGTGTTTCTTTTTCTCTTCCTCTTTCACTTCTTTCAGGCTTTTTAAATCAGGCACTCTTGCCAGGGTGTTAGTGCAGGATAAGATATCTCTCCACTAAGTACTTGAGATTGGCCTACAGTTCAGTAAACCAAAAAAGCTGAACAACGTTTGCAATGCTTTTCTACTCGCGGATGTTTCCGTTTCTTTCTTTTTTCTCTGTGTAAAGTAATAAGTGTATAGCGGGTAAGGTCTGGGTAAGAAAGACACTGTTTTATATTTTTTTTATCGTTTACTATTGTTTGTGTTGTTTAAAGGAAATGCTGATCCCGAAGGAGCACTGTCGGATCCAGCCGCTGAGCATGGAGGGGCGCGCAGCCAGCTCGTTGCCTCATGCTCGCCTCACCAGGACGCCTTCGATATCTTCACAGAGCAGCCTGGATAGTGGAACTTCTAGAGCTACGGTGAGTAACACTACGAACTTGATACACGGTCGTGCTGTGTATCAAGTTCTTAAGTCTAGGTTTTATATAGGTTACAACCTTATCCTGGCTTTCGAGCGATGGTCGCTGGGCGGGGTAGCATATGCGCTTTAAAATCTAACATTCTCAGGATGAATTTATATGGAGTGCTAAACAGCGCAAGTGACCACGTCGTGTGACGTGTGGGTCGCTTGCATATACTATATTAAATTAATGCACCCTTCACACACACTCACACACTCATACAAACACACCACACAAGCACATCACACACACAAATACACACATACACACCCAGACACACATTGATTTTTGTATTTTTTTATCTATCCATTTTAATTTTAAATTATCTTTATCTAATTCACCTTCATATATCTTATTTTATTTTATTGTATAAAAAAATATAATAAATAATTAAGTAATTTTAAGTAGGTATACCAAAATATGTTGTAGAGACGGAAGAGCGCTCTGGCACAGACAATTTTTGTCTAAAGGACTCCTGCCTACTATTCTTGATTTAAAACTGTAAAAGAAAATTTTTTTTTGGATCATAATGCGTTTTTGATCATATACTTAATACTAAAGTTGTGTTTACTAATATTACTGTGCCTCCCCTTCCTTTTTGGTGTTTAAAACATTATTTAAAGCTTCATCCGCCATTTAGAATGGTCCCCTCCAAATGCCACTTATTATCTTGCCTCAACTTACAACGTAACTTGGAGCAGCTTGATGGATGATGGCATTTTTCATTGTCAATCCAAGTTGTTTGCGGTTGTTGAAGTAAATTGAACATTTTCCTTATAATTACTTTGTTTGGATTGATTTTATTATCAAGTAGCTAAGTACTTGAGTAGATATTCAAGTAGAGCAAAGGATTTTAATCTTAGTTGAAACGACCATATCGTATCGGTAGCCTATTTTTAACCGACTTTTAAAAAGGAGAAGTTCTCAATTATATTAATTTTTATTACCTTAGAACTCCGTCATTTATGAACAGTACAGGGGATGGGACAGGGGCAAAAAAACCGATGACTATAATGACAATTTGTATGACATACTAATTTTATGTTGACATATTTTTACAGCAATTTGTTGTATTTATTATATTAGTAATTTTATAATATTGGTCCTATTTTTACTAGGAAATCTATTTTAGTTTTAACAGTATGTGAGATAAATGTTAGTGGAATTTGTCCGTTTTTATTCTCAATAAATAATTTGAATTTGAATTTGAATGAATCGATTTGGATTATTTTTAGGATTCTGTACCCAAAGGGTATAAACGGGATCCTATTACTAAGCCTACGATGTCTGTCTGTCTGTCTGTCCTACCAATTAACGGCTATATCTTTCGAACCGTAATAGATAACCAGTTGAAATTTTCACAGAATGTGTAATTTTACGGCGGATTAACTAACAAATAATTAAAAAGTCAAAAAGTAAAAAACGAAAGGGGGGTGTCCCCGTACAACTAACGTATTTTTTTAACGTATTTTTGGATTAGCGCTAATGTAAAAACGATAATTAATACGTACAAGCGTCAAACTTGGCACGATTGTAGTACACTCTAAAGTATAACAACAAATTATAAATAATGGCCAAGTGCGAGTCGGTGACAAACTTCTGTTCATTACCAAGTTATTATACTCGAGCACCTGTAGCAAACTGCGTAGCAAATTACTCCGACAATTTTGGAAGGCGTTATAATAACTGGTAATTCGGTTACTTGAACTTGGTATTTTGTGGTGGTACGGAACCTTCAGTGCGTGAGCCCGACTCGCACATGGCTGGTGAGAAAAACTTTATTATGCACAACTAAAAAAAACAGAAAATTAACGAAAACTTAAATAAATAACTAAAAACTAAAACTTAAAATAACTAAATACAAACTAAAAAAATATGGCCGGTAAATTTTTTTATTCAGAGGATATATTTTCAGATTGGTCCCATAGAAATTTCATCAAAATCAGTTTAGTGATTTGGTTTTAAAATCAAAATAACTGGAATTTTTTGTAGCACATCACGACGTCGTGCCGTATGCATATGTATTGGCCCTAACGCGTACCTAAACGTAGTCAGTAAACTGACGCGAACTAAAATCAAACATGTAACTACTCAGCAGATACTCAAGTAATAATCACGATGAAGTTTCCACCTAATTAATTCACCAAAGCAAATTTCTCAAAGATGCTGCTAACCCACAGACATTTGTCAGGTTGGACACTCCGAGTTCACCTACTTTGCTATGGCCTCACCTACTATGGCCTCATTTAAGTTTGATTGATGCTCCAACTAGCACGCCGTATAATTCTGTTCGACCTCCATCATCTTGGCAGTAGCACGTCAGACGTCTAAAGTCAATTTAAGCTTAAATCGTAAAAATTCTTCGAAAGCAGTTGGCCGTGCGAATGGAGTTAACTAAACTGAAGGGTGAGAGTCCTCAAATGTAGGCTCTCTGACGATGCCCAGGGTATTGTAGCTGTATATATGTGCCAGTGATCACTTACCATCAGGTGGCCTGTCGCTTATTTGCCAATTACTCTATAAAATATTTTATTTAAAAATAAATACTTTTATATAAATGATGCTAAATTTTATTTTATTTTATGTATTTATTTTGGCGGTCATTTTGAAAATATTACAATATTTGGTATTGCATATTGTATTGTCACCTGAACTAAAAATACCATGCAACATTTCAACAAAATCGATTAGGCGGAATTAGTTCTAATTCAGTTTGTAAAATTTGGCCTAAACTAACTAACAAACATTGCAAGGTAAATAAAAGCTAGTACAAATTTAATAAATAATCGCCAAAATGCTCCCGTTACGTCATATTACAAAAATGCGTCACGCACGCTGGGTTTTCATAGAACTTGACGTTCTTGCCGTGTCTGTTGCGATAAAGATCTTTGTTCTAACCTGAAAGTTTGCTAACTGCATTCGGAATGAGGGGCCGGCCGGCTCTGTCGGGTTCGGGTCCGATGCTCTCAGCTCATCTGCTATTCCCTCTACTTCACAGCTCTGCCTGCATATTAGATGAGCATTATATTATTGCGCATTTACGGGTATTTAACCTTTTTGAGGGTTCAGTACCTCAAAAGGAAAAAACGAAACCCTTACAGGTTCACTTTGTTGTCCGTCTGTCCGTCTGTCTGTCAAGATTTGTAATCCTGTTAGGGTTCCCCTAAAAATAAATAATTATTTCTTAGGTTTTAGTGATTATTACACATTATTACACATTAAAATTTGAAATTATCTGATTTTATTGCGTGTATTTTACATTATTTTATATCCGGACCTTTCGAACACTGCAGGCAGTGTACAATTGTATATGGTCACAGGTACACTATGGCGAATTAATATAGTAATAAAACACTGTTTTAAACTATCACGGTTGTTCACTAAAGTTATATGATACTTACCACGGTAAATATCCCGTAAATAATCATATAATTTTAATATAGTAATGTTATGAAATTAGTTAGAAGTGCCACTAATGGTTTAGTTAGGGTTAAGGGTTAAAACGGGACCCTATTACGAAGCCTACGTTGTTATCTATCGAACCGTAATAGAAAGCCAGTTGAAATTTTCACACAATATCTTATATATTACGGCGGATTAACTAAGAAATAATAAAAAAGTCTAAAAGTAAAAACGAAAGGGTAAAAACGAACCCCCTACAACAAACGTATTTTTTACGTATTTTTGTAATTGCTCTAAAAACAGTCATACGTCCAAATGTCAAACTGTGTACACCATAGATTCAGTATAAGACTGAATCTATGTTGTACACACTCTAAAGTATAACAACAAATAATTTATGTAATGGCCAAGTGTGAGTCGGTGACAAATTTATATCCATTACCAAGTTATAACTTGTAATTCTGTTACTTGGACGACCTTATAAGTTTTTTCACGGCATCGAAATTCCATAGTTTACTAATTTTGTAATTATCGATTCAAAAAAGTCAGTTTTTTTAAATTGATAATTATTGTATTTTGTGGTGGTATAAAACCCTCAGTGCGCGAGCCACACCCCGACTCACACTTGGACGGTTTTATTAGTATTATAGCATGATCTAAGAAAACAAGGTCTAGCAATCTGGGAGTGGTCCCGCAATGACGTCAGTGTCCAGTTGCCACTTTATTCAATCAGCTGTTACGTGGTGTATCGTCATCTCTTTCGAACCTGTTGTAAATTGACATCATGACATCATTGCGGGACGCCCACGTGGACATTTTTTCTCGGATTGCTATACCTGGCGGAGTATATTATTATACCATGTATTATAGTAGTCGCTCATGGTATCCAGAAGTCTTGCAGTTCTGCTGTTGCTGAGTAAATAGGGTATTTGACTACTTTTGGGAAACTATTGCACATTATTGCCTGATATAATTTAATGTATACTGCATTTATATTTTCTGGATATCTGTCGTATTTGCGATATAAATCGATGTTAAAGTTTGAATAAAAAAATATCGCGCCAAAACGCAGACCTGCGTCATAGCTCCGGTCGAGCGACTGATTGACGTCACACAAAACAAAACAACTGCAGCCAGGCAGCAAAAGTTTGATAATCACTAATTTTCTAATAGAAGTAATGGTTTATAAATGTTGTGTAGTGCCACAATGTACAAATACTTCCATAAAACACCGGAAAAACTATTCGTTTCTGTTCCAATGGACCCCAAAACTCGCAAAAAGTGGTTGGAACTAAGTAGCTCGTAGAGAACGTAAAAGTATTGGAGCTAATTCAAGTGTTTCTATGTGCGAAGATCATTTTGAGGTACATATTTGAGTCTATATATTTCTATTACAATTTGTGTTTTTATTGCATTACTATTTTATGTACTGTTACTTTCTTTTTAAACATTGTAAAGCTTGACATAACCTAACAAAATAGTGATATCCACCTACTACAACATACTTTTTGTACAACTTGATTGAATGTTTTGCTTGGAGAACAATAAAAAATTAATACTTACATTGTAGTTTTTACGTTTTGAGTTCTGCAGCGTAGAAACAATGTCGTAGATTATTATTGAAGAAATATGCAACCATAAATACATTCATTTTGGGTAAGTTACTGCTGTCTGCTTGCACAAAATGTTTCTCCAGTCTTCTCACATTTAACCTCCGGACTGTTTTTGGTGATAATTTCTGGATAAATCGCTCTCAAAATAGCTTTACAACATTAAATTCGCAAATATCAATACAAAATCTGTTTGTTTAGATTTGTGTGACGTCACTAGGGATGAAGCCAATTACAGACCGTTTTCGATCACGTGAGCAAATGTCGAAAATACAGTTATTTTATTCGCGTTTTTTACAAAAAATAAGCATATTTTCATAAAAAAATCAATGAAATATGCTTTTTCATTATGTCATGTTTATGGATGATGTCAATTGGCATAATATTTTCAATGCAGTCAAATACCCTATTAAGATATAACATACTAACATAAAACACACTTTCTCATCTAAAATGTTACTGTAATAACATAAAATTTCAAACGAATAAAATCTAATTTTCTTTTAACTGCAAAGAGGAAAACAAGCTAAATAAAAATGCGTAGTAAATAAACTCGTTAAAATGTTTATTTCTGAATTAACTGAGGCGTGACGAGTTTTCAGAGTTTTTACTCCCGGGTCGTATTCCCTGGAACGACAGCATTTTCATGCATCTACATTATTTATGTCCACTTAATCAGAGTAGAACTCTCCTGAATATTTAAACTAGAATTAGTATTCACGTCAACTTATTCGCTTGGGGAAGTTCCAGTAGAAGTGCTTTTCATGAAAGAAGTCCCCAGACGCGGCGTTGTCATCGCGTATCAATCACTATCCGTATCTTTTCTCGGGCAGCACTGACAATGCAAAATCTCACTAGCGTCCAAACACAGTATCAACACCTGACAACTACTACATATCAAAATAATAAATAGATTAATTATTACTAAATCACACTTTGTCATTTAAATAGTATGTTTTAGTCTGCTTTTGATTCGAGAATTTTTAGGGTTCCGTACCCAAAGGTTAAAAACGGGACCCTATTACTAAGCCTACGATGTCTGTTTGTCTGTCTGTCTGTCCGTCCGTCTGTCTGTCCTAAGTTTTTGTAAAGGTATCGAATAAAATTTATTTTCTTTCTTTTCTTTCTTTCTTTCTTTCTTTCGAACCGTAATAGATAGCCAGTTGAAATTTTCACAGAATATGTAATGTTCATCATTATCATCATTTCAGACGTTGGAATGCCTTAAAATTACTTGGTCTGTAAATTATAACTTACGTAATGGTCCACTAAAAATTCCTCAATCATCTAAGCAGTTACGTCAAACAAAGGTTATTTAAAGGCCAAGTTCACGAAACAACCTAAAATTAACAAAGCAGACGTGATTTGGACGATCGTATTAACTGATTAACTACACGTGGTTGGCGCGCGTGAAAGGAACCAACGTCTGCACGCAAGGCTCCAGAGCTCAGGGTGGCACCGACCGACTGGATTCATAATCATACCTATATCATACGGCGCGTTGATACTACAGGCTGTTATAAATATCCCAGCAAAAACATGATTATGTGAATAATTAACAACTTAAAAAAACGACTTCACAAACTTAGTAAAATACGCAATTTAGGTTATGACAATATCCAAGTAACAAAATTTTCCAGTTATTTTGAGTTTAAAGCCAAATTAATAAACCGATTTTCATGAAATTTCTATGTGACCAAAGAAATTTTAGCAATCTGAAAGTATATTCTTGCAATAAAATAAAATATCAACAAATCGTTTCATAAATGACGGAGTTCTGTGATAGGTAATAACACAAAATAACTTATTTTCGTTTAGAGTAACAAACGTAAAAAATGGGCTGTTCAAAATGGACCAAACGACCAGTTAATGTATGTACGACCAGTATGATTATGGAGAAGAAGTCTTGAGATCTAACTAAAAACCAAGCTTTCTATAGCTATTCCGTCAAATGCGTTACGCACCGCATGTCGGCGTAAGCGAAAAGTGCTCCGACGTGCGTATTGTGTGTAAGAAGATTTATACACAATACCAATGGTATGTTATGTAATGCACGTATTTCATACTTTTTTATTAACCTTTTTTTTTTAATTACGTTACGCACCGCATGTCGGCGTAAGCGAAAAGTGCTCCGACGTGCGTATTGTGTGTAAGAAGATTTATACACAATACCAATGGTATGTTATGTAATGCACGTATTTCATACTTTTTATTAACCTTTTTTTTCAATTATCTGGAAGTTAGGTGAATTTCCCTATTTTAGCCATAAAAAAACTCCTTCGCTCGCATTCGACGGAATAAATTACAGCTCATCATCATTTCAGCCTGTCATATTCTCATTGCTGGAACATAGGCCTTCTCTCACAGAGAGCATGCCCATCTTGGGCATGCTTATCCACCATGCTGGCCCAGTGCATGTTGGTGAATGACATGTCTTTTTGAGTTTCTTGTATTACCAGTTTCCTCATGATGTTTTTTTCGTCGTTGTTGAGAGCAGGCATTGAAACTGCACATAACAGCCAAAATAATTGTTTTATAGGATTCTTAAATTGCTTTAAATTTTATTTTTTATTTCTTGCTGTTAAATAATATGTAACTTTGCAAGTTTTCATATTTGTCAACTTCAAAATATTAAATCGTGACAGACAAGTCTCTGATGAACAGCTAATTGGTTAAATAAAACAAAGATACTTACTTTATTAAACGTTTCGTCTAATTTGTGGATACTTTAAGTAGGAAACATATCCCTAAAAAATGATTTACGTAGGTAAAGAATTAAGAGTCAAATCAACAGTAAAATTTTCGCACCCCTAATGGCAACTAAGAGTAGCGCTTTACGATATTCTTAATTCTGTATATATAGCAAAATTTGCTTATTATGTAAAATAACAAACACCCTTTACACTCGAGGTCCTGAAACTCGTTTCAATAGCTTTTATAGGTGCTTACGTTATTGAGGTTGCCGATTGAACTGCTCAAAATGTTATGGAATTGGGGTGCTCATTGACTGCTGAAATGTCAGGGAGTGCCTTTGAAATTATCTCGGATCTGCAGAGTACGAAATGCTTTTCATTACGAAATAAAGATAAATGGGCAATTCAAATAAGTAAAAAGTCTCTGTGAAGATAAGTGATACATAATCGGGCATTGGCGGATCCATAGCCCCCTCCCGCCCCCCCAACACCTAGCAATTCCATACATTCGACTCAATTTTTCGATTTGATTCCTTCGAACCTTGTTAGAATGCCCCCCCAAAACGAAATCCTAGATCCGCCCCTGTAATCGGGAAATGATAATAATTTTTCTATAAATTCTAACATAACCTAAATGCATTTGCCTGTTCTAGTAAAAAACATTATCAAACCTCTTTGCACATTGAAATATTGTACCCACTTACAAGTTTTAAACAGATGATACAAAAGAATTACTACCAGTTATATTAGCAACGTCGTCTCTATCTCTATGGGTCTCATAAACAAGCTCAAAGTCACAAAATGAGCTATGAATATAAGAGGGCTATGCTCGGGGTTTCTCTACCAGATCGAATAAGAAATGAGGAGAGACGAAAGAAAGTTACCGACATAGTCCACCAGATTAGCAAGTTGAAGTGGCAGTGAGCAGGGCACATAGCACGCAGAACAGACGACCGATGGGGCCAAAGGGTTCTTGAATGGAGACCACGAACCGGTAAGCACAGCATGCGCCGTCCACCCACGACATGAAATCACTAGTGAATCGATTTCTTCTAGGCAAGCGTGCTCCATCGCAGACCGCATCATCGCTTAACATCAGGCAGTCAAACGTTAGCCTATTACTATATAACAAAGAAAGAAAGAAAATATGGACAGTCCTGTCCATCAGTGTGTGATGGATGGACCTAAAAGAAACCGCAGGAAAACGCTGGATGCAGGCCGCTTCCAACCGGCCTTTCTGGAGATCAATGGGGAGGCCTATGTCCAGTAGTGGACGTCCTATGGCTGAAATTATGATGATGATTTTAGCAACGGTCCAGGTATTTCAGTCCAATTTTGGTAGAAACTTGTTTTTCAATAAATAGACACATTAAATTGAGAAACCTATTTTATTTATTTCGACGTTTCGGTCATGTTTACGTTCGTTTCGTGTAGTCGTTATTTCGTTGAACTAGGTAAAAAAACAATGGGTATGAATTTACCTAAAAGACGCTTCGGGGCATCGCTCACGGGCATTGAGAGAAAGAAAACAAGAATAGAATAGAATAGAATAATACTTTATTGTTCAACTGTGTACAAAGGTCTTAGGCTTATTAAGTAATTAGTCACAACAGTTGTGTTCATATAGAACATACAATAGAATTATTATAGAAATAAGACATTAACTACAATTATTATAAGCGCAACAATCGACCACGGGGGCTAGGTAAAAATATCAATGTAATACATAATTCTATTTTAGGTAATAAACAGTGTTAATAACTAGGTGTATTATAATTATTATTTATTTCTCAAAGTATTCTCTCATGTTGTAATAAGCTTTAGATATTAGCCAGTTTTTTAAACTCGACTTAAATTTGAAGCCGCTTAGAGTTTTTAACTCAGTAGGCAGATTATTATACATGGCGTTTATGAATGTACTTTTGTAGTACATGGCGTTATATATTTGAGGAATACGCATATTATATCGATATTTTGTACGTAGGTTATCAACTCGACTCGACTTAGCGTTGAAAGAACAAGTAAATTTATTTCTTCGAAGACAGCATGTTGTAATAACACAAAAGATTGTACAAATATACGCCAACGAGTTATTAAAATAAAACCTACTTACTTGTAATGTTAGTATGGAGAAAGAAAGCATAATAAAAATGGCTTCCGGGAGGCACTTTATGCGAAGTACTACTTACTAAATAAGTAAGTAAGTATATAAAAAGAAAATAGATAAAATTAAAGCAAAATAACATCTTACTGTAGCTTATACCGGCTTTTTACCGAAAAAGAATAAACCGGCCAAGTGCGAGTCGAGCTCGCGCACTGGGTTCCGTACCTCTATAAAATACAAGGGTGCAAAAAGACTATATTACGCTCAGGCGGTGACTCATCCAAGTACCAACCGCACCCGATGTTGCTTAACTTGGTGGTGAACAGAAATTTGTCACCGACTCGCACTTGGCCATTATTTATTATTTGTTGTTTTGATTTAGAGTGTGCGCTATTATAAATCATGCCAAGTTTGACGCTTGTGCGTATTACCGTTTTTACATTAGAGCAAATACAAAAATACGTTTAAATAACGCTTGTTGTATGGGGTTTTGTTTTTACTTTATGACTTTATTATTATTTCTTAGTTAATCTGCCATAACATTACATATTCTGCAAAAAAACAACTGGCTATCCAATACGGTTCGAAAGAAATGTAGGATGGACAGACAGACAACGACTTAGTACTAGGGTCCCTTTTACACACTTTGGGTACGGAACTGTTTTTTAACGATTACTTTAGCAAAGCTTGTGTTAAAAAACATTAAATACTATGTTGTTTGAGAAAAATTAATTAAATCTCTGATGTCGAAATACGCCAAATCATTTTACCTGTTTTTTTTTTCCTTTTACAAAAAACTGGATTTTGTGTTTTGATGGTTATTATATTATTTATGCAAACGGCGTTATGTTTCAAGCCCAGTCGTTATTATTTTAGACTCCTCTGCCGATCAAGGTAGAGCCATTATAAGCAGGCACGTAACTACCGCAAACGATATTTTCCGATCGGATTTTAAATCGGTATTACGAACATGGGGTTGGATTGAATCGCTTTGTATGCATGGCATGTGATCGCACATATTAAAATAGATATAAGCCTTGAAAAACATACGCAAGGAAGGTCTCGAGTATTGGCACCAACATAAACCGGTCAAGTGATCATGCACTGAGGGTTCCATACCACCACATAAATAGTTAACTACTAAAACACAAATAAAACCTATTGTTAACCTGTGGCCTATTATACTAGCTCGTTGGTGTCGCTACAAGTTTTTAAGTGTACGTGAAATATGAGAAAGTTAGCCGTGCCTCATCCACCAAGCCACCAGCTGAGCTGCAACCAGAACCAGCACCGGAAACCACCACCGGAAGGGGCAGCAGCGTCCTATCAGTACACGGTAAACGTACTGCGATCCCCCAGCCGCCATAATCCCCACGATTGCGTGGATTATTGCAGCACCTCTCTTGGCTTTTGCGGTAACAGTTTAGTGGTATATTGGACAAAAAAAATAAACACAGATACATTTTAACACAAGGCATATCGCCCTTGTTTGTCTGATCTGAGAGTAATAAGCTACGAAGATCGAACTAATTCACACCTGAATAAATGTTACGTCCCATAACACAGGCCATAATAAGCAATTATGATCTCCGCCGAGGCCATAACGCTGTATATTGAAAGCCATAAAACATATCCCTACAAACATACTTTCATATTTAGAACCCTATTTACAGGTGTATACGCTCTTTATGTTCTTTAATCTTTCGTAAATAGTCTGCAGAGTATTTTGTAACTTTGTCGGATAAATTCAACTTAATTAGATATTAGAGAATTCTAGACTTCAAATCAGTCAAACAAGGGAAACATGCCTTGGTAAAATTTTCGTTCGCGTTTAAAATTCGACATGATTATCCCACTTTATTTCACTTTTTTTTTTCTATACCTGCGCGACATGCAGATGGTAACAAAGTATAAATTGTATCATCACCAGGAAGCGGAATCTAATGGCAAAACAATAGAGATGGGTCATTGTATTTTATCGAGTATTCAGTCTATCGATACTTTTTAGTTCTGAACTATACACTCTGTGGTTGTTCATTTCTAAACTTATAAATGATGGTTTGCCTGATTTTTTAAAATTTGATTTCTGATTTGATAGGTATTTTTTTTGCTGAACACGTCGTCCATTCTTACGTAGTATTTATATTCTCTTTGTCGTCCATTGAAACCACTTTTTGCACAGACTTTTTGTTACAGACAGAGAGTAAATTTATGTTTTCTGACAAGTGACAGTAATTTTGACAGTACAATTTTATTTCTTAATCAAATTGACTTGTTGGAGCTTTCGTATAAGCCGAGTTGCGGCATCAAGCACTAACGAGCTAACAGTGCTCAACTAGCTACGTCCGCTGTTTCACTCGCGTGGATATTCTCTTAGTAACTATAGTTTTTTTTAATGGAATAAATTGCATCTAATGTTATTATCCGGCTTAATCCGTTATTCCGTTGCTGCATGAAAAAGAAACGAACAAACTGACTAACACATTTTTGCATTTGTAATATTAAGTAAGATGAGGTAGAGTAACGAACGAGCTATGGAAAGAGCTATCAGCGTTTCTCTTGTATCCCGATAGAAATAAGGTCGTTAACCAAAGCCATTGACATAACTCAGCGTATTAGCTAGCTAGATGAAGTGACAGTGGGCCGGTCATAACTGTCGCAGAACCGATAATCGTTCTAGAGGTGTACTAGAGAGATGACCACGAATCGGAAAACGTAGCGTAGGACGCCCTGAGACTCGACGGAATGACGATATACGTAAGGCAGTTGGCAGTGTCTGAAAGCGAAACGCCGAAGATCGGGCTAAGGAGCGGTGCTTTGGGGTTACTAATATTTATAACGATGATGAATTATGATTTTATGAACATAATGGTTCACCTTGGAAATTAAGTAATGCCTTCTGGTGTTGACTGAAGGTGGCAAACATGTACATTCGGTCATAAGCCATTTTCATCTACTAGCTCGTATACATTACTTATAATATAGTGAATTTTCAGGACTTCTAAAAATACGCATGCCTGGATGGCACGCATGGGTTCACTTTTGGGAATTTTTTCGGAGAGTTCGTGAGGAACTAGTTAAGGCACGCGGCATAAAAATCCACTTATATAACCTCAGACAGAACACAGTGACAGAACAGTGACAGTGTTCAGAAGACAGTGAACTCAATGTGGGTCAAACTGTGTGAAAATGAAGCTTTCCCCTTAGTAACAAGGGCAAGTTCTTTTCAGCAAAAGCTAGCTCTAAAATATGTTAAATGTAAGATTGTAACTAAAAAGTGTACCAGCTAGCTGATAATGACTAACTGTACATTTAGCCATGAATGTCATAGATTTTATAAAATAATGAAAATGTATACCGGTCGTATTGAGAAACTTTTTTTTATTGTTATAAATAGGCTTGCGCTTGACCGCCAACTCGCCTGGTGTTAAGCGATGATGCGGTCTACGATGAAGCACGATTGCCTAGAAGAAACCGATTCACTCAAAAAGATATTAGATATTTTATATATAGATATTTTTTCGAAGTCCGATAAAAAGCAACTGTTTTTCTAACGAATCGCTAGTGTGTTTCCGCATCTACGACGCTTTAAGTACAATAAGAAGTTTGCGATAAATTACTTTACTCTACCTTAGATATTTGTTAATAATGTTAATTTAGCCTAAACTGAAATAAAAAAATTATTACACTAAAGAGATTTTTAATGATAATTTGTAATAATGACATTAATTCCAAACTTTATTTGAAACTAAAATTAATGTGCAATGACTTGAATTCATTTACACATAAATTAAATATTTATATATGTAAATGAAATAAACAATTATACTCGTTCCCTTAGTCTACTTTGTTTGTTTTGAAGGTAGGCTTCAAAAGGTAACGCTTGATTCAATCAACTACTTTATCAGTGGTATAAAATAAAGTGCAAACGCAATGTACTGAAACTAATCCATATAAATGTCGCTTTTGTTTAACTAACCACATATCAATCATCCCGCAGAGTCACCGCGGATCATCGCCCGCCATCCGCACGTTTGCCCCCGACGGGCGCACTCTAGAAGCCGGGCCGGGAGGTCCACGGTCGCCCTCTCCCCTTCGAGCCGCCTCGCTTGACGTGCGGGCGGTCCCCCTGGCACATGGATCCCTGGCCTCGCTGGCTGACTCCCCTGCACCGACGAGCCCGAGACATCTGCCGCCACGATGCCTTTCACCCCTACTTATGCCGCCTAGGTATGTATTTACATGCTGCGCCCCGCGTTTTTTCAGTGTTCCCCATATTTTTTTGGAATTATAAGTATCCTATATCTGTCCTCATGATGCACACTGATTTCGGGTAAAATTTCATCAAAATTAGCTATTCACCTTCGTACCTTCGTAATCTCTTTAGACATTCTAATATATCCTTTTTTTGAAATATTTTGTATGAACTTCGTAAATGCGTCAAAATGAGTTTTATCTGTACTGTATTGTACGAATGCATCGGACGAATTAGGAAAAAAGATAAAGATCGAGATACAGCGTGAAACGAGTTAAAGAAATTAACTAGATGCACTAAGTGACGTACTTCTGAATGTGATCTATAACGGATAGCTGTGACTAAAAGGCGTCAGAACATTATCAGGGTAGGTAACTGAAAATGAATACAAAAATCGCCAAAAATTGCAATAGAATTTTTTCAAAACTCGCATGAGGATTCTTTATAAATCGTCTCGACCGATAAAAACATAATCGTGAGTGCACGCCGGTGTTATAATAATACAGTTTTTTTTTTTACTGCATGTCCTGAATAAGGGGAGGCCTATGTTCAGCAGTGGACGTCTTCTGGCTGATGATGATGATGATGATGTCCTGAATAATAATATGATACTTGTAGAAGAAAATTTGGTGGTTCAAGATTTTGTTAAAATTAGACACTGAGTTAGTAAATTTTTTAATAAGGTTATATATAGGTGCATCTAACACACTAGAAAAACATGGTATATTTGCACTATACGCATTGTAGTTAGATAAAGAACTATCCAAACTATACAAATTTTATTATAGAAACTGACGTGGTTTTCACACATTTTATTTATATTACACGGGAATTACTCACGTAAGATTAAGCCGGTTACTCCGACTATAGTTTCAACCGCATTAGGCAGTCTTTTTCAAGGTGAATGCGCGCGCGCGGCTGCGTCTCGCTTGGCACTACCAAGTGACCGAGTGACCGGCTTAATCTTACGTGATTAATTCCCGTGTAATATAAATAAAATATATATACAAAGTTTCTAACTAAAAGCTACACATTTCAAACATCCTAGACTATATATTATATTGTGTCTAACACTAACCAACGTTGTTTAGGTCCACAAACGTCCTAAGGCCAAAGCAAACAGTGAATGCCCTGACCCTACTACTCTTGTAGCTCGTGGGTAAACACTTGAGACACAGACAACATAAAAACAGATCTAACAACTTTAAAGAGATTGTGAGAACCACTGGCATTGATTCTGATGTACTCTAAACTAAATTTAACAAAATTTGACAGCACTAAAATTGTTGCCATCCTACTCTCACATATTAAAATGAAAAGAAAGGCAGATAATTTTAGTCCATAGTCATATCTATAAACGTCTTCTCTGAATAAGTAACCTGTTCGACCATGTCAGAGGCCTCTGGACGGCCTAAACTGGCCACTCAGTCTACTCGAATTTATTTTACCCATACTTCAGAATTTTCAAGCAAACGTATTTACATAGTGAAATCGAAGACCTTTTTTAAATCGGCCGCAAATGTCAAGGGTCTGCAAGATGGGGGCGTATTTTGCTTAGCAGCAACGAGAATCGAGAACCCAAGCTCAGGTGGAATCTCTTGGGTGGTGACAGTTTAGTAGACTATGAAATACTAAAATAACCATAGATTTATAAAAACATTGATGTTTGGCCTTGTACAAAATTCACGAAAACTATGTCCTGAGTGTACCTTTAAGAAAAATTAAGAAACAATGACACACTAATATAAGTGGTTTATAATAATATAAGTTATAATATAAGGTTTGCTCTGCCACAGGGGCGGATCCAGGATTTCAATTGGGGGGGGGGGGGGGGGGGGGGCATACTGACAAGGTTCGAAGGAATCAAATCGAAAAATTGAGTCGAATGTAGGGAATTGCCATGGTGGCCCCCATGCCTCCCCCCCCCCCCCTGGATCCGCCAATGGTTCTATATCTTTATCGCAGTTATCACAACGTCTTATTTAGCTTGCAATTGACGTAGACTAAATGATCAAATTATGTTTACCAACTGCCAAAAGTAGATTTGTAGGTATAGATTTAGTCCACAAAAAATCAGCTGTGCCATAGAAAACGCTCATTGACACACGTGAAAACGTACTTATGTTTTTTTATCGCGATTTCAGTGCGATGACCTCTTTTCGGCTTATGGTATATACATCCACATACAGTTTTAAACACATACTTAAATAGATATTAATAACCAGATATAGAACAAACTGAATAAACGACATCTTCTTCTTTCGATTCGATGTTCATTAAATATTTATCAATTATATTAGAGTCACGTGGGGCAAGTGTGCGCACTTAAACTTTCAAACGTCATAAAATGGAAAATCTCAAGTTAAATGAAACATAATGATATTTTTGTTGTTTTGTTGTTATCCTTGTTTTGTGGTATTTTAATAAAGAGTTTTGTATTGTAATGAGGTTAATTAGTTAACGTGTGTTTATTAATCAACAATTTAAACATAGAAACAATATTTGTCAATGGCACACATTCTTTAGAATTAAGCTAATAAAGCATAGTCGAAATGCGTACACTTACCCCAATATAGGGGTAACTGTGCGCAGCAGAACGTTTAAGTGTACGCAACATAAAAACGATGAGATTTTGAGCTATTTATTACAGTCAGACTCAAAAAATTTTACTTATTTATTTTTATGTTAGATATTTTTCTAAAAACTAAACTGTGACGGTGCTTCTATCTGGAGCCTTTTTCTGATAATCTCGGGGCATTTTCAATGTATTTTGTGATGTATTTTCGATATGTTTTTATATGTAGATTCTGGAACAAAATATTTCACTGTAAACAAAGCTATGATAACGCGGGGCGATGCGGGGTAAGTGTGTGCATGCGCACACATACTCGACAAGCTTCTGCGCACAGTTAACCCAAACCATCAAAACGGGATTTGATCAAAATTATTCATGATTGCGTCATTACAACAATTCAAACATTGTCATTAGTCAAACTGGATAATACGCGGCGCCCGATAATAAATAGCGATTTTTCAAAAGGATTATACGTTTACAAATGATTACATGGCAAATTTTACAAAATATTGTAATATTTTAAGCAAAAATCTTCACTTACCTGCCTGCCTAACATGCGCACCGCGACAAAATCTTGTCGTCACTCTGTCGAGCGAGAATGCGACAAGGCGCCTACGGTTTCGTATCGTCTGTCACGCTTTGGCACGGTAAAAAGAGTAGATAAAACTATGTCACGGCGCGCATGCTAGCCCGGCTGGTAAAATAAAATGGCGCGATGGCGGGCGGTGAGACACGTGCGCTTTGTACGACGTCACGCGAGGCACCGAATAGGGAGGATACCGTTTTCCAGATACTTAGCATGCGCACACTTACTCGCTGCGTACACTTGCCCCACATGACTCTATTATATTTATTTATTTTCAAATTAAGTTTCTAGACCAAAATTTTGCCACTCCAATGGCACTCTCCGTGGCTTCATTCTGGTCGTCTTGTGTGCAAGTTGTAGGACACACTGCACACTCCATCAAGTGTGTCATTGTCTGAGGGTTCACACCACAAAGACGCGTAAAATAAAGGACATAAACAACACAGTCACATCACAGTCTATATGCATGTGCTATATACGAGTATAATATTATTTTCCATGCAAAAATTTCATTCGTAGTCAACGTATGGAATGTATGGAACATCCGATATTATTTCGCGATTTAAGGGTTGGTCAGTATTAGTTCAAAATGCTGAGGACATGACCACCATTCGGCTTTTTTATATACATTTATTTCAAATAGCACACTAGAATACACTTTCGCTTAGTACCACTTTGATGTGTAGCCCTGTACACATAATATTAATATCTACTTAGGTAGGTACTTGATATGGAGGAAAGCCCCAGCGCGCCGCTCGCTCGAAAGCCGCGATCTCGGCTGTTCTTTCTGTTAAATTACCCCAGAGACGTGGGAAAGGTTTTCCTAGTGCTAAATGGATGCCTCTCCGGCAAATAGGTTACGGGAAGCTGAGATACATAAACAAATTGAATGATAGAGAAAGTCCCACTCCTTAACTTATAGAGCTTATAATAATGCTATATCTGAATACAGGGTTACATAGAAAAGATGTAAAGATGTTGTTTTAGGTAAAGAAATTTTCTTGCGCATTTTAAATCATTGTATCATCAAAATGGCGATCAAAACGTACCTATATCATAAAATATATTATTATAGAAAGTGTGAGATAGCCCGTTGATCCAGTTAGTATTGAACCTGCCTTCTGCGCTTGGGGGCGTGAGTTCGATTCCCACCTAGGACAAACATTCGTGTGATGAACATAATATATTTTGTGTTTGTTCTATATCTCGGTATTAATATTTATTTATGTATGTATTTAAAAATATATCATTATCATCATCATCAGCCAGAAGACGTCCACTGCTGAACATAGGCCTCCCCCTTTAACCTCCACACTGAACGACAGCCTGCCTTTTGCATCCACTGGATGCCAGCGACTCTTGCTATGTCGTCGGTCCATCTAGTGGGAGGCCTACCTACGCTGCGTCTTCCGGTTCGTGGTCTCCACTCAAGAACCTTTCTTCCCCATCGGTTATCGGTTCTCCGAGCGATGTGGCCTGCCCATTGCCACTTCAACTTGCAAATTTTAACAGCTATGTCGGTGACTTTGGTTCTTTGGCGAATATCCACGTTTCGGATTCTATCGCGCAAAGAAACTCCGAGCATAGCTCTCTCCATTGCCCGCTGTGTGACTCTGAGTTTTTCCAAAAGGCCAACAGTTAAGGACCACGTCTCAGTACCATATGTCATCACTGGCAACACACACTGGTCAAAGACCCTTGTCTTTAGGCACTGTGGTATCTTGGACGAGAAGATGTCACGCAATTTCCCGAACGCTGCCCATCCGAGTTGGATTCTTCGGGCGACCTCTTTGCCTAAATTGGACTTACCTAACTGAACAATCTGTCCAAGATAGGTGTAATGGTCAACAACTTCGAGAGTATCTTTCCCAACGACTACTGGCACGGGTTCAACATCTACAAAAAAAATATATACATATATATAATTATATGGATGTATATCAGTATCAGTCTCTGGCAGCCATATCACAAGCTTTGCTTAGTTTGGTTTGCACGGTCAGGTGACCGTGTGTGCAAAAATAACCCGAATATTTATTTATGTATTTAGTAAAAATAAAAACTCAAAAAAAGGTAAACTAGCTTTTAAGGGTTCCACTATCCACCTCCTGGCTCTCATCAGATCAGTTCGATTGTACCTACCAAATTATTGTATTGTCATCCGAATAACTTAATCATGCAAAGTTACAATAGATTAAAATCTACTTCCAAGATGTGTTTACTTTGTTAGTTATGTAGAAGTGAATAAAAGCGTTTTTCATAAAATTATGATTTCTTTAAAAACTTTTTATACACGAACTTTTAGGCGTCCGCCATATTGAAATTAGTGTGACCTCATTTTAATTTCCGTATTTTTCTCAGCAAACCCTTTCATGTGATACTCATATCATACGGGTGCATGAAAAATAACTGGCCCGTCATCTATGGGAGTCCGAACTTGTTTATATGGTATTCTCATAATTTTACGTAATAGATGATACTTTTTATTGGGTCACGGAGTTAGTTGAAATCCCCAACTCAAGGAATCTTAGTGCGCGAGATATGATTGTAAACACTAAAATTACAAAAATAAAAACGACTTATTAAAAACAAGCTTTTAGGCGTCCACCATATTGAATTTATTAAGACGGCGTTTTATTTTTTGTATTCTTCTCAGCAAACCCTTTCATTTGATACCCATGTCATAGGGGTGCATAATAATTAATTGGCCCGCCATCTTTGGGAGTCTGCAATATTGGATTTAAAATGACGTCACGTAGTTAACCATGCATTGTCATCCAAACTAAACGTGTATGCCAAATTTCAGCTCAATCATCATCATCGTCATTTCAGCCGTATGACGTCCACTGATGGACATAGGCCTCCCCCATCGATCTCCAAAAGAGCCGGTTGGAAGCGGCCTGCATCCAGCGTTTCCCTGCGGTCTCTTTTAGGTCGTCTGTCCATCTTGTGGGTGGACGTCCTACGCTGCGCTTACCAGTCCGTGGTCTCCATTCCAGAATCTTTCGGCCCCTTCGACCATCTGTTCTGCGTGATATGTGCCCTGCCCACTGCCATTTTATCTTGCTAATCCGGTGGGCTATGTCGGTGACCTTCGTTCGTCTACGGATCTCCTCATTTCTTATTCGATCTCGTAGAGAAACCCCGAGCATAGCCCTCTCCATAGCTCGTTGTGCGACTTTGAGCTTGCTTATCAGGCCCATAGTGAGAGACCACGTTTCAGTGCTGTATGTCATCACTGGTAACACACACTGGTCGAAGACTTTCGTCTTAAGGCACTGAGGTATTTTGGACGAGAAGACGTTGCGAAGTCGGTTCAACTCGATCGGTTGGGGATAACTGTTTTAAAATTCAGTTGCAAGATTTAACCCGTTACAATTTAAGTTTAAATAAAAGCTTGTAAGAAGATCAACTTTACGTACTGCTTGTATTTTTGTGCATAAAATTAAACCAGCTGCTCAGTGTTATATAAACATAATCCTTAGTTACTGAGCTCTTAAGCATCATTTCCTTGTTGCAAACAAAGCTCTGCCAGCAGTAGCAGCATCAGCTTTTAATTCATGGGTGAAAGTTATCCGAACTACCTACACCTAACTTTAAATAATGTGCCGCCGCTCAACAACTGTACCTACTGGTTTTAGCAACATCAAACACATCGGAGTCAGTATTACACCTTGAACAGTCCCTGTGTTGTCAGCTATAATAATATTAAAGTACACAAAAGATAGAAAAAGGTTTAATAATCAGAAATATTTATTAGCTATAAAAAATTGAAACATTAAATATTATTGGCAAGGCATTTTTACAAAGGTTTTGCCAAGATAAGAGTTAAAGCACAAGCCAAAGCCAAGCTCGGCCAAGTGCGAGTCGGGCTCGCGCACTGAGGGTTCCGTACCACCAAAAACTACAATACTATTTAAAAAACTTCAAAATTTGTAAAATATGGCAATTGAATTTTGTGAAATGATAAGGTCGAAGTTAGAACGAATGATAAGGTCATCCAAATAACAAAAATACCTGTTATAATTTGGTAAAGAACAGAAATTTGTCACCTACTCGTACTTGGCCAATATTTATTAATTGTTGTTATATTTTAAAGTGTGTTGTGTACTATAATCATGCCAAGTTTGACGCTTGTACGTATTACGTTTTTTACATTATAGCTAATACAATAATACGTAAAAAAATACGTTTGTTGTAAGGGGTCCCTTTATTTTTTTCTTTTTTATTATTTGTTAGTCAATTCGCCGTATCATTACCATATTCTGTAAAAAATCAACTGGCCATCTATTACGGTTCGAAAGATACAGCCGTTAATAGGTAGGACGAACGGACAGACAGATATCGTAGGCTTAGTAATAGGGTCACGTTCAGTGCCGGTTTTAGCACTACCAGCGCCCTGGGCGAGATTTCTACGGCGCAACCAGGCCCTAACCTAACGCCGGCACTGGTCACGTTTACACCTTTTGGGTACGGAACCCTAAAAAGGTAGATTACTGCATTACACTGTATCAAGCGTCAGTAGCATCAACTCTCTCGCTAAGTGTTACTCGACTGCGCTCCGTTAACTTCCATTCAGGAGACTTCGCGATTAAATACTGACAGGTAAGTAGGTCAAACTAACCTGGAATACTGAATGCTTTCTCTAGCAAGAACATTGGAAATGATAGATTGAATTAAACTGTCGACTTGAGAAATTGAGTTTTACGTCTAATTTTTACATAAGTACTTTGAAACTTTACCGTTTTTAACCGACTTCGAAAAAGGAGGAAGTTCTCGATACAGCCCTGTTTTTTTTCTATGTACGTCGATTACGCCGTCATCTGTCAACCAATTTGTGTGTTTCTTTCTTTTGTCATGTAGAAGAAACTCTCGAGGAGGTCCCACAAAAATTTCATTAAATTATGGCTCGGTAGTTTTTTAACTAACTCCAATAATATTGATAATTTCGCTCGAGCGCCTACGAATTTCGCGACAGCAGCATCTCTATATAAACTAGTAGTTCGCCCCGAACAGAGTTAAAGAAGGTTCCGAAGAAAGTTCCAAGAAGGAAGGTTTTAAGCATTCCACTATATCTTGGGTTTCATAAATAAAAAACGACTTAAAAAAACATTCAAGTTAATATACCACTACAAATAACAAAATTAAATGTTTACTAGCATTTTGAAGGCTCAAGTGCCATGTAATAAATAAATCCGCCACTGAAGCCCAAAGTTTTTTTTTTTTGAGCTTTGCATGCATTGCATTTTTTTGATATCGATATAGAATCAATTCTCTAATATCAATTAAAAGAGCACGACAACGGAACATCACGCATGTGGGAAACTCCTTAGGATCTCAGTTCAGTCCCTCATTTGAATTGTATTGAGATTAGGCACTGTTTTATGTAGCGTCGTCTCAGTCTCATAAAGTTCAGTGGTATGTGCAGAGACAGAGATCCCCTTAGGGAGAGCGGGGCGTTGTTGTTTTTGTCAGGCTTTGGCATAAAGCAGGCTTGCCTAGAAGAAACCGACTCACTCGCGACACCCAGATTGTAACTCACATCCATTCAGGCAGCGCATTCTGTTTTTTAAATCTGACTTGTCCTAAAATCATTGAGCTAGCCACCCAACCCTAAAACTCCTAAAATCATACAGCTAGCCACCTAACCCTTAAACTTCTAAAGTCATGGAGCTAGCTAGCTAGGTATATACCCAACTCAAAGTCATACAGCTAGCCACCCAAACCTTAAACTCCTAAAGTCATAGAGCAAAACATTTTTATTAATATGTCAGCAAAATGCCCTTGGTTACGTGAAACTACTACTATACAACATAAAGCAAATAACTATATGCTCTTAAAGTTATGGTGTTCGCAAATTTGTCTGAAAAGGCATTGTTTGAAGAGATCCGCAGTTTAGTACAGATACATCTGAGCGCTCTTAGTACCTATCGTATATTCGCACGGCACGAGCATGCATTTGTCCATTTTGTGCGCTCATATAGCTTCGATCAAATAAACATAGGATATTGCACCAGCCGCCCGACCAGGGCCTATTCTGAGTTGCTCCCATAGTAAAAATTGCTCATAATGATGGGTACCCCTTTCGGCTTAGTAAACCATTTCCGCGTAACCCAGTATACAAGGGTAGATAAATTCACAATTTCTTCCCTTCTCTCTATAGTAGATATCTCAGTCCTATTTTACATAGAGCGTCCTTTTATGGTTCTAGGCGCAAGACTCGTAGACGTATTGCCTGCTAAGTAACTCTCAACACCCTTGAATGGTTCGATATATCCAATCATGCCGTCGTTTCGTGGAGCGCTATTTTACAATCCTTGTAGGTACTACGACCCCGAAGGGCAGACCGGCGAAAATTGAGTTTGTCGTAATTTGCGCCGACGCCCGGGTACAATGCTTGATTAACATACTTTGCGATCGTTTTAGGTTTTAGTTTGAAATTCCGCGATTAGGGCCAAAACACATGGCACACGACATCAACGTCGCGTCATACTACGATGTGACGTCGTATCGTGGAAAACTACGACGTTCATCGCAAAGATTGAAGACAAATATCGTAACATGGAGTATTACATTTTACTACCAACATGTACTGGGTCAGCATTGTGGGTTACGGCCCATCCTCTCTCTATCGCTCTCTCTCTCTCTCTCTCTTTCTCTCTAAGAGAATGCCTGTGTCGCAGCAGTGGGAACATGATAGGCTGAAATGATGATGATGCTATGGAAAATTATGCTATGCTTTGCTATGGAACTGATGATATCTCTTCGCGATTGTAGATTTGAACAAACATTGTTTATCCAAAAAAACATTTGGCCTGAAATCTCTGACATTAGGATTGGCCTTTCGGCCACTGAAACTTAACTTCTTTGAATTTAACTTCGTTTAGGCAGTTTTACGTATTCCATCAATTTCCAATAGGTTTTTGCCGCAGTCAAAATTCAAACCTCTATTCACCAATCTACCATCCAATCTTTTTAATGCAATTCTGGCTTTCCGTTCCGGGTTGTTACATATCCGGGTTGTTGTCCGGTTACATATCGTCATGCCACGCTCACAAAACGTTTCACAGATGCATCTGTCTATATATAGTCTCTAACCCGACAGGCAAGTATGATGGCAATCACCTATGATTAGGTACTGTTATTTATACTTCTATGTCACGAAAATTACTCACGTATGATTAAGCCGGTCTCCGACTATAGTTTCAAGCTCATTCGGCGGGTTTTTTTTTCCAAGGGTCGCTTTGGACAAAGCAAGACCAAACCTTAGAAAAAACCTTGTGCAAAGGAGGGGGTTGGGGGGGGAGGGTTATCGCGTGCACTCACTTACCAAAAAAACCGCCGAATGCAGTTGAAACTATAGTCGGAGTAACCGGCTTCTTAATCATACGTGAGTAATTTTCGTGACATAGGTTAGTTAATTCCAACATCCCGATACTGCAAATTGTTCGAAACGTAACGTAAAACACACGCGAAAAAATCCGTTAAAAGTATTTAATTTCAATGTTTAGTATTCGCGAAAACCTAAGAAATCATTATGTAATTTAAACTCAACGAAATTTATAAAACAAGTATTTGTTTTGTTGTATGCAACAATACCCATTATTATATCAGTCAAACTACCATAATTGCAGACGAATAGACCGCAGCAACTCGTTGGTAGAAAGTAGCAGCGGCGTTGGACCTCTCAGCCCTGGTGCAAGTGCCGCCGCCATCTCCGCCCTCGGAGCACTGCAGCCCGACCTGTACACCAAGCGCGAAGCGCCGCTGGTGATAGAGCTCGAGGGCGTAGGACCCTCACTGGGCAGGATCCATTTGAGACTGAAGTACGACTTCGACCGGTCGGATTTGGAGGTCCATCTTATTGAAGGTACGTTCTATAATAAAGAAATATATTTAAAAAAAAATCGCGGGACGTGGGTGAAAATCAATAAACTAAATTCATATACTAATTTTACACTCTTTGTGGAATATCGTCTTAAAAAAATGGGACGATTTTCAATATAATAACCTGTGCAATAAAAAATAAGCATTAAAATCTGTTAACAATCGGCGAAGGTATTAAATGTGACACAAAAAATACAGTAAAATTGGGAAACACTGTTTAAAACTATTATAATGGTTGTTCACTACAGTTATATGATTATATTTTACCGTAATTAGGTTGCGGTTAGAGCACCCGATATTTCGGCGCAGTTATTTTCGGCATTACCTACATGCACTATGTTCAAGGGAAGACAAAACAACACACGAGAAGACAACTTCCCGTGAACATGCGGTGATTTTGATTTAGTATTTTCTAAATGACTTGATCGAGCGTGTTCGAGCTACGATTCAAGAAAATTTGTTCAGCCGTTTGAAGATCATCAGCTCTTTTAACGGGCGTTTTAAAATATTTGTGATTTACACTTGCCCATTGTATTTCCTCAGCCCATGACCTAGCAGGCTACGAAGCAGGCGGCTTCAACGATCCTTACGTGCGGGTCACGCTAATCCCGGAGGTAGACACGCGCGTGCGTCAGACCCCAGTGCATCGGAACGAAGCGAATCCCTTCTTCGACCAGCACTTCAAGTTCCCAGTCTCTCATGACGACCTCGCTGATAAGACTCTGCTGCTGCAAGTTTTCGATTATGACAGGTGAGTAAACTCTTCCAAGTGAAATAATCATAATCAGCCTATATAGGTATTAGTCTACTGCTGCTGAGGTACATAGGCAAAAGCTGAGACTGTGTAGCCAGCGATCTTTGGCTTTTCACTTCCTGCGGCTTACGTATATCGTCACTCCATTGAGTCGATGCAGTGCCGCAGGTATATAATAGATCTATTCTTTTCGGTTTGAATGGCAGACGGGGGGGGGGGGGTGCGGCGCCTGTCTCGCCCAGAGCTGGTAGTGCTAAAACCGGCACTGATCGGATATCGGATAAATATATGACCACCTCACTTCCACTTCAGTTTGCTAATAAAACCCGAGCTGAGTGCCTTGAAATTGTGGACCGCTCCATCTGTAAGTACGGCTCCATCTGACAGGTACGGCTCACTGGTTAAAAACTTTCATCTTACCATCATCAAACCCCGTAAGCGTGTTGCTGTCCATGTTGCGTTCTTCAGATGATGGTAACTAAATCTGGTTCATTTCTATCATCCAGCCATATACCATATCCAGTCTTTGACATCCTGGGTCTCTATTCCCTGGAATTCTGCCCTCGCGGACATGAAACCAAACAAAGTGAAGTGAAACGCTTGATGGTAATACAAGACGTTTTGTCGCTAATTTGACTGGCTAGCCGTTTGACAATAGCTCACCTTAAGTAAAGTGACGTAAAAGATAGACGCAGGCATTCAAATGAGGCTTTCAGATACTTGTAAACAAATCAACCAAGGGCCTGGTTTTTGATCCATCATCAAAATGAAAACTACCTAGTTAAAATTGCTAATCCAAATATTCCCCGGTTCCAGATTCTCCCGCAACGAAGTCATGGGCTCGGCAAAAGTTCCCCTCTCGAAGGTAGAAGTGGCAGGTGGCGCTGAAGTGTGGGCAGAGCTCTCCCGAGAGAGACGGCCGCCGGAGGAACTGCAGGAACTGCTGCTGTCCTTGTCTTACTTGCCGTCAGCTGAGCGGCTGACCGTAGTGGTGCTTAAAGCGAGGAATCTGTTGCCGCCACAAGAAGGAAAGGATGCTTTAGGTAAAGGATAACAGCAAGCGTGCTCCATCGTAGACCGCTACGTCGCTTACATCAGGCGAGTTGGCGGTCAAACGCAAGCCTTTTATTAGATTTAAAAAAAAAACATAGGCATAAATCTCATTAAAAGGGGTGCTTTTACACCAGAGATGTGCGAGGTAGCTAAGTGGTGTGCGAGAAGAAAATCAACCAATAGGAGGCGAGGTGAGACGGAATGAAGCGATCCTATTGGTCGATTTTTTCCTCGCGTTCCGCTCATCTTCATCGCACATCTGCGAGAAAAGATGTAAATAAATACCCTCACAAAACTGAAACCCCTGTTATTTTATTTATCTGAACAGAATGAGAGGTAAACTAGATATAATAATATGGAAGCGCTCAGATAGGTAATTGAAAAAAATTTAAGACTGTCTAGCTAGATAACTAGATATTAAACGCTAAAATCACTTCAGTGGGCGAAGTAGGTATGAATATTTACGTGCGTAAAATACGTATCAAATTTCATACGACTAATATATAGGTACTTACATGCTTTCGAAATTCAAAATTTGTATGGAATTTAATACGTATTTACGCACGTCAATACTCATCCATCGGCACTGCTCCTGTCGTAGTTTGAATAAGAACACATAAAGCTCACAAGAAAAAGAATTCAATACAGCGGCGGATCCAGGATTTCATTTGGAGGGGGGGGGGGCATCCTGACAAGGTTCGAAGGAATCAAATCGAAAAAATTGAGTCGAATGTAGGGAATTGCTCGGTGTTTTGGGGGGGGGGGGGGCATGGCCCCCATGCTCCCTCCTTAGTTTGTGACTCTGTGACCTAAGGAAGGGGGATCTAAAGCGGGGCACTGTGCCCAGAGCGAGCATGCCCTATAACTTTAACGTTAAAAACCTCACCGCGTCTCACCGCACGCAATTCCATTGGTAATTTCCCGCTTTAGGCCACTCTTCGGGCAAAGTGGGCATTTGATAGGATTTCGTAAAGTGTATCATAGTTTGTATTTTAGATATAATTTCAAATATGTTCTAACAGACGACCTAAAAGAGACCGCAGGGACGTCCTATGACCGAAATGGTGATGATGATGATAACTATTAAACTACGATGAATTGAGAATTCGATAACAACTTAAGTTGTTTGAATATGTTGACCTTTACACATATTTTTTTCACATCCTCCTTAGAGTGCCCGCTTTGGGCCCATCTCCCCTACTAGATATAGAAATATCAAAGTATAATATAACTATTTATGCTATTGCAGATGTATACGTTAAAGTGTACTTGCTGGTGAATGGAAAGCGAGTGAAAAAGAAGAAGACCAATAGAAAAGACCTGAACAGTCCTGTTTGGAACGAGGCCTTGTCGTTCAGTCTGCCTTCTGGCAACATTCAGGAAGCTTCTATTGAGGTAGGTTGATGTGGGCAACACTTTAGCCGAGTCCAAACAAATTTTGACTGACGATTAACTGTAGGCATGTGTATCAACCTAAAAGAGATAGCAGGGAAACGCTGGATGCAGGCCGCTTCCAACCGGCCCTTTTGGAGATCGATGAGCGAGGCCTAGGTCCAGCAGTGGACGTCCTATGGCTGAAATGATGATGATGATGATGTGTATCAAAAACAGTTTTGACAAAAAAAAAAAAACGTTTTTCAATTTGTGAGAAAAATTACTTCCTTTTTAGGGTTTCGTACACTCGTACCCTAAGGGTGTAAACGGGAAACGGGACTCTATTACTAAGCCCACGCTGTCTTTCTGTCTGTCCGTACATTAGTCCGTCTGTTGTGAACCGTAATAGATAGCCAGTTGAAATTTTCACAGAATATGTAATGTTACGGCTGATTATCTAAGAAATAATAATAAAGTCAAAAAGTATAAACGAAAGTGCTAATCGGGTTCTCATACAAATTTTTTTTACATTAAATTTTTTCTAGTGTTAATACGTAGAAACGTCAAACTTGGCATGATTATAGTAGGTGACTGGCGAGTCGGTGACAAACTTCTGTTCATTACCCTGTTATAACTGGAAAATTCGGTTACTTGTGCGACTTTATTATGTCTTCTTTAGTATGTCGTTTTTTTATTCCGTGAACGGAATCGAAATTGCATGTTACTGATTTTGAAGTCATTTTTTTAAATATTGTATTTGTCGTGGTACGAAACCCTCAGTGCGTGAGCACAACTTGCACTTGGCCGGTTTATTATGGTATCGTATCAGCAATCGCCAGCACTATCACCAGTCTTTGTTTTCGGGATCGTTTCCCATACACCCTGTATAGGGGTGTAGAGGTCACAGTTCGGGCGACACTACTTATATTGTTGATAGGATCAGGCTGTCACTTTGCGGAAGTCCATTAAAAAAATAAAAAATAAGGTAGGTAGGTAGTTTAATTGTTTATTTCATTTAAATTTCAATTAAATAATATTTATAGTCATTGCATACTAATTTTAAAATTTACAATTAATTTATTTAAAATTAAAATCATTAGTACAAAGTGCAGTTTATTTCATTTAAATTTCAATTAAATAATATTTATAGCCATTGCATAATAATTTCAAAATGTACAAATATTTTATTTAAGATTAAAATCATTAGTACCTACAAATTGATATAACGAATTTTTGTTACAGATTTAATTAATTTTGTTTCAGGTTAGGTTTTTTTTTTTATTGATATTAATATTTTATTTCAGGTTAGGTTTAAATTAGCATCACAAATGTCTATAGAGAAAAATAATTTATCCCAAAATCCTTATTGTACTGAAAACGACGTATAAGCGGAATTACACTAGAAATTCGTCATATACAAACTAGTTATATTGTTTGTTGCAGGTGTGCGTGGTGGTGGGCGGGGGCGGGCTGGTAGTGGGGTGGTGCTGCGTGGGCGCCGCCGAGCCCGCCGCCGAGGGGCGCCACTGGGCACAGATGGCGCACCACACGCGCAAGGCCGTCGCCATGTGGCACACGCTCAGATAGACACACTAACTAACACACCACTGTCACACACTATAGCATGCACAAAATATCTCAGGACCAACACACATGGACACGACGCGACCTCGTGTCGTGCCGTAAATATATTTTGCATCATCATCATCATCATCAGCCATAGGACGTCCACTGCTAGAAATAGGCCTCCTCCATCGATCTCCATCGGGGGCGGTCCGCCCCGGGTGCCAAGCACCAAGGGGTGACAACGTGGTGACAACTCACTCGAGCCTACTGGCGCATCTCATCTGCCCGACGAGAACGGCGCGGGCGGAAGGGGCTAGTGGAGTGGGGCTAGTGAATTTGGCCCCTCCCTCCAACATGTGTCAATCACATGTCGTGACATGACACAAAAGCATGTGTCAATCAAAAAAACACGTTTACCTTGTACCTATTTGTTTTACTTTAGGGGTACTCAATAGAAAATCGCTACGCCGCCACTGAAACGATGCGACGCCGTGTCGCCTGGGTGTGTTCGATCTAACGTTGGCTACCATAGCCATACTTACAAAACAATCACACTGTACCATCGGGATACAATACCTATAAGTAGTCACAAACATGCCAAAAAATGTCCGACCAAAACTCTGCGCACGCTACGCATTGCGCTGACTTTTTGGTAAGTTGCTAGGCAACCGCAATCCAACTACAACGCTGCCCAATGCCAGTGCTGTGATGACTGTGTCTTAATTGGAGTAACTGTGGCATTGTGAATTATATAATTGATAAAACACTGTTTTAACCACCACCAACCACCAACCTAACCGTACCATGGTAAATATCCCGTAAATAATCATATAACTTTTTTATATAACTGACTGTTTTCACTTAGAGATTGTGACTCTGTAGGTATTGTATCTCGATGCACTGTACACACATATTGTATAGTTTACAATACTGGCAAGTTTTTGTGTGCGTAACATTACCATGTTCATCACAGTTCAACTCGGATCCGGCAGACTCATTGGCGGATCCATTGGCGGAACACCTAGCGATTCCATACATTCGACGACCAACTTTTCAATTTGATTCAGGTGCACCATGTCTGAATGCCTCCCCCCCAAAATGAAATCCCTGAATGCCCCCCCCCCCCCCCCCCCCCCCAATATTAAATCCTGGATCCGCCCCTGGGCAGGCTTATTATGGGCGTCCGTTCGTGATTCGTAATGTGATCGCGATCGTGTGCCATCACGCGCGTGGTGCGACATGCATGCAAGTAATAACATGCTCTGTAATAAGCCCGCTGATTATCCAGCCATTAGCCAGACGTTCATTGAACGCAGGGCGGTTTATGTTCTAGCCACCGCATAATTGCAAAAGGCATACGGCGCAAGACCAATTTTAGATATCAATAAAAAAAACAGGTAAGTAACAGTATTAACTGCACAAAAGCAAATACTTTGAGAATATTCATGTCTGTCAGTATTGTTCAACGTTTATCTACCTAAGGGCTAACGTACACTAAGTTGACAACTAAGACAAAATTGACCATAGCATTTTTATCTTTATCATTACTGTACCCTTAGTACAAGTTTTAATAGTATTCGAAAACTTTTTTCGTTTACGTATTGTTCAATACATTGCTGGGCTGAAAGGTATTCGAAAACTTTTTTCGTATTAGAGTGAAGCAATCTATACCGCCGAATACTACAGGTTTTAGTTCCTCCGCGTTTCCGCTGGAGGCGCTTTACTAAAATGTATAGAACAATACGTAAACGAAAAAAGTTTTCGAACTATCAATTCTGGGACTAAGCGTACTGAAAAAAAAAAAACGTATAAACTTGTAAGAGGCCTACAATAGCGGTGTGAATTTGCCCTAAACCTAACGCACAGTACTTAGTACCTACCTACGTATAAGGGGTGCAAGTACCGTTCTTTATCGATCGTCAAATTCGCTAAAATGCCATAGAATCGATCACAGCGAGTACTGAAAAAATGGCATATTATCGAATTTGACGACCTCAACTGTCAATTTGGCGATCGATAAAAGAACGGTACTTGCACTGCAGGTATTTCACCAAATCATAATAATCCAAGCTGCCTAAATCGTATTTCATCAAATACAGTGAGAAGAAAGGCTCTAAAATAAGTATTTAAGTATAAATATTAAATTAATGATTGTATCTTATAATTGTCTATACTTATAAAGTAACGTTTGTTTACTGACGCTGCGAACTGCTAAATAGTACGATGTTACTACGATTAGAATAAATGTGATCAAAATATGGAACTACATCAGAACGGACGTCTTATTCTCTCTGCGTTTTTTTTTTTCGTGTTTGTCTATTGTGTTAAAAACAGACAAACACGATTACAGCTATCACCCGGACCCTACGGACCAACATTCATTACCCTATAACGTCGCTAAGAAACTTACCTACCTATGCTGGAATGCGCACGTGAAATGGAATTTCAGTCTGACGACAGAGGAACCCTCTTGTCTCTTTCTTTCAGATAATCTCAAGGGTCATCAAAATATGACTGCTTGACAACGTATTTAATCATATTGTATTGACCATGCCTGCCAGAAAGGGACATAGTGCTCCCAGTCCTATCTGGACCAATTTCTGTATAGGTATAAGGTACCTATACAAATTTGATTTTTGACTCTACTCTAACGAGCTATTAATTTTATTACAACAATCATCAATATACGATTAAATAACTTATCATTTGATCAAATACCTTTATTTGTTTGATATTAATTTTAAATTAAAATGCAAATAACAGCAGTGGGAACATGATAGGATGAAATGATGATGATGATGATGATATTTCTAATTCGAACCATTTTTTATTCATGGGTGATCAAAAGACACCAAAACGATAATTTTAATCGAGTCGCCTATTGTCACCTAGGTGCAGGTGATCAAAGGATACTCAAATAATAATTTAAATGGAGTCGCCTATTATCACCCAGGTGATTATATTCCCAGGAGATCAAAGTCGACTAAAGAGTCGACTTTTAGCACCCAGGTGATTAAAGTGGAATAGACCAATTATATATGGATAATAAAAAATCAATCACATCAATATTCTACCTCTAATTACAACTCTGTCCCAAAAAATATTTATATTAAGTAGGTAGTCGTTTTTTAGCAGTTTTTTTATGTTTAAATTTGAACGGCTGTCAAGGCATTTTTGTAAAAAAAAATGTTGTAGCCAGTTGCACCCATATAAACGAAACGTCAGTCATTCGAAATCAGTTAGCAAATGTGATGCGGACCAAGAGCTTTGAGTCGTAACCCAAAAAGGTAAGGTCCAAGTTCTTTAGATGCGGAGTTCGACGCGTTGACATAAATACCTAAAAGTCTCAATATAGGTCCCTATTCGGTCATATCTGCCTCGGCGCTAATTGGGTTCTAACACGTACGGTTCCACGATTTTAAATCTTATGGTGTTTCTGTTTCTGGAAGCACCTTTATGGTTCTTAGTGCGTTTCGCAACGTCAGTAAAGCGCTGCGTACACTCCCTGCCTTCCTGTGTACTCTGAACTATATATACTGTTCAATTTAGACTGTGGGCTCTCAACTCTTACTTATCTATACAATAACTGTTCTATTTATATTGTAAAATATACATAAATATAGATACATTTATCGTATCTTAAAGGTACTTATGGATAAGAATTTTAAACCTTCGTGTCTGGAAGTGAGCTTTGGAAACACCAAACAAATCTTATGAATCAATCTTGGAAAAAAAAGTTTAAAATATTTGTCCAATAGATGTTTTAAACATTGTTGTATACTATGCCCACAGTCCCTTTTGTAAGTGCTGGTTCGTACAGTAGGCGATCCGATCGTACGATCTGAAAATCGCTGCGATCTACGTAAAATACACGGATCGGAACGCAGCTACTGTGGGCAACAATGACAATCATAACCACTTGACTGCTCGTCCTTTACTCTGCATGAGGCAAAGGTTCTAACATGTCAACCTAAACTATTTCGAGCGGGGCCAATCCTAGTCGCGAATTGAATGAATGACTTTTGATTCTCCAATCACAAGCGTCGAGTCGCGTAGTCTCCAATCACAAGCTGCCCCCCGCGACCGCCGTGGCATCATTTTGCAAAAGGGAATTTTGACTACATGTGCGATCAAGTGGTTATATATTATCTTTGGTGGGTTGCGCAACGCCCGTGTACATGCATATTCAGATCGGACCGATCCGGTCGCTTTCTGTGTGGCCGAGCTCTAAAATAGTTAAAATAAATGTGAACTTTTAGTACCTAGTTATAAAACGACCCCCTTATGTTTAAAGGGTTTTATGAGAATATATCGAATTTTATTCCTATACGTACATAATACATCATCTAAGTGTATGGTATGTGTGGAGAAAAGTATTTTACTTTGTATTTTCTTTACAATGTCTGAATAAAATGTCTTATTTGTAAGGAATGTGTCGTTTCATTTCTGGATAGCCTATCGTACACAATAGAACAAAATTTGGTAGCTACCTGTATTTATTTTCACTTGTAAATAGTTATTTGTTGTACCTATTAGGCTGTGAAATTGTTATTTTGGCGAGAGTGCCTGGTATGGTATTAATCCGGAGGCAAGCGAAGCATTAAATTGAACCACGAGTGAAGCTTTTATCAAGGTGTAAGAGCCTATACATCTAATGAGGATCCGATTTCTAATCTACGAAATAAAATCCAGAATATACATATAATCGTTATTTTATTTAAAACTTTTTATATTTGTACAATATTGATAAAATAATATTTTAAATTTAACTTAAGTAGGTACTACTTATTTAAAACACGACACTTTACCGAGCGTTGGAGATCGGAGGCACACAGCTGATGGTAAAGCGAGAGTCTTGTCCTGGGCACTACTAATGCACTAAGAAAGTTACTCGAAACTTACCACTCCCGAAGCCCGTGCGCGGTGAGCCCACAGCTGATGGTGACCGCCGCGCGAACTAGAAGTAGAAAAACATATAAACACCTGTAAATAAATAAAATAAATATTTGGGACATTTTTGCACACACGGTCATCTGACCCCAAACTAAGCAAAGCTTGTGATATGCTTGTAATAAATTGATCGCAGCTTTCAATATGAAATTTAATTTAAATTTAATTTGAAACAATAATTTGAGTTTTATTTCAGAAACTGAAGTGGTTTTGAAGTAGGTACTCAGGTAAGATTTAGTCGGTTACTCCGGCTATATATAGTTAGTCTCAATCGTATTCAAAATGAGTACGCGCTGCAACATAGTCTAGCTTTTTTTTTAGCTTTTAATCACAAGTGAGCAATTCCCGTAGGTATATGAAAAACAAAATTGACCTTAAAAAAACACCAAAAAACTTATACCTACTTTGAATAGATGAAGTAGGTGATATTGGGTAATTTACCTAGTCATTTTTGTGGTAGATTTAGAGGCAATATTTTACTAGATGTAGTCAAAGATTATTATACTAGAGATGTAGTACATAATGTCAGTAATTGAATAGGTAAAATAGGATAAGAATAAGCTAGCTAACTGCATCATAAAGTTATTTGATTTATGATACAAGCTACATTTTGTACCATAAACAAAATAGGTTTGCGCTTTTCGCTTGCCGGCATCTCGCCTAATGTTAACCGATGATGCGGTCTACGATGGAGCACGCTTGCCTAGAAGAAAACGATTCACTCTCGACTTGAAGACCCTCAGATTGTAACTAACGGGGTACCGGGGAACACCCATACAGGCAGCGAATTCCACATACTAGCAGTTCGCACAATAAATGTGGAATCAAAGCGCTTCGTACGAGTTTTCGGAATATCAACCATAAAGCGGTGTCTATTTTTCGATTATATTTGCTTGGCTCTCTCATACAGATAAACCAAACTTGGAACTCATTATTACGAGCGACAAAGCTCAGGGGGCGTACCACGTTAAAAACATTCCTAGGTATTAATAATCATTATTTTTTGTCTCACTCTCGGCAAATGAGAAAACAAACAAAATTCAATGTAAGATTGTTAAAATAATGTGTTTGATATTGTTGTAACCTCAGGGGCCTTACCGGCTACCTGTTTTAAGCCATTCGGTTTCTGCGCGACCGCAAACAGTATCTCGGCGGGTTCACGTTCGCGTGATTTTCCGCACTACGCTTTTTCAGCGCAGTTTTGGCTGTTCGAGACCGCGTTAAGAGGTAGCCATAAAGCCCCAGGTATAAATTTTACTAGCTGTTGCCCGCGACTTCGTACGCGTAGATTTTCAAATAAACTTTCTACATCCATTTGCACCCCTTAATTCGGCCCTTTCGCAAAATCTTGGCCGAACTACACCGCATAAGGAACCTGGTAAATTTCAGCTTCGCAGGTTTGTAGTCGCCAAAATCACGTAATGAGTCAGTCGGCGAGTTTATTTCGCTTACATTTATAGTAGGTATATATTGTAGGTAGATTATTTACTCAGCTCGTTGGTTATCACCAACAGCGCATGCGTCATCATGTTTCAGTATTGGAACTGATAAGAACAAGCAACAACACTGATTGCAAGCAGGCCAACACAAATAATTGGCGGATCATATAATATTTAATAAAACACTAGACTAATTATCAAAAAAACTGATTAGTATTTTGACAAGTATTTTATAAAGGAAGATTTGCACCGAACGACTCGCGTCGGGATGTTTTTTACAATGCAAGTAGTACTTACTACCCGCGTAGTATAAAAAATCGCTACAAAAAAATAACTACTAACAGGTTTATTACTCCCACTAGATGGACCGACGACATAGTGAGAGTCGCTGGCATCCAGTGGATGCAAAAGGCAGGCTGCCGTTCAGTGTGGAGGTTAAAGGGGGAGGCCTATGTTCAGCAGTGGACGTCTTCTGGCTGATGATGATGATGAGGTTTATTACTATTAGTTTAACATGTGGACTGACGACATCAAAAATAATGTCGGGAACGGGTGGATGCGAATAGCGAGAGATCGGGGAGAGTGGCATAAGCAAAGGGAGGCCTATACCCAGCAGTGGGTCACTCAGGGCTGATGCTGATGATGATGATGAACAAGTTTATTAGCTTGGGGTGTACCAAGTCGAAAGGAGGTAATTGTTATCGTCATTATGAACAACTTTTACTATGGGACCAATCCTTAAAAAAAAATCATTCGCACTTGACGAAATGAATGGAACAGCTGTTTGTGATTCTGTTTCATCTAGAACCATATATATTGCATTGCGACGCCAAAAATGGCAAAGACCGTGCACACCGGCGGCCTCACTTGAGAACTAGTTCCTATTCCAGGCTAGGTGTGTCTGCCATCCTTCACCTTCACATAACATCAGTTGTACTGTGGTCAAACGCCTAACCAATCTACCATAAAAACAATAAAGTTCATATTAACTGGTACTATATATAAATTATAATGCATTTAAATACTTTACACATCTCTGGAGGATCCATTAGCAGTTGTAGGAAGGATGGGATATGCGGTGTGTCTGTATAAAGTCTGTATTTAGGGCAGTATGTGTGTGCGAAGTGTGTATGAGTGGGGGTGTCATTGTGCTGGGGTGGGAGTGTGTAAGTATTTGCAGTCCACGTCCTTGCACTGGCCGCCGACTTCGAACGGACACAAGATCGCGTTCGGATCTGCTTGCCAACTGAAAAATATGCACAAATTATTTACAAGAAGCGTTCTTAGTGGATAGACTTTTAATGCATACTTACATCACCGTAGAAGGGGCGATGAGTACGCATACCGCCATCCACTAGTCAATCATAACGACAGGCATGCAACTGTTTTAATGCACACTTTCTTGCTTGTCTACGATTACACCTAATGAACAACAATCGTTATTTAGCTGATATTACAGACCCTTCAAAGTATAGACCCCGCGAGTTCATCTAATATGCATGTCTGTGGTCGTTTTAAGATTTTTTTTCTTCTCTTCTCTTGAGAGCATTCTAGCGTCGCTGGCGTCGCACGTCTTGTGCATTTGCCAGTGTCATTACTCGACGTATTAATATATTTTCAAGTTTTATTAGATTACGTAAAATAAGTCAGAGTCAAGCAAAGTCACGGTCAAGTCTAAGTCATGCCCTAGTAAACTGGTAGAGACTACTAGAGGCTTCTATGGAATTTTTGAAATCGTCATAAGTTAGATCTAGCACGCCGCATAATAAAGTTCGAGCTCTTGGCAGTAACATGTCAGAAGTGAATACAAAAATGTCAAAATGCGCCATAGTTAACTGTAAAAACTCTATTTGGCGGCCACGTAAATAAAACATGTCGCTTCATTGTATTATTTTCTGAAACTTATGTATTTTCAAGTATTAATGCTTTATACGCATTGGTGGATTATTATTTATTAAGTGTTCGTGGACGTGCCCGAGTGTGGAAAAGTGAAACATGTATTTTCGTGGTGTTTCCAAAACTCCATAGAAGCCTCTTGTAAAGCCTCTACCACTTTACTTGGGCATGACTTTGACTTGACCGTGACTTACTTTGCTAGACTCTAACTGCGACTATGCCTTATTAGACGATATTGAATGAAGTTTGATAATATTTTAATACTTGACACTGGCAAATGCATAAGAAGTGCAACGCCAAATCCTCACAGAAGAAAGAATTAAAAAAGACCATTCGAATGGAGTTAATCTACCACTAAATTTCACTCGTGACGTCTTATAAGTACAAAAAATTCGGCACAGTCATCCAACTCGTCGAGTTTCATACAACTCGACCTGATCGCGGTGTCTATCCTGTAAAGGTCTGTGGCTGACATTCAATGCACAATGATCACCTCCACGTTTCATGCTGAAGTAAATGTTTAGAGACACTGATAAACCTTCACTTGTCATTCACAATCATTCTTGCGAACGTTACATGTAAAAGCTCCAATGACATGAGCATTTCATCGAACAAGAGCATTCTAGCTATAATTATAATAAATTAAAAATAAATAAATTGCTTGAATTTTTTTTGCAATTTTTTTTGTTTATTTTCAATTCGGCATGCTCGCAGAATGCAAACAAAATAAAACGAAAAAAGTTTATTTTTCGAGTTTTGCCAGGTCATAGTTGTGTAAAAATTAATTAATATTTAGGGCCCGCATACCATACAAGTGCGTGACACGTGGCAGGCATTACATTACATTAGTGGTACATTAAATCAAGATTTGTGAGATCACGTGTCCTTCACTTAGATGGATTTTGGGTAAGGGTAAGATGAAACGATTTTTGACGAGAATTTTTTGAGATGGAACTTTTAGACCACGCATTTACTTAGAACGTTCTCGAGAATTATTCAACAAAGTTTGTATTGGAGTTTGGTTCTATTCTTTGTTCAATTCGAAAAAAAGAAGAACGGTGAATGCTAAATTTTGTGTTGCATGTGAATGCTCAGGTCCTATCAGCACCTTAAGTATGTGATGACATATTAAGATGATCACATGACAAGCAAAGCTAAGCAATAATCGATTATACTTCATGAAAGCCTGCACACAACTTACGAGGTAATTCCCAATGCATCTAATGGGGATTTATAATCATCGACGGATATGTAATATCGTTTGTTCCCGTGGTCGCATATCGCTACCAATTCCGCATCGATTTGAGAATTCCCTTCTTTGTCTTCTGCAGTATTCTGGTCACCATCATTTCCACACAATCGTATGCTCTGTTTTTCTAATTGTTGTTCTTCATTTTCAGTGCTATTATTGGTTTCAATAATTATATCATTGTCGGCATCTAAATTGGGTATTTCAATGACCTTTCTGTTACTATTAGTGTCCATCTGTACAGACAATCTTGGAATATTTACAGTTGTTTCATCAACAAAATCGTTTAAAACACTGATTTTCACAGCTTTTTGGACAAGAGTGTTTTTGTACTCGTCTCTTGGATTGTTTTCCTTTTGTAATTTATTTGTGAGAGCTTTATTACTTAGGTGACTCAAATGCGGTATGCGACCATTTACTTTGGAATGTAAATAAGTTGTAGAGCTGAAATGAAGAGATTAAAAAAAAAGATTCCTATCACACAGAAAAACAAAAACCAGTGAAAGATTAATAATTATTTAGTGAAAAACAAAAGGCAACAAGATGACTTACTTCATCAATAGTGATTGATGTTGCAATCTAATTTTGCTCAAACTAACTTGGACCGCTTTCTGTTGTTTCTTGTTCAAAGTTATAGCAGTGCTAATATTTCGAAGTTCTGTAGCAGCTATTTTATACCTCTGTGATAATTTCGTAGCCTCGTCTTTTAATTTTAACATTTTAACGGATTCTTCTGCAATTGTTTTTCTGAAAAAAATTAACAGGTCGATTTCAGGGCTGAATTAATGTGGTGTCAAAGAAGAATAAGTATAAATACCTGGATTTTGCAATTTGTTCTTCTAAGTTGTTATTTATGGTAACTGTGTCTATTGTAACATTGCGTGGTTTTAACGTGTCTTTTGCATGCTGTTGTTGGTTTAGTAAACTCAGTGTGGCTTGTCTTGTCTGTTTCATCTTCTCTAATTCAGCCATTCTCCGAACTAGATTCCTGTACTCTATTTGTTCTGATTTAGGTAAATGATTAACAGCCTGAAACATAGTAAATTGTCAGTAATTATTAATACTAGAGCAGAAAAATCCAAAAATGTGTGTATACTCGAACCTTAGCAACATATTTGTTCTGCTTCTTTAGCACTGGCGGTTTTTGGACAACGTCAGGGAGTTTTGACTTCTCCACTTCCATACGTGTTGACTTTAAAAACTGATCTAATTTTTGCTGGAAATCTATCTGTTCCGATAATTTCATATGCATTTTTGTCAAATTTTTTGTTGCCTCATGTTCTCCCTCTGAGTCCGATTCACCAAGCTTAATAATAAACTTCTTTGCTTCTGGGACATTAGCAGTATTGGCAGCAGTTTGTGCCGTCGAGTTTTCGCTTTTAACTTCATCAACTATTTTTACACCTTCTGTATTTACAAGATTAGTCAAATTCTTGCTCAAAGAGGTAAGAAGTTTAGCTCTTAACAAATCTTCATCATCATCCAGCTCATCTTCTTTGGCAGCAGAGTTGATTTTATTTATGGCACAGTTTATCAAATCTTCATTTTTGTTGCTATCATGAAGTCTTGAGTTATGTTTCATTTCATTTTCAACATTACAGTCTTTTACTTTCTCTTCTGCATCAGAACCCATATCCATGTCCACTGATTCAATATCAGTATTATTACCATCTTCTTTCATTGGAAATAAATCATTATCATTGAGCAAGTCATCTTCTAAGGTAGAAGGATGTGAAAGCTTTTTTTGTCGCTTCTGTTTTTGCTTCATTTCAATAGCTTTTTTCAACAATGCTGATTTAAGACAAATAAGTCTTAATTCTGCTGTATCACTATCTTCATCTTCTGACACAAGCTTTTGTTCATTTTTATTAGGTTCAGGAGCTTTAGATAATGTTGGCTTTGATTTTAGAGCATGTTGCCTTAGTAACTCTAAGTCTTCGTCTGAATCTTTTTCAACTTGTACTTGACACTGCTTTGCATCTTCTTCTATTCTCAATTCATCGACTTTATCTTTTTCTTTACTCTCATTTTGATCATCGTCGATTATTTTCACATCATCATCTGTAGACACTTCTATAGATTCACAGATGGTTTTGTTTTGGTCTTTAAATATACTATCTGTTACATCAATGCTTATGGGGTCATCTGCGTTTACTGATGATATTGGGGAGAGCGCTTCAATTAGATTTATATGGTTGTTAGGAGGTATTGTATCTGTACTTTTATCATAATCAATAGGATGTATGTGTGCTTCTGACCAATTAATCATTTTATGCAACCTAGCACTCAGAGACGACTTATCCGCTCCTCTATGTACAATCTTCACTGCATCTGCCAGCTTTTTTCTTTTATTTCTATATTCATCCTCTGATTCATCACTACTTTCACTAATAACTTTGGTACTCAATTTCTTTTTGCGAGAATTTTTCTTTTTTTGACTATCTTTCTTTCTTTTCACATTGTTTTCATCGACATGTGGTAGCTCTTTCCTTCTTTTTTGTTTAATATATGGTTTTACATGTCGCTGTACTTTTAAATTCTTATATGTACCATGAGTGTGTGAATCTTCTAACTCAATTGTAGAAACTTCAGATAGATCACATAAAACTTCTCTCTTTTGTTTTGTACCTAGAATTTTAATAACATGCAAGATACCTTATAAATATGATACGGATAAGAGACAGGAAACAATATGATGTGTATCAGTTTAAATAACAGTGTAAGAATTACATCATGGCTTCTGAACATAAAAGGATATTTTGTTTACATTGTCTTCTTAATTATTAAGATAATTGATTGCTTATAGTTATGTAATTGGAATACTGGTCTGGAGAAAGATAATCAAAGTTTAAACAGTGTTAAATATAGTTGATTTTCCAAAGTGTGTCACATTAATGTTTTTTAGGGATCTGTAGCAAAACTGTAATGTATTTACTAGTAAAGTATAAAATTTACAAACAACAAACATTAATATTGATACAAATAACAATGCTTATTGTGTATAGTCTGTTACGCGCTCTGAGGTTTCCGTCCAACGGAACCCTTAGAGCACGAGTCCTACTCTTACTTTTTTGTGTTTTTTTTTATACATCACAACACACACTTTCCACACCAACACAACAACAACATCTAACCAACAACTCCAATAACAACAACACAGCAGTAGCACAGACTTAAAGTCCAGTTATTCAATTGGCTCATGCAGTTTTCAAACTTTATTATGTAAGTACATGTACTTCAGTACAAATGTATAGTGTTTGTGACATTTCACTCAATGAAGTCAAAAAGGCATTTTGACTCATACAACAATGAACCCAGGAAAAATTATAATTAATTACATAGGTGTGTAAAAAAGTTGTATTGTATAGGTACATAGTTTAACAGCATTGTAATTCTGAGAACAATAGTACCTACTGATCTCTGTTTTATAATAGGTATGCATGTTAAATTCTAATGTGCAAATAAACATTAATTATTATGTACTTTAACCCTATTATGTACTTATTTACTATTGATAGGCCATGTGAATTCTTATTAGTATAACCAAACTCGATAATAATATTCAACACAGAATAAGATCATTCATAGTCTGCTGAGGAAGTTTTGGGAAGTTGGCAAATATTTGCAGAAGTCAGCCTAGGTCGGCCAGGCATGAGGCAGCCTGGAGCCCAATCAGCAAGACTGACCGACTAGAGCGTGCTGCGCCGCGACGAACTTTTAGTCTAGCGGGTTTGTCGCGTTAAGTTTTGTTTCATTTGTTCAATTTTCATGTACAAAAAGTTCTATCATCTGTGTTGGCTATTTGGACTTAGCTTATAGATTTTTAGGTTGGGTTTAGTATTACAAAGGTCGAAGTACCTGAGCCCATCGACGAGCGTTTCGCTTCCTTCCTCTCAAGGACATTGTTGTAGTTTTCCAAGACTTCTAGCCTCTGACGCAATAGAAACTCTTCCTCTGACGAAATGTCCGACAGGTCATCGAGCTCGTCCACTATCTCTCCTTCCTCCATCTCCGATTCTTCGTTGACTTTGGGCATTTTATCAACACAGGCCATCTTGACCTACGCAAGAGACATTCGAATGTTCTTACAATCGCCTACTGAAAAACATGTTTGCCTTTATCAAATACGACGTGCATATAGAAGTATAACTAAAAAATTAAATAACTCACTATATCTTCCACTAAGGAACCACTGAAGTCTGAAATAATATCACAGCACAGTTCTCGTAAAAAAAATATAAAAATAAGGGAAGAGAAATTTAATTAAAATGAAAACCAAAAATAAAGTCTTTCTCTTTTTGATTTTTGCAATCAGCAATCACATTTTTTGACTGTCATTACTGTCATCGGCCATAGCCATTATTTTTTATTATCTTAGAGAAACTAACGGTCTTAATTAACAGAGTTAATAATTAGCTAGAGACAAAGAGGCCATTTAGAAGTTTCTACTTATAAAAACAGAGTACATTATATGAACGCTAAAACATGTAAATAAAAAATATATATGTATAATATTACTAGAACAAAGAAAAAAGCAATAGACTCTAAATAAACTAAGACAAACTAAGATGTGCACTTAACAAGATAAGAAATACATTTAATAATATTTAAGACAAAATAGTACCAAAATTTTCACACATAATTATTGAAAAAGTTGTCACTTAACCACTTCCTTATGGATGAAATACTAGAGACAAATATATCCATACCTAGGCTGCGTTCCAAAACACACAGTCTTTTGTCGAGTGAAATTCGTCGCATGAATTTTGGTTTCGGAACTGGGCTTTTGCGGGTAATATTCACGCGGAGTGAATTATGTTTTGGAACGCCTCATGATTCTGGTGCGCTCGAGATTATCTTAGTATCGGTCTGTCTCATTGTGAATATCTTAAGTGTGACAGTGACCTAAGTAATCTCGAGCGCATTCAGAATAAGGATTAGTACAATTGATTTGACATTTTGTCAATTGTCATAAATCAAGGAATATACTACTATAACCTCAAATATACGTGATCGGTACTTGCTTGTTTGCTGTTTATTTTTTATTAAAATTAAAAGTAATATAACAAGGTGATAGTTTTGAGTTTAAAATGGATAATAGACGAGAAATAGTTATTGCCACCATCAAACTGTCTCAAGAGTTACTTAAAACAATCAAAAGCGTAACCATGGCACTCGTAGAAAACGACACAGATTCTGAAGATGAAGAACTTTTGAAACTGATAGGATTAGAAGCAGACAATCGATCTCGCCCCAACAGACGTCAACCGCCTCAGCTATATGGTTACACAGAAGTTATCGTTCCACAATTTAACCATAGGGAATTTCAGAGTCATTTCAGACTGCATCCTGCTACGGCAAATGAGTTGGAAAATATTATTTCCCCACTTTTGATCCGCCATGGTGACGAAGGGAGACAAACCATACACCCGCGCGTCCTACCTACATACCTACGGTCACTTTCTATCCATTAAATATTTATGAAACTATAGGTACAGAGGGGTTTGCCAGAGTGTTGATGGTAGGCGAAGGTCAAAATACTTACACCTATAAACGTCACGGCGATCAAAAGATAATAATTGTATTTTTTTAAGGATAGGTTTTCTCTTGACCTCAGTTAGGATTCTGGGTACCATATGGTTTGTAATAATGTAGGGTGTGCTTAAGGAATAAGTTATCTATTTATTTATATACTCCTTTTATGTTCCGGTAGAGTACCTATGGGATTTATAAATTAAGTCCTGTGGGTTCTCGCAAAGAAACAGGTGGTCTTCTACCACCACCAACGCCGCCAGCCCCACTGGCGGTGACAAGTAGATGACTCAGGAACAAACAGACTTACTAGACATTTCGCTAGCTAAAAGATAATGTCCTCTTGTCCCTATTTCAAGCTATATTCCCCACTTCGTGGGAGAGAGATGCCCAGGTCTAAGGAAGTGTCTCATCTCCACAAGCGAAGGAGGGGCTTGTGGACCTAGCTTTGAGAACACACTGTCAATAAGCTAGCCACTGGGGAATACTAGAGTAGCTAACGAACTTGTTTATTAACTTTGGAACTTAACTTTAAAGTCACCCTGTATGAATTCTACCCTGTATAGATAATCTATTCCACCCTGCTATCGTTGAAGGTTCAATCGAAGACTCAGTTTAATTTCAGCTTTAGAGATGTTCCTTTAGGAAACTAAACCTTGTTGTTTGTTCCCAATTGCGGGAGCAATTGTTGCAGGATGGTCGAGTGTAACAAAACGGACGCGACGTTGCCTGTGAAACTACGAATGACAGCCAGCCAGCCGCCAAGCTCGCCAAGCCTTTGAGGGGAGTGTATAAAAGCTATCTCTCTGTTCATTTCGATTGCTAAATAAATGAAGTAGTCACCAGTCTTGAGTGTTTCATATTTATGTCATCCTGATTACACATTAAAAAAAAAACACAAAAATATAATTTGACTATCTTTATTACTTACAATAATACTTGATTTAATCAACACTAATTATGTTGTCAACCCGACATTTTTAGTTCAGATGGTGGAACTTTAAATAAATCACTTGCTAGACATGTTTTTAAAAAAGCAAACTCAGATTTCAACTTTTTTTATCTTCAATCATATCATCTTCATCAATCATATTTAAATCAAGGCAACTACTTTCTGAGTACAATGTAATTTTGTTAACGAACCCCTTTAGTTAACAGGTTCGTTATCAACTGAACACATAGATATTATGTACAGTTAGTTAAACAGGGCAAGGTAAAATTATAATTTTTCAATTAAGCGCTCTGTCAGCCTCTCATATAGAGCATTACTGTCTCGCAAAATTTGTAATAACTCTTCATGGCGCCGTGCCCTCGCCTCCTCTCGCTGCCGTGCTTCTACACGAAATTCTTCTGCCCAGCGTCCAACGGTTCTCTCCATTCTGGTACGTCTTCTCGGACCTTGGGGCACTATAAAAAAAAAATCAGTTCAATTTTTTTTAAGGATTTGCACTATTTGGATGTAGCCTAATAATAGCCCTAGGCTACTTTTTACTAAAAAAAATATATATAGGTACAGTTCAAGTTACAAGCAAAAACAATCTAACTGGAGATGGGAAACTAAATAAAACCTAGTAAAAATACCTTGGGTTGAAGACTCCGTACTTAGACCACCTGTCTCTTGTGCTTCTAAGAGATTCTGCTCACTTTCTTGTTCTGTAAAATTTTTGTTAGTGTTTAGTTTATTTTATTTACTTATAATAGTATCACTACATACAATGTATACTACCTAAACCCGGGCTGGAGTTCTCACAAGAAACTGAAAAAAAAAATACAACAAAATTTTAGAATTAGACACGTCCCGTCTTACTACTAAAGATTTAAGAACGCTTTAGACATGTGTTTAGCAGTTGTTTCCCTGTGAAAAATATGTTAAACACATGTCTAAAGCGTTCTTAAATCTTTTGTAGTAAGACGGACAAGGTTTAAATTATGTGGACTCTTCCCAGAACTACTATCTTTTTTTAATACAAATGGATATAAACTCCTGCATTGCAGCAGAAGAGGCAAGAGAATGATGTCTATCTAGAAGAGCATCAAACAAACATTCTCTATTATTGTTAAGAATCTTAGTACCAAAGTCATTAATATTGGGGTTTATTGTTCCACACTTGATTCTCAAAATCTTCTTGTAGTAATTTTTGGAATAGCTTAAACATGTATTTTTTTTCATCATACCATTTCTTTCTTGGCGTTCAGCAATCGGCTTGCAGCTAGTGCTGGGGGATGAATTTGTGGAGATCTCCCAAATAACTCATTCAGCTCCTCATAATAGCTACAAAACCGCTCAGGCTCCCCAGTGGATTTTCGATTTGTATCCACACAATCAGTGTATTTCTTTTTTAAATACTTAAATTTATTTTCCACTTGCTGTGGGGAGAAATCCTGGCCTTTTTTTTAAATTTCATTTGATATTTCCTCCCAAATTACTTCATTCCTGTCAATGTTATTCTCAAATCTTTCGCGTTGTTGGCGCCACAGCTCTATTAGATATAATGTGGCAGCGTGAGTCCACCTCGACTGTCCTGTAAAAAAAAGATGGTAAGCATAAATAAACGACACTCAAATCAACAAAATATCGATTATTATCAATCATAATTACTATCAATACTAAGCTACCTAATACATGCTAATACTAAGCTACTCAAGATTGGATTGTACCATATTCATCCTAAGTATACAGAGTGTAAGAAAACGAAGACTGGTTATAGTGCTGATGATTGCTGATATGTATGATACCAAAAAAAAGCTCATTTTTTTATTGTTTGCAATGTAAAGTAAATAAAATATCAGCTAACTCTACAGACCAATGAACGACCTGCTCTGCGCGCACGCTTTACATTGCTGGTTTGCAATATTCTAAACCAATAAAACAATAAGTCCAAGGCAAATTTCATCAGTATCAGTTATCTATATATATAAAAGCGAAATTCATCTACTCACTCATTAATCACGAAATCTCGAAAACATCTTGACCCACGAAGCTGAAATTTGGCAGGTAGATTCCTTATGGGGTGTAGAGGTCCGCTATGAAAGGATTTTACGAAAGGGCCAAATTAAGGATGACAAAAAGGGGAAAGTTTATATGAAAGTCTACGCTTACGAAGTCGCGGGCTACAGCTAGTTGGTAATAAAATAAAGTCGCTGAGTTAGAAGCATGTTTTTTTAAGTTTAGGGTGAGTTTAGAACTTATACAGAATAGGACGAATCATCATAGGATGAATACGAAACAATCCTCATACTAGCACTACAAAAATAAAATAATGTATTTTGCCTTTTCTGCAAGTCTGTTCAAGCATTGGCTGGGAGGAAGCGGTGGATGGCAGACTGAATGGTGGATGTGAGCTGGGTAATGGTTGCAGGCTGGTTGGTGGATGGTTTATGGATGGCTCGATAAGCGGTAACTGGTTTAACTGTTGTTTGCTATGAAGCTGGTTGTAGCGTGGTTGTTTAAAAGGGTACCGAGGCGTAATATAGGGCTGGGGCGTGATAGGAAGCTGGGGTGTTATAGGTGGCGGGGGTGTGATAGGTGGCTGGGGCATGATAGGTGGCTGAGGCGTGTTAGGTGGCTGTGGCGTGATAGATGGCTGGGGCGTGATAGGTGGCTGGGGCGTGATAGAGGAGTTAGTCGGCAGGTGTGTATTGGGTGACTGCTGGGTAGATTGCATGGAACCTATGCCATAAAAGTCTCTTATTGCTTGGCAGTCCAACACAGCTACTAATTCATCTGTAAAAATTTCAATATTTAGTAATACACATATTTGATATAATTAGTATTCCCTGCTAATATGACTGATTTATTTGACCAGAAAATTTTGATTTGTACATTTTTATTTTGATAACATAAATATCCATGTTAGCTAATGAAGATTAGGGAAGATGTTTTGAAATTAAAACGTCCCTTTTGTTATGAACAAACCGTATCAGTATATGAGGGTTTGTTAAGAATTATTGTGCCAAAATTATGTATCAAATCGTCGCTTAACATCAGGTGAGCTGTGGACACATCATACAAATATACTCATCTGTGACGAGTTGTGATTTCTTAAATTTCTCATACTGTTTGCTCTCTCCCCTCTCATTCTTTTGTTGCCATAATATACTACTTAAGGTAAATCTAAAGGAAAGCTTTTAAAAAAAGCATAAATTGTTTAGTGTCGAGCAAATACAAGTACTACAAAATAAATAAATAATAAATATTTGAGAAATTTTTGCACACACGGTCATCCGACCCCAAACTAAGCAAAGCTTGTGATATGGCTGCCAGAGACTGATATACATACATATAATATAGTTTTAAATACATATTTAAATAGATATTAACAACTAGATATAGAACAAACACAAATGTTCATCACATAAATGTTTGTCCTAGGTGGGAATCAAACCCACACCCTCAAGCTCAGAAGGTAGGTTCACTACCAACTGGACCAACGGGCTATCTATGGGCGACCCAAAGCTTGGGATGGCATCTCTTTCATATTGCTTGTTCCCAATAAACCAACAAAAAAATAAGAGCTCTTCAGGTATGTTAATGATGAATATGATGTAAATAGTTTTTTTTTTTTGTATTGATTACCTGATGAATCAACTAACACTAGTTTGCCGTCCTGCATTAATGGGGCGCCACTGTGATCTACTGCAAGCTTGTAATCTTTTAGAGTCGGTTCGAAACATATAGGTGGTAACTGATCCAAATCATCCTCCACTTCCATGGTCTGAAAACAAACAAACTTCTAAAACTGAGGGAGTTCCTTTCCTCAATAGCTTTCATAGGAAATTCTACAGCAATATGTTGCTATTTTGGCCCAAAAGAGTAGGTACTTACTTACATATAATATTTGTGATCGATGTGGATTTTTGTTAATAAAGTTCAATGGATTACCGTTCAACAAAGCAATACTTAGATTAGAGATAGTTAGGGCTTTGCTCTGGCGACGAAAAAACTGGAGAATCACTGGAAATTATAGATTCTGCAAAGAATAGATATTTTGTAATCGTTCGAAAAAATCTTTGTCTTTTTGCCACAACAATTATACACAATTTCTAATTTAGGGCGTCACTGACAGTGTTCTTCTCATTATGGACGATCAGTTGTCGATTCTTACGTATAGATAAGAACACTGTTCGTTCAAAATTCGACCAATTAAAAAGAAAATAGATGGAGTAGAAATATATTTCATTGTATTTAGTGGCTACAGCTATTGCATTACCTTGTTTTGTTCTTGTAATTGATTATTTTCGAGTATTCATTGAAAATAAACATGTAGATTTTTTTAGGGTTATATCCAGAGATTTCTCTGGAGATTTATGAAAACCGGTAAAATATCCCCGGAGACGAAAATCGCATCCGGAGCAAAGCCCTACGATAAGTCATGGCATCACTATTCCAAAAAAAAACTCTCACTAAGCCAAATGGTGGTTCGATTCAGAGTAGAATTTGTGCTTGGTGATTTCTTGTTGTGGGGACCATAACATCACAATCAGTCGCCCGAACAACCAAACTAAGGTTATTTGTTACGGCGGCGATAGATTAAGAAGTAATTAAGTCATAGATTAGAAATAAAATACGAAAATACGAACAACTCAGTGGAACATAATTACGTACCTTTAATTTGTCAAAGAAAATATTTTACGTTGGCTAATTTATATCCTCTTTGGCTTTTACCGAAGCGTAGTATGGTAGTATTAACTATGAGAATAACTGTGTGAAAAACGACTATATTTACGTACACCACACGTACACTTACAATAATTTAAAATTAAAAAAACCTAAAATCGTGACAAATACGAACATAAGTGTAACTGTCATATTCTGTTTCTGACAGCCGAGTGAATTTCAACCCCGATTTTTGTCGAGTGATTTGTTTCACCTTCCGGTTGAATTTTTACTCTCTCGTAGGCGTTCCAAAACACTAGGGGAAAATTCCACGAGGTGTTTTGGAACCAGCATCGAGTGAATTTCACTCTCATCGGGTGAAATTCGCCTGTTTTGGAACGCAGCCCTAGACTATATTTACGTAACCTATTATAGGTTCCACACGCACGAACGATAAAGCTATTTTGCCGATAGTTAGTTAATGAGACAGATGGTCTGAAGAGCGGTTTATATTTCCGAAATAATCCAGTTGGGACATAAAGATTAATTTTACTAAGAAGATCAGGGCAGTCAATGCTAGATGTGACAATCTTTTTAAGGAAAATTACATCAGATATTTCACGGCGATTGATTAATGGAAGAAAATGATGTTTTGCACAAGAATCAAAATTATCAACAGCTCTAGTTTTAGTTTTGTAATTTAAGTAACGTATGAATTTCTTTTGAATACTTTCTAATCGGTTAATATAAACATCATACCTAGGGTTCCAAATCTGAGACGCATATTCCAAGTGGCAGCGCACATAGGTACTATAGAGAATTTTTATAGATTTAGCGGATTTAAAATCCTTTGTTGATCTGATAATGAAACCAAGGGCTTTAGAAGCCTTATTCACTATAGCTGAAATATGCTTATCAAATATCAATTTGGAATCGTGAATAACTCCCAAGTCTCTCATAACCGACACACGTGTTAAAGCTTGATTTTTAATAGAATAGTCGAAGGGTAATGGTAACAATTTACGCGAAAACGTCATTACTGAGCATTTCGAGACATTTAAATCGAGTTTATTGACAAGACAGTAATTGTCAAGTCTAGCAAGGTCATGTTGAAGTGATAGGGCATCAGCTTGACTATTAATTACTTTGAAAATCTTCATGTCATCAGCAAAACTCAGCAAAATAGAATTTTGGAAACAGATGTCAATGTCGGCTACAAAGATTAAAAAAAGGAGAGGGCCTAATAGTGATCCTTGAGGAACTCCACTTGGAACAGTCATCCATTTAGATGTGTAATTTCCCAGCACTACCGCCTGAGAGCGATTATTGATATAAGACGCAAACCATCTCAACAAGTCACCTCTTATTCCTGCATTTTTCAATTTCGATATTAGCAAGAAGTGATCAATTTTGTCAAAGGCTTTGCTATAGTCTGTGTATATTACATCGACTTGTGAGCCTTTGTCCATAGATTCGGTTATAAAATCATTAAGCAAGACTAAGTTTGACACTGTAGACCTCCCCTTGAGAAAACCGTGTTGTGATGATGGAAACGAACTTATTACAGCTGAATACAGCTGTTCATAAACAACTTTTTCGAACACCTTCGCTATAACACACAGTTTCGAAATCGGTCTGTAATTGACAACATTTGTTTTAGAACCTTTTTTATGTACGGGTGTTATAAACGCCTTTTTCCACAATAGGGGAACATAACCTTCATTGATAGATCTTTTAAAGAGTAAGCATAAGGGAAAACATAATTGGTCTGCACATTTAATAAGTAGAATAGGGGGAACGGAGTCAGGCCCAGCTGATTTAGAAATATCTAACTTTAGTAGCTTTGATTTAATTAATCCTGAATTTAGGTGAACAGTGGAGATGTTACCATCAAGCAATCCTGATGAAGTAACTGTTGATTGACTACTATTCACACTTGCTTCAGGGACCAAAAAGGTAGAATGGAAATAGTCTGCGAAAAGGTCACAGATTTCTTTACCAGAGTTAGAATTTATATTTTCGTAGGTCATTGAGTTGGGAAGCGAACTAGATTTGGATATAGATTTAAAATATGACCAGAAATATCTAGGATTATCTCTAATTGAATTTTCAACCCTAAATATATATTGCTTATAACAAACAGCTTCTAATAATTTTGCCCGTTTATAATTATATCAGGCAATAATGTGCAATAGTTTCCCAAAAGTAGTCAAATACCCTATTAGCACGTATTTGAAAATTTTCCTAAACTTGTGTATTTTCGAGTGTTAATGTGTACTAAATGGTGAAGTGCTCGTAAACGTACTCGAGTGTGGGCAAGTGATATAACGAGGTGAAACGTGTCTTTTCGTGTTGTATCCAAAACTCCATAAGAACCTCTTGTAAAGTCTCCATGACTTTACAGGGGCATGAGTTTGACTAGAACGTGACTTACTTAGCTTGAATCTGACTGTGACTATGACTTGTTTGACGCTATTAAGACTAAGTAAACGGTATAATATTACGACTAAAGGACATTGAATCCACGGTCATGAAAATAAAAAAAAATATAAAAAAATAGAGTCCGCGGAGTTTTGGCGCCAACGTGGAAAATAACATGTCGGCTCGTTGGATTATTTTCCTAAACTTGTGTATTTTCGAGTGTTAATGTGTACTAAACGATGAATTACTATTCATTAAGTGCTCGTAAACGTGCTCGAGTGTGGGAAAGTGATATAACGAGGTAAAACGTGTCTTTTCGTGTTGTTTCCAAAACTCCATAGGAGCCTCTTGTAAAGTCTCCACCACTTTACAGGGGCATGAGTTTGACTTGACCGTGACTTAGCTTGACTCTGACTGTGACTATGACTTGTTTGATCCTATTAAGACAAAGTAAACTGTATAATATTACGACTAAAGGACATTGAATCCACGGTCATAAAATTTTAACAAAAAAATAACGCCCCTTTGTTTTTTGTTTCAATTTGTTTGTTTTGTTGTTTGCAATGAAATTTGGGTTTGCAATACTTTGCATGATATTTGAAATTGTTACATTATAACATTTAAATCGTTAATAATCGTATATTATTAACGAATCCGTTTCTGATACGGAATAAAATCAAAGCAATAACCGTCATGTATACGGGAGATGAAGATGACTATAGGTTCGCTGCTTGTACTTATTTCGCGAAAAACCATCCCGGTGAAAATTGTGGAAGTAATGGTTTGCCCCTAACCCCAAGTTCTATTACCATACTGGGACGTTCACAGCGTTTGCTGACTATAGAACACCCTAACTTGTGCACCTACCTCGATATCATTCGTGGAAAACATGGTAAGAAGCTTTTAATAATCGAATGGATCTAATATTGAAATGATTCCATGTCAAGATTGGCGGGCGGTCGTCTGGGATAGCTGGGTCTAGCGGCAAGTAAACTATCGAAATTTTATGTAGGGCTTAATTAAAACAGATACCTTACCTAGAACGTACCTACGATAGCTAAATTTAGTATTTCCAAATTTAAAAAAACCTGCACTGTGTCATTTCCAGAGAGGATAATAGTAGTCGCTGAAACAATAGGCAAGGCCTTATCCGAACACAAATCGAAGTTCTCCTATGATGAGGTCACAAGCATAGCCTGCCAAGTGGCGACTGGTCTTAAGTTTCTTCATGATCAGAACATTGCACACAGAACGCTGGCTTTTGATAACATTTTGCTGGACAAGAATGGAAGAGTGAAGCTGTTTAATTATGGAATGTATTACATGACTGGGGAAGGGAATGAAGTACCTTTTCCACTTGGGTATGTACCATTTATACTTATCTTTTGGTCAGTCAAGGCCATAGTCAGTCCATAGGAGATAGTGATCGCTTACCATCATGGCCATTTAGCTTGTTTGCTACCTATTCTAATTCAACAATTTGATCCTCGACTCAAATATCCGTCCTCGCCTCCAGCTCGGGCTGATAAATGTCTGCTAAATTGAATTATTTTAAGCACTTGTACAATCTACTATTGGCTTATACTTGTTGTTTTTGTGGTTTTGCGCATGCAGCACAAGTCATTTGTTGATCTCTAGTTTCAGCTTATATATATTTTTTGCATTACATTCATCATTGTCATGTCATCAGCCAGTAAACGTCCACTGCTGAACAAAGGCCTGTCTCTTAGAGAGAGGTGTTGCCGTAATCCCCACGCTTGACAGGGGGCTTGTGGATCGCAGTATGTTCACCGTGTACTTATAGGATGCTGCTGCCCATCCGGTGGTTCTGGTTGCAGTTTTAGGACATAGCCGGGTCCATTGCATTAAATTGTGAACATATCACCAGTCTTAGTTTTTGGGAGTGTTTCTTTACACTCTGTATATTTTAAGCTACTAATTTCAGGCTGCCCAGATACTTCAGCCCTGAAATCATCTTGAACGGCGGTGGCCCAGCTGCAGATATCTGGACATTTGGTATAATCCTGTTAGAACTATGCATTGGCAAGCTTTGGCCTAACCTGAAACCTGGTCCAATACTAAGAAGGATACTAACTCTGGTGCATGCTAACAACCCAGCAGAAAGAATAGCCAGAGAGCATGATTGCTTTGACAATTACAAAGTAAGTATAGTGACATTTCAAGGATTCTAATGTTTAAAGGAAGGAAAGGGATGCCTTTGACCCAATGACAATATAACCACATGACTGCTCATCATTTACCCTGCATGAGGCAAAGGTTCTAACTTTTTCGAGCGGGGCCAATCCTAGGCGGGAATTGAATGAATGACTTGATTCTCCAATCACAAGCGTCGAGTCTCCTATCACAAGCTACCCCCAGCAAATGACGTGGCATCATTTTGCAAAAGAAAATTTTGACTACATGCCCGTTCATGTGGTTATATTATCTTTGCTTTGACCCAAAGTGGAACAGTAGTGGCTGAAAAACAGATAAAATAACAATTATGAGTTCTTTATATATTTAAAATTATATATTAGATTCAAAATTCTTTAAAGTAAATAAAAACCTATAGATGCTTTTGGCAGATCATATTTTGCAAACGATACACCTGAACAAAGGATGATTTATACCAAACCTTACTTTAATTTTAATAGACCTATTCAATTATAACATCACATAAGTGAGTGCAATCAATTTATTTAAATGGTATAGACAATAAAAAAATTGGCGACCCGCAGAAATATGGGGAAACACCCTGTAAAAATGATAAGACACCAACAAACAAAACCCCTCACACCAAATGCATATAAGTACCATTTCCCTTCTCCGTTGTAAGTAAAAATTGTTATTCTATTTGTCTGTTCATTCATTAATGTTACCTATTATTTTAATTACCAGCAAGTCCCGGAACATCTCCGCAGTGCCATAGAAAAATGTCTCAAAATCTACCCGAGAGACAGAACATCATTTACCGAACTGATCGACGAGCTGTCAAAAGTCAACACCAAGGTGTTGGTGGAAGTGAAAAAGCCGAGAGGGCTGAATGGCTGCAAGCTGCAGTATTATTACCACTGGTGGCAACTAGCCGGTGGTGATATTCAGGCGGAGCTGAAGAAGAATGGCCTTATTAAGAATACTCCTCCAATATTGTCTATGCCGATGTAAGTATTCATAACAGAAGTATATTATTGTCTTGGCAGGCTAAAAAAGTATGTGATGGACGAAGGCGCACATAACGTGAGTCCATGAGTTCCTAATGGGGATAGTTTCTTTATAATTACAAAACCATTTAGAGGAATGTCTCTCCAATGTCGATACATCAGTTTTTGTTGAAATAATCCAGTTCAGTAATCCAGATTTTGTTGTTGTTTTAGTTGATCAGTTTTTGTTTTTGTTTGCTGATGATGGAAATATTTTAGCAAATTTATGTGATTGACCATCATGTTTGCCCTACAGTGACGACATCATTAACACCCCTTTTTGCGTCGGGGGGTAAAAATAGAGTTAAATATATAGTAGTTAGGAATAAAGCCAATCCTAAAAATAAAATAATATAAATCAATCAATCACTCAATTATAATTTAAATCAAATATTTTACATGTCAAATAAAAAATAAATTTAAAAAAAATTAAAAAAAACGAGACATTTTTCACACACGGACGCTCGGGCGCATTTTTTTTTTTAATTTTTCAAATTAATCCTAAATGTATGGTATTCACCAACAACTAATACCCATTCAATTATGTAGTTATTAAAACTTTAACTTTACAGAGCGATCCTTCTAGGCGGGTGCACGATCGGCGGAAAGATCGGAGCCCTATACGACCGTCGCACTGCCAAATACACACTAGACCTGCTAAAGACCCGCCTCTGTCACATCCCAGCTAAAGACTTCTACCCTCTCATGCATGAGCCAAGAAAGTACTGCGATGCTGTCGACCTGCCCAAGGTTATAAGAGAACGGGATACAGAGTACCAGCTCTGCAGAATGATATACTTTCAGAGGCTTTTGGTTGTGAGTATAATTTATTTTTCCCAGACAGCTTAACCCGTGCAAGGTTGCTTGGAAGAGATCGCTCTTAGTGATAAGGCCGCTTGTTGTTACACTAGTTTTTAAGCAGTTGTATCTTGTGTATGTAACTTCTGATGTGAGCAATAAAGACTATCTATCTAATGATTTTTAGAAAGATGAAATAAATTAAAAATTCTGTTTTAAACTATCACGGTTGTTCACTAAAGTTATATGATTATTTACGGGATATGTTATGGATATGTTTGTTTGTCTTCCCGTGAACATGGTGCATGTAACTGCGCCGAAATATCGGGAGCTCATTCCACAACCTTACCACGGTAAATATCCCGTAAATAATCATATAACTTTAAATTAAAAATTGTAGGAAAAAAAACAGATTTTACAAATGCAAAGTTACAAGTCCCTTTACCTATATTATAGTAAAGTGTAAAGTCATAGAAGTACCTACCTAATAAATTTTGTCTAACCTCACAATAGACAGGCCAGGGGCCTTACGCCTAGCTGTTTTAAGCAAGCCAGTTTAGGTGATGAAAAAAGTTGCGCGACCGCAAACCGTATCTGGGCGCGTTAAGGTTCACGTTCATAATTATGATTTTCCGTACTGCGCTGTTTTAACGTTAGTTTGAGACAGCGTAAAGAGTTGGCCATAAGGCCCTTGTACCCTGCAGTGGACTAAGATGACGACTGTTTCGTTTAACTTTTCCAGGGTTACCCTTACACAGCGCAGTATATCCGACAAGAAGCGGAGGTTGACATCCCTCCCCTTTTACGTGGAGAAGTGTGGGCCGCGCTGCTTGGCGTTAAAGGAGGTATAGAAGAACAGTACGAGAGGATCGATAAGGAGACTCCTACTCCTACTGATAGACAGGTGACGAGAGTATTTTTTTAAAGAGTAAGACATGGGACGAAACGAGAGTTTTTTTTGCGGGGCAAAACTCTGGGGGACGATTCGGGCCTATATCAAATTAAATAGGTAATAGGCTTGTGTTGACTGCCGAACTCGCCTGATTTGATTTGACCAATGTTTTTGTTATAACTAAAGATTTTGAGTCACCTTGTATGGCAAATATACCTAGACTGAACTGTGAAAGCGAGACTGCCGGAACGTAAATATTGTTAGATGTTTTATAATATCACATATAATGTTTTCAATGCGAAAGTTTGCGTGTATGTTTGTCCGCACCCTTAAGTCGGCCCTTTTACAAGATCCTTTTACAAGTGACGTGTGGGTCGCTTGCATTGTTTAGCACTCTATATAATTTCTTACTGAGCAGTGGGTCGCGCGACGCTTGCATTGTTTAGCACTATATATAATTATATACTGAGCAGTGGATCGCGCGACGCTTGCATTGTTTAGCACTATATATAATTTCATACTGAGCAGTGGGTTGCGCGACGCTTGCATTGTTTAGCACTATATATAATTATATACTGAGCAGTGGGTCGCGCGACGCTTGCATTGTTTAGCACTATATATAATGATATACTGAGCAGTGGGTCGCGCGATGCTTGCATTGTTTAGCACTATATATAATTATATACTGAGCAGTGGGTCGCGCGACGCTTGCATTGTTTAGCACTATATATAATTTCGATACTGAGCAGTGGGTTGCGCGACGCTTGCATTGTTTAGCACTCTATATAATTTCATACTGACTGTGGGTCGCTTGACGCTTGCATTGTTTAGCACTATATATAATTATATACTGAGCAGTGGGTCGCGCGATGCTTGCATTGTTTAGCACTTTATATAATTTCATACTGAGCAGTGGGTCGCGCGACGCTTGCATTGTTTAGCACTCTTTATAATTTCATACTGAGCAGTGGGTCGCGCGAAGCTGCCGCTGCCGCTGGTCGTGGTCGCCAAGATCGGAATGTTATCTTTACTAAACAATGTAGTTTTGGTGCCAACGTGAAAAACATATGTCACCTCATTGTATTATTTTTATAAACTTGTGTTGTTTCGAGTGTTGATGTGTAATTGGTGGATTATTGTTTATTAAGTGTTCACTATGGGCCTCATAAGCAAGCTCAAAGTCGCACAACGAGCTATGGACAGGACTATTCTCGGGGTTTCTCTACGAGATCCAATCAGATATGAGGAGATCCGTAAACGAACGAAAGTTACCAAGGCACATAGCACGAAGAACAAATGGCCGATGGGGCCGAAAGGTTCTCGAATGGAGACCACGGACCGGTAAGCGCAGCGTAGGACGTCCAACCATAAGATGGACAGACGACCTAAAAGAGACCGCATGGAAACGCTGGATGCAGGCCGCTTCCAACCGGTCCTTTTGGAGATCGATAGGGAAGGCCCAGTGACGGATTAAGCAAGCGCGGGGCCCGTAGCAAATTCTTTCAAAGAGCCCTTGATCTACTATGGGTTCTTAAGTATAAAGTGGTAAAAAAAGTTGTAACGTTTCACGTTTTTGTGACATCAAGTAACTTCAATATACCACATCTTAATAAGTTTCACTCATAAAATTACGCTCAGGCAGAGTTGAGTGGGTTTAAATATGTGGGGCCCCCTTCGCGCGGGGCCCGTTGCAATTGCTACTTTTGCTACGTGGTTAATCCGGCACTGAGGAGGCCATGTCCAGCAGAGGACTCCCTATAGCTGAAATGATGTGGGTGAAGTTTAGTGTTCTAGAACGTGCTCGATGTAGGCAAGTAATATAATGAAGTAAAATATGTATTTTCGTGATGTTTCCAAAACTCCACAGAAGCCTCTAGTTCTAGTTAAGTCTCCACATAACTAGGGCACCACTAGAACTTGTACTTGACTGAATTTGCTTGACTCTGAATGCGACAATGACTTGTTTGACGTTATTTAATACCTTGTAAACCTTATTGTTATTCCGACTGAAAGACACTGTATCCGTGGTCACGCAAACATTAAAAAGAATGGTCTAAACAATAAAGAAACTATGCCTACGACAGATAGACGTGGACATACCGCGTTGTCACCAGTACTGCTGGCTGCTGTGTGGCTCTATTGGACATCGGACACTCAAAAGGCTCTTAAAAGCTTGGCTGTTAACCAATCCGCAATATGTCTACTGGCAAGGGTTGGACTCGCTCACTGCGCCGTTTCTGTATCTCAACTTCTGTAATGAAGGTATGTCAAAACGTTATTTGTTATAGACAATTTAAAAAAAATTACGATCGGGTATACGCCGCCCCGATCGCCAATGTTTTTTTTTCACTTCTCATGTTTGTAAAGTTCTTGTTTATGCTCGATGTAAGGGGACTCAAAAGCGACACCGCGTCTTGGTTGATATTCCATAAACCCGTACGAAGCGCATTGATTCCGCTTTCATTGTGAGAACTGCTAGTCTGTGGAATGCGCTGCCTGAATGGTTGTTCTCCGATAGTTACAATCTGGGTGTCTTCAAATCGTGAGTAAATCCGTTTCTTCTAGGCATGCGTGCTCCATCGTAGACCGCATCATAGCTTATCATAACACGCGTGGTGACGGTAAAACTCAAGTTTATTAATTTAAAAAAACAGTTACATATCCATATTTTTTTTATTATTCGTCCAGCTCGTGCCTTCGCCTGCCTCTCGGCATTCGTGCCCAAATTCCTGCACAAGTTCTTCCTGAAAGACAACAGCGCCGTCATAAAGGAATACCTAGCCAAGTTCTGGCAGATGACCGCGTTCCACGAACCGGAGTTGGCGACGCATCTACACGATATCAACTTTGTTCCGGAACTGTTCGCTATACCTTGGTTCTTGACTATGTTCTCACGTGAGTATTATTCATCATCAGCATTATCATCCACGCTGGCCCAGTGCTGGTTCGTGGATTCACATAATGAGTTCCTTCTCCGTACGTGTGCAGGTTTCCCCACGATGTTTTCCTTCACCAAAAGCCAGTGCTATGAAAATCCGTATAAAAGCTCCAAAGAGCTCATTGGGCCCGGGATTTGACCCGCGACCTCACGCTTTCAAGTCTAACGGTCTCCCAAATGGGCTACCACGACTTTTGTATTATATTATAATATTAGTATAATATGATTATTTTAAACGTTTATCGGGACTTATCACGTATTATTTAATTTAGGTAAAAAATATGTACCTTTCGCTCGACGTTTCGACCATGTTACAATGGCCGTGGTCACGAGCTGACTCACCTACCTGCTTGGCTGCCTGGCTTTTTTACCTAAATTAAATAATACGTGGTAAGTCCCGATAAACGTTTAAAACATGTGTTCAAATCGCGAAAGTTTAAAAATTACTAATATGATTATTATTATAATTTTAATTTTTATATTAGATTGGTCAAAATTGCGTCCACCCATCACTGACTCTCACTAAACGTATCAACGGGAGGTTTTTTTATGATTGACGCCTAGGCGTTTGACCATTGCTTACCTGATGTTAAGTGATGGTGAACACACCTAGCCTGGTATAGGAACTGGCTTTTAAGTGATGCTGCTGTAACGCACCGTCAGGAGCTTGGCGGCAGATTTTCAACTTGAGGGTCGTAGCTAGCCACTGGCTACTAGCCAGCCGACCATTAGTAAGTAGGCATTCTACCGCCATGCAAAGGTCAGGTGAAATTATAATTATCAATAAATAAACATAGTCGAATTGATAACCTCCATCTTTTTGACTACAAAATTAATAATTACGCAATTTCGTTTACTTGGATGACATATGTTTTCCAGTTATTTTAATTTAAAAACCAAACTACTAAAACGATTTTGATGAAATTTAGTTGGTACCAGCATGAAAGCAAATCCTTTCAAATAAATAAATAAATAAAAACAAAATCGGTTTACTAAAGACGGAGTTCTGAGGTAACAAACATAAATAAAATAAATAAAGTAAAAAAAAAACTCAAAAATGAGGTTTCGAGTGAATAACAACGCTCTCTTGACGTAATATAAAAAAAAAACACATTAATATTCTTCCACAGATGTATTCCCCCTCCACAAAATTGTGCATTTATGGGACGCGCTATTGGTGGAAGGCCCATCCCTCCCACTATTCATGGGAGTGGGGATACTGAGGCAACTGCGAGACACGCTACTCGAGTCTGGATTCAACGAGTGCATTCTCCTATTTTCAGACCTGCCTGAGATCGATATTGGACAGTGTGTCAAGGTAAATAAAGTTCATATTGCAGTAACTTCACAGGACTGAATTAACTCACTGAAAAGTGAATTCTGTGTAGTGGCAGATACACTGGAATTTCAAATGACAAATTACAACGCGTTGCCACCTCGAAACTAACAAGAAAGCCCTGGGCCCTGATTCTGTAACTAACAAACATGCACGTAACGCGCCGTGTTAAGTTTACCTCTAAAAGTTGGTCTTTATTCCTAGGGAATAGAGTCCATATTTTAAGAGGTTAACTTAACGCGGCGCGTTACGTGCGTGTTAAAGTTACGGAATCAGGGTCCAGATTCGAAAATTGTCATAGTAATATCTGAAATTTGAGTCCCAAATCAACTCGAGCCATTCAGTATTATTTCTAATAATCTCCATATTGCAACGCATACTATAAGTGCTCTACTCACAATTTGTCGCTGCAGGTTTGGGCATAAAACCTGTGAGCAGTACGGGGCATACTGCGCGCTCTCTTACACTTAGTTACCATAATATCATCTTGCAAAGCTGGAAATCCCCCACCGATTTTCGCTCCTTTATTCCGCGGGCCGACCGGATCCAAGGTGTGGAATGTACTTCCTCCTAAGGTCTTCCCACCGAGCTTCAACATGAAGCGTTTCAAAAAAGGTGTCTACAACCAAGGAAGATACACTAAGAGGAAAGACAATAGTAAAAAAATTAGTTTATTGATCAAAAATTAAAAGACAACAATATTTTTAAAAAGCAATCGAACTGGACATAATGATAACATTTAAAAATGTACAATGTTGTTTGTGTGTGGAACTGGCTGGCACCCGTACTACTAATTAAAATGTGCTACAGGCACCAGCGTCTTCCGTTTGAACACTCATTAGGTTTATTTAAAAATTAAACAAAAAAAGACACAATATTACATAATTAGGTCACGTAATTTAACAATTAAACTATGTAAATAATCAATGATTATAAATTATTTCAGGTATAAAAATAATAATTAATTTCACACATTGTATTATATAAAATAAGCATGTGTAGTAAACTGAATGTCGAGGTGAAATAAGATGTGTGTGTGTGTGTGTGTGTGTAGTGAGTGTGAGTGTGTGCGTGTGCGTGTGTATATGTTTGTGCGTATGTGTGTCTCAAGGATACTCCAGGAGCCTTACGGACAACTGCTATTACAGGCACCTAATCCGCTCAGTTGGAAAATCACGCGACCGCAAACCTTATCGCGCCCAGATACGGTTTGCGGTCGCGTGATTTTCCAACTGAGCGGATTAGGTGCCTGTAATAGCTGTTGTCCGTAAGGCCCCAGGCCTCATAAGAGTCAGGGTTCCAAGAAACAACAAGTGTGTGATTGTGAGTGTATCTGAGTGAGTAAGAAAGAGTGTGAGAAGTGTAAGGGGAAGAGTAAGTAAGTAAGAGTAACATTTCAAGAGAATAAAGAAAACCGCCATCTGCTGGTATGGGTTGCGCTTCTCTTGAAATGTTGCGAAACTTGACTGCGATACTAGCGCTACGGTAATTTTTAGAACCCTTTCATACGTTATCTGACTTCAGCGCTTACGGAAGTTCGAGACAACCTATATCACGCTCAAATTACGGCGCCATCTAAGTTTATACCGTTTTTAGGCAAATTTCCGAGCTACGCTCTAATGTTCCGCTATTTTCTTTCCTTAACAACTACCTCTCCGGGCTGGCAAAGCACAGTCAACACCGCTAGGCACTGGTCCATAGGCGGCGCTACTAACAGCGCTCGTGTCATAATATTATCGACAAGCAAAATACAAAGTTAAAATAAAACTATTAAATTTTATCTAATCTTTGTATTATAATTAGTAAGATAATTTTAAACGAACTCAAAAAAGGTAATAAAGCATAAAAAAGGTTATAACTACATAATAGCACTTACATTCATAGTTACGCTGTCCCGCTCGCGCACACGGTGCGAGTACGTTGGCGCGAGTTTACACAGTAACGTACATGTTACATGGTCCCGAACTTATGTGTCTGCTATGACCACAGATCTTTATCTGGTTAGATACCGCGAGTTCACCTGCTGCGTGTCTATGGCGTGTCCTAAATTGGATCGGTGCTCCAACTTAATTCACGTCGGTTTCCGTCGTCATTCAGTAGCACGTAGACGTCAATACAAAAATGCCGAATTACGCCACAGTAAACTATAAAAACCTTTTATAGTTTACTGTGGCTGTACGAGTGGAGTTAAAATTACCCACCTCCGCGACGTTTAAAAAATGCAGCACGCTGGGTTTTTATACAATAGGGTACTTGACTGTATTAAAAATATTATGCCAATTGACGCCATCCATAAACATGACATAATGAAAAAGCATATTTCATTGATTTTTTGATAAAAATATGCTTATTTTTTGTAAAAAACGCGATTAAAATAACTGTATTTTCGACATTTGATCACGTGATCGAAAACGGTCTGTAACTGGCTTCATCCCTAGTGACGTCACACAAATCTAAACAAACAGATTTTGTATTGATATTTGCGAATTTAATGTTGTAAAGCTATTTTGAGAGCGATTTATCCAGAAATTTTCACCAAAAACAGTCCGGAGGTTAAATGTGAGAAGAATGGAGAAACATTTTGTGCAAGCAGACAGCAGTAACTTACCCAAAATTAATGTTTTTATGGTTGCATATTTCTTTAATAATAATCCACGTCATTGTTTCTACGCTGCAGAACTCAAAACGTAAAAACTACAATGTCAGTATTAATTTTTAATTGTTCTCCAAGCAAAACATTCAATCAAGTTGTACAAAAAGTATGTTGTAGTAAGTGGATATCACTATTTTGTTAGGTTATGTCGAGCTTTACAATGTTTAAAAAGAAAGTAACAGTACATAAAATAGTAATGCAATAAAAACACAAATTATAATAGAAATATATAGACTCAAATATGTACCTCAAAATGATCTTCGCACATAGAAACACTTGAATTAGCTCCAATACTTTTGGGTTCTCTACGAGCTACTTAGTTCCAACCTTAGATTGATTCCATCCACTTTTTTCGAGTTATGGGGAGTTTTGGGTCCATTGGAACAGGAACAAATATTTTTTCGGGTGTCTTTATGGAAGTATTTGTACATTTTGGCACTACACAATATTAATAAACCATTACTTCTATTAGAAATTAATTAATCATCAAACTTTTGCAGCCTGGCTGCAGTTGTTTTGTTTTGTGTGACGTCAATTAGTCACGTGATCGGAGCTATGACACAGGTCTGCGTTTTGGCGCGATCTTTTTTTATTCAAACTTTAACATCGATTTATATCGCAAATACGACTGATATCCAGAAAATATAAATGCAGTATACATTATTTTATATCAGACAATAATGTGCAATAGTTTCCCAAAAGTAGTCAAATACCCTATTTGACGTGCTTGCGGCATCTTGATAAAGATCTGCGGCTATAATTAATAGGTTTCGCATTTGCAATTATTGCCCTATTGGGATCGAGCCATAAAAATTCAACACATATTTTTTCGCAGCAATCAATAGAAATGTGTCGCAGGTCACCTAGGAGTATAAGTTACAGGAGATTTACAAACGAACCTCTGAAAACCGATGCTATGGTAAGTTAAAACATTTTGTATAAAGCTTTGAATCACCACTGTTCACAATAAAAACGAAAGCTTTTATATTAGTTCAATCTTAAAAAATTACGCCAATAAGAGAATATAATTTACTAGTTGCGCCCTGCGGATTTATCCGTGATTTTAAAGTGTTCGAATTCTGTCCGCTGCGCCATGTAAGGACGTGTATTAAAACAAACGTTCGTTCTAATTAATTGTATTCTTTTCCTTCTTACACCTATGCATATTTAAATTATCTATCTTTTCAAAGTTTACTTGTTTGTACTTACATTAATCTCGCATCTAGGCATCTCTTTTACACTGTCGTTATGTGCAATACTACTGCTCATTATCCTTGCACTCTTTCTAACCTACTTATTACACATTTACTCTTTCTCATTCTTACAATTTACTAACATTCTGCTAAATATGTTGCTTACAAAAGTCTTCACGCATTTTCCGAGATAAAAAGTACCACAATAAATCAATAAACAAAGATGCAGACAGTTACTTGCACAATGTATAATATTAGTGCATTTTTCCTTAACGTACCATTTTTTTCTAGGAATTAGTAGAAATTCCATTGGACGTCCTGTATACGGAAATTTGTCCCAGGATAAACCTGCTAGACTTTTTCACTTTGATATGCGAAGATAAATGCTGTGTCATCGACATTAGGTCCAATTTGCTGTGAGTATCAATAAGTATTCCATAACTAAAAACTGACATCATGTCTGGCTACCTAGCCTATACGAAATTATTATTAAGTTACGTAATGGCTACAGATTAGTAAAATTATCCATAGTCCCGTGTAGCTCCTGTGTTGTCACTATGGTTTAGTAGCGACCAATACAAGTAATGCAAGTGCGAAATAACATTTTTCATAATCAAGTGAAAAAATTGCGACGGTAAAATCTCACTGCAGGCTTAGCACGAGCAGTGGACAAATTGTCTTTCCACCATCTTTATCCCGCGAAAAAGAGACAAATATATCCATATTCTAGCTTTGTCGCGTCTACGCGCGGATAAAAACGGTGGGAAAGACAATTTGTCCGCGGCCCGTGCTAGGCCTGCTGGGCTTATCATCGTCGCGAGTTTATAATTGTTCATTATTCAGGTATGAGAAGTGCTGCATAGCTGGCAGTATAAACGTGCCCTACAGCGGGGTACATTTAGGACAGCACGAGCTGCGTTCGCTCGGGCTGACGCCGCTCAAAGCTCTCACTGACGCCGCTGACGGAAAACGGACAGTGGTTGTCGCGGCCGCTGACGACGACACTGCACAACTGGTAAGATAATTACAGTGTTCAGAATGTTTCTATCAAATATTCAGTAATTTTGTCAATTCTGGTAACATAGCTTAGGACACCATGAGAGTAGTTGGAGTTACGATAAAGGTACAATAAAGCTACGGAACGAACGTTGAAGGTAGCTTTCCAGAGGCTTCATCCAGAGAGAACGTGCGGGCGCAGGTTTGCGTGGCCACAGTGCGCCGCGTGACCTATGTCTGGTGAATGGGTGTTCCCCGATAGTTACAATCTGGGTGTCTTCAAATCGCAGTGAATCGGTTTATACTAGACTAGCGGTCCGCCCCAGTTTCGCATGGATATATATTATAGCCTATGTCACCCGGGGATAGTGTAGATTCCCAAAAGTGAAAGAATTTTTCAAATCGGTTCAGTAGTTTCAGACCCTATTCAATGCAAACAAATCTTTCCTCTTTGTAATATTAGTATAGACAAGCATGCTCCATCGTAGACAGCATTATCGCTTGACATCGCAACTCGCCCCTCAGTCACTTCACTGTGAACGCGTAATGCGTTATCTTACGTTTGATATTTCGCACCCGGTGTCCCCTCGCACTAGCTCCTCACTCTAAACAAGGCCTAAAACAGTCGGTAGAGGCTGGAACCGAAGAGCAGAAAACTGCGCTGTGGCGCGTCGGGAGAAAGGCAGCAGTCAGTGGGCTGACTTAGAATAGTGATGACGGCTGGTAAACGACAATACTTCTTCGTTTGTGATTAAGTAGAAGAATTCTAGAAGTTCACTTCGTTTGAAGTCGTTACTCCTGAGGTCCGGATCAAACCTGTCGACAACATATACTTTTACCTCTGACTGTCCCAGCGTTGCTCATAGCGTCAGATATTCGTATTCAGTCGTTTAGTTATTCGACACTTCCCTCTTTTCCTCCCATTTTCTCAGGAATTGACATAGTTTTCTTGTCCACAGTTCAGCGAGTACCTAGTAAAGTGCGGCGTGGCGAGGGTATGCATTCTACACGGGGGCATCACCGCGCTGCATACTCACCTGCCCTCGCTCTTCACTGTGCCGAGTGTACCCGCTAGGAATGGACACAAGTGAATATAGTAGCTAGAATAAAACTTCCCAGTCCAGTAACTACCTAGTAAAGTGCGGGATGGTGCGAGTTTGCATTCTGCACGAGGGCCATCCACAGCACTGCATACTCGTTTCCTTTTCACTGTGCCGAGTGTGCCCGCTAGGAATGGACGTAAATGTAAATAGCTAGCTAAGATAATGTTCTCAGTTTAGTAATTACCTACTAAGTGCGGTGCCTGTTTAAAGCGAGATGAAAAGAGAAAAATTTTAGAACAATTATAATTAAGATCTCGATGGGACAGAAATAGGCGATATAAAAAAGGCGTCGCTTACCATCAAAAATAAATAAATAAAGAAAACAAATAATCAATAAATAATAAAGCATGCCAATAATAGCCAGCGAGAAATGAAGCTCCTAGGATGAGAAGTTATATTTTTTATTCGCTCGTAGATATTGATTAGGTATTAATATCTATTGCTGTAGTTGCAATACGTAACTTACTAGAAATTATTTTTGTTATTTGTTTTAATTACCATAATACGGAAGAATTATATTAAGGAAAGGGCCACACCATAGGGGGCTCGCTTAAAGATGGAGCGTGAGGTATGATGGGTTGATCAAGACTAAAATACGATTTTTTTATTGAAAGCGATTAATAGTGTCCTTATTATTATTTATTAATTAATTTAAAAAAATGATCTTAAATAGAGCCCCATCAACAAAATCAAAATTTTAATTTCTACAAAAATAAATTAGATATAAGTATTTAAATTTCATGTTAGACAGAGAGCGCACTATAGCACGTGATGACGTCAAGATGTACACGCGCCTTACAAATGCTATAGTACTAGCAAATGCTTTGCGAGAAAGGGACAGAGCATCTCAATTTCCACAAAAAAAATTAAACGCTCATTATCTCAGAAATTTCAATTTCGTCAGCCAATTTAATAAAATAAAAAAATGTGTATTTGTGTAATGTATTTAGTTATATAAGCTGAATGAAAACTGTAAGTTCTGATCAGTGTTGCTAGGTTTTTGAGCGTAAGATTGTAGCTAGTAGCTGATATACTATAGTAACATTATAATAAAAAAAAAAATTATATTGAGTTTTTTTACAATCTTACAGCTATAACAGCTGTCAGACAAAAAAAATGACCGTATATAATTATTTATAGGGAGTTGCCCAATAAGACACGTGGCTTGCATTTGCGTACTTTAAGCTTGCATTTGTTGTTAATGTCATCATAAATATTTTTGTATCAAACTTCGAAAATAAAATATTCAACATCACTAAATGTCAAATTTTTTTTAAATGAAAATTAAAAATTATATAGCCCATAATCTAGTCTAGCTCTAGACCAGTGGTTCCCAATTAGTGGTACGCGTACCCCTACGGGCACGCGAAGTTGCATCAACAGGTACCTACGCGCGGCAATCTCCTGGCTAAGAAGAATTTTATGAAAGACATCACACCGTATGCAGTCCGTCTGCAGTCCAACTGACTGCATACAGCGTTTCATACTTTACTGGACCTCACAAACTAAGTCTGCACCGGACCGGACTGCATTTGGTGTGCTTGAGCCGAGCTCGAGGGGTACGCAAGTTTGAGGTCTTTCGTGAAGTGGTACACAGGAAAAACTAATTGGGAACCACTCCTCTAGACGATCAGACCATGCGGTGGGGTCCCGGCCTAACGAATTCTATATGCAATTATTGTTTATTACGCGTAATTATTAGTGCAAAGGTCGTTTAGATGCAAATGCCCTAAAACTGGGCCGCTAAGTGAGTTTCTCTAAAAATGCTAATTTGTTTAGTGGAATGATGATGTAGCATACCATTGTTTTGTTTAATGCTTTAACGAGGCCATCATACCAGTTCGAGTATTCTGCTTACTCATGCTTTTGGATGGTAATTATTACTCGAGAACTATTCATTTGTATAGTATTTTTGTATTGGTGAAATTGCTTTGGGTGGTCTAATGTTCTATGGCCAATTATTTTAAAGTGCAAACCCACAGACACAGGGCCGGATTTAGGGGAGGGCAACCGGGGCGAAAGCCCCGGGGCCTCCACAAACGGAGGGCCCCCACAATAGAGACTTCGGAAAAAAAATCTTTCAAATTCCAACTAGTTAACTTTAGTAAGCATCTTTTCCTTTGATATTTGTTTTTTTTTTGCTCTTTCACCTTTACCTAACTTAAGAAAAAAGCTCGAATGGTTCCGTTCGTTAACCCTAAAATTTAATTTCAGATAATTCTTGTTTCCGTTTATATTTATATGTGTTTGTTCAATACTAAGGGAATCTACTTGGTTTCACAATAAATTATTTATTGAAAAACTCGACTGAAAAAAAATTGTTTACTTTATTTGGCAAATAATTTGGGGCGAGGGGGCCTCCGCTTCTTTGTTGCCCCGAGGCCTCTGGACCTCTAAATCCGGCCCTGCACAGACATTTATCAGGATAGACACCGCGAGCACGGCTAGTTGTATGAAAATCCAGCGTTGATTTTTTGTACCTATGCCGTCTACGTCAGGGTCATCTTTTTAGCTATTAATAAGAGTTAGTGTCACGGTTGTGGAAAATACACATGGCAGAACCCACGCCCTTTGCTTGTCACTGAAGCCGTGGCCGTAGCTTCAGGTGATGCAAGCATCAACTTCCCAGTCATCTCCTTCAAACGTTTGTAGGCATCATCAAAGTCAGGGAAGCAAATCGGAGCCACGTGTTTGCTTGAAGTCCAAGTCTATCTGGAACTCTGCACCATACGACAGAAATTTTTTACCTTCCCCCCCCTGACTAAGTGCACATGATATTCAAATACTTTCTCTATAATTATATAATTACAGTTTAATCGTAAATAAATTACCTTCACTAATAACTTCACAATTCCACAAATTGTACTTGGTCTTTCCTTGTGTTTTTCGAAGAAAATATGTGTGACATTGTTTTGTATCGAGCGTTTTCTGGCCGCTGCTAATCGGCAGAAACCTCCAATGCTGCCAATGTAACTAGTCACTGCGGGTCGTCACCGCAGCGTATCGTTACTCAGGTACGCACCGAGTCCATATTTCCGGGCATTTGATCAGGAACAAGTACTCTTACGACTCTTTTCCCGCCGTCGCCGAATACAGGCCCGTAGAAAAATAGGAGAGATCGTTTTTAAACTGCAAAGTTGCCATATAAAGTTCCAAGTTTCGAGCAGACGAGATTATCATGATGCGCCGTGCTGTTTTCTGTGGCCGTGCCGTGTAGACGATTCGGCTTATTTCTGGTGAACACTAAGTACCTAGGTACCTACCTAATAAAAAGCAACCCTACACAGTATGATAGAACGAAGAAAAAAAAGTCATGATTAATGATGATTTATTTAAAAAATCATGCTCTATTGTTTTTTCTTCTTGATATTTTTCCTACCCTCGTTTAACTGCAATCGATCGGCCATCTATGTACTTTCGAGGAGTTTTTACTTTATTGATCCAACTTAAGGCCGCAGGACATGCAAAGTAGGTGAACTCGCAGGGTCCATACTGATAAAGGTTTGTGGTTCTACAAATTTATTTGTAGGCGGCGAGGTGATCGAACTAAGAACATTTGACGGGTGCTATCATTTTTGTTTTAAAACACGATTGTGGCTCCTTCACTCAGCTCTATAAAAACTGTCTCACCGTTTTTACGACTACAATTAAAATATTATAAAATGTACCTATGTGTAAATATAAAAATGTAAATATGTTAATAAGATGAAAAATATTAAAATGTTTAAGTAGCAAGTATAAGTCGCATATTCTGCATCCTTTTATTAGTGAAAGTGGCAGTGGTAGTGGCACTTCCTCTGCTACTTGCACTAAGCAGAACGATGCGTAGTAGCTACTTGTACTTGCGTATCGTCTGAAAGCGCCTTAAGTCTTCTTTTCAATGTTCACTTTTCCGTATTAGACTATCCAGAATATATTTGTACATAAAACGCAATTACAACTGAAGTTTCCAAAATAAGTTTTGCATATTCAAATTGTATTCGAATTAAGTTTCTAAAGCTACCATTAACTAGTATGTTAATTAAGAAAGTCATCTAATTAATTTGCTAATATATTGTGTGACATTCTGTATATTTTGTGTCACTTAATACAACCGCATTTTAGTTTTTTACATGCAATAGCATAGGCAAGAAATTAATTTAATAAAATCATTATGTAGACAATCTCACGTATTTTGTCATTGGTCTCATTACGGCTTCCCGCGGCATATAAATAGACAAGTTACCCACATAATTATCTCTTATTGTGGAGTGGGCACCCCCTAAGTGACATTGTGGTGTTTTTACAACACCCCCTATCACGTTATGAATGAGAGGATCGAGAGGAGAGGTCGCGGGCGGCGGGGAGGGGCGCGGGAGGCGCCGGGTCCGCTACGCTCACATTCGCCGGCTGACACCCGCCGCGAACGCGTCTTGCCGCTGCCCGCGCCACATTCCTCGCGTGCAGTGAAACTACATAAAAACATATTTTATCGCCGAAACAAATGGGTGTCGATAGTGAAACTCGTATGTGATAATGCACAGTGCTTTGTGATATATTCGAGAACAGCGCCAGTGAAGTTTACATTCCGAGTTCCGCTCGGGAAAGGACTGGAGAGTGACAGTTCGGTGTGTTGTGAGATTCCGTCGGCTGTTCTAGCGGAGTGCCCGCTGCCCCCGGCCCCAGCATGGAGGCCTACTTCGACATCTCTAACATCTCCAACGACCTGAAGGACGTCTGGGAGGCGGACATCGACCCGGTAAGTCGACCTTGCCGTGATATCTGTTATCGCTACGCGCGAAGACTCGATCGCCATTCGAAAAACAATAGTAGCTAGCCGCTGATCCGGTGTGACTCGAGTCATGCATGAAATTCCAGTACGGCCGATTTCTACACGAGCTATTTCCTTTTACATTATTTATCAACTAGTTGCCGTAAAAGTGCGAGTAGCGGATAGAGTTCTTATGATAACTGGCTCCGGGCTCGAGATGCTTCGCTCGCGCCTGTACTGTTGTTTTGAAACCTACCTGCGGTTGCAGTAATTGTTAACAAAGTGCTCCTGACTAACAACTCTGGCGTTCCACTCGAGATAATTAAATCAACAACGCCGATATCACCGATAACATTATATAATTAATCTTCACTGCAGATCTAATTAATAAGGTTTTCGTATTGCGATAGCTACTATTAGTTTTAATTTAATTGTTTATCAGGGATTTCCACATTATCATTGCGTTTCTGAGAATTTCATTGGAAATTCCCGGCTAAGTTGAGGAAAAACAAATTTAAGGTCAAGTATTTCAGCCACTTTCCTACTTATTTATGTACAGATAACGTTGATAAGCAATGAATATTAAATCGTAAATCATGTTATAATATTTCAATGATCGCTCGATAAGTTATCGTTAAACATTTTCAATGTTACTGTTTGTTACCTACTTATCATAATATTTTTAATTGGTAACTAAAATAGGTACCTATGTTAGGAAATTTTTACTATCGCCATAGAGCGTGCTTGTTGGAGTCAACTTCTAGGCTCGATGGTACCTATCTTCCCAGCGTTTCCACCATTTCATTTGCCTTCTCTTTCACTTGGTCTAAGTTTGCCTCTCTGCTTGATCTTCCATCTCTCATTATGACGATCTGCATAATACTCATCATCATCATTTCAGCCATAGGACGTCCACTGCTGGACACAGGCCTCCCCCTATCGATTTCCAAAAGGGCCGGTAGGAAGCGGCCTGCATCCAGCGTTTCCCTGCGGTCTATTTTAGGCTAACAATGAGCTATGGAGAGGGCTATGCTCGGGGTTTCTCTACGAGATCGAATCAGAAATGAGGAGATCCGTAGACGAACGAAAGTCACCGACATAGTCCACCGGATTAGCAAGTTGCATAATACTATTTCCATTTTTTTATTTGCTTTGACACCTGCAATGACATTATAAAAAGCTGAATAAGATCATTTTCTTTTAATATTTCACTGAAGTAGGTATATCGGGTACCTGTTACAGTCTTTAAAAAATCTAGCGACAGTGATCTGAATTATTAGTTTTCATTCAGCTTTTACATGTTATTGCAGCTGTCAGAGCAAATACATACATAGACCGAGTTTAATTTTCATATCGAACAAGGTGGATTAATTATAAAATATATAGAGGCTGGCTATATAAGAAATATTGAACATATAAGATTTACGATGTAGTTATAGATTCATGCGAGAATGTCCCAGCTGCGCTGTTATAGATTTGACATTTTTGGATTTCCGGGTTTATCGGTGTCGTATAGATTAGTTTAAGTATGTACCTACCTATCCATATTATTTAAAAGCGAAATACCACTCACTGACTGACTGACCAATAACGAAACCTCGAAAAGTACTTGACCTACGTAGCTAAAATTTGGCAGGTAGATAGTTATGAAGAGAACCCTATGAAGAGTGGAGGTCCGCTACACCATCTGTACACCATAGACAAAAGTAATAAAGACTTGTCTATGGCTATACGAAAAGATTTAGGGGCAGCTAAAAACGGGCGGCTATCTCAAGCACGCAATTCAAATTTTTTGAAAATAAAAGAACACTGGTAGAATAAAAAAAAAAAACTTATTGGGCGTTATCTTTAGACATTGCAAATATTCTAAAGCAATTTTCGTGTTGATATTATAATGGCAGAGGAGTTAATTTTTATTTTTATTGCTTTATTCGTATAAAACTATGATATCGGCATTGTTATTCCATAGATAATGCCTAATCGTTTTTTTTTTATTCTCACGTGATATTTAAAAAAATATGGCAAAAACGTGCAAAAAGGCCATTGGGCAAGGCAGCCTTAAGGGGGGCAAAATGGAGGCTATAAGTTTTGAGTTTATAATATTTTAATATGGAAGTAAGTACCTACGCGCACGAGGTCGCGGACAACAGCTAGTAATAACATAACTTAGTATTAAGTAGGTATGCTAGTTTTATAAATTAATACGGTGATATTTAGCTAATGACTCACTTTATAGCTAATATAGCTTCTACCCTTTATCGGGATAAATCTAGCATGTGAACCGGTATATCTCTTGATTAGAAGGTTAGCTTATTTCTAGATAACTCAAAATGGTTGCACATAATATATAAAATATTGAATGCATGTATGGGTAAGTTTAGGTAAACTTCGCAACGTCTTCTCGTTCAAAATACCTTAGTGCCTTAAGACGAAGATCTTCGTTTTTTTTTTTTGTTAAAATCTTCATGATCGTGGATTCAATGTCCTTTACTCGTAATATTAAACAGTTCACTTTGTCTTAATAGCGTCAAACAAGTCATAGTCACAGTCAGAGTCAAGCTAAGTAAGTCACGGTCAAGTCGAGCTCATGCCCCTGTAAAGTGGTGGAGACTTTACAAGAGGCTCCTATGGACTTTTGGAAACAACACGAAAAGACACGTTTCACCTCGTTATATCACTTGGCCACACTCGAGCACGTTTACGAGCACTTAATGAATAATAATTCAATAAGTTGGCGCCAAAACTCCACGAAGATCTTCAACCAGTGTGTGTTGCCAGTGATGACATACGGCAGTGAAACGTGGTCTCTATGGGCCTCATAAGCAAGCTCAAATTTGCACAACGAGCTATGCTTGGGGTACGTCCACCCACAAGATGGACAGACGACCTAAAAGAGACCGCAGGGAAATGCTGGATGCAGGCTTCCAACCGGCCCTTTTGGAGATTGATGGAGGAGGCGTATGTCCAGCAGTAGACGTCTTATGGCTGAAATGATGATGATGATGTAGGTATTTATGAGTAAAGTAAAAAACATATCCTTATTATTGCTCCGACTCCACTGACTGAAGCAAAACAATTTTTTGCACTTGATTCGTGTGAATGCACCGGGACTTTAATACAAATAACACCCACGAGGTACCGGCTACTTATTAATATTATTAAAATACCTACCGTATTATACGTATAGGTATTTGTAGTTTTCGTTGTGTGTGCAGTTGATTTTGTATATTTTTTATCCTGTTCACGTTTTCTTGGGTATTTTCGTAGGTCCCGTCCTGTAGGTATTTGCGTCCTCCAACAACCTGTTGATCCTGTTGAACCTTCAATTTCTGAATCTTACCTACCACTTCCATTTCTTGCTTTAGTTAGGTACTTAACAGATTGGTAGTTTTAATATCGTATTTTTTTCAGAACTTACATTTTACTTCTTTTTCATTACAATGAACATAAAAAACCCGTTTCAAATTTTTCTCATATGCGTTCCAAAAGCAAATGGTAGACAGTCCATTATTTTAAATACATAAATGCATTTGCATCTGCATCACAATGCTCGTCGGAAGGCTATAAAGATATTCTTTAATGCCCCGCTGATGGGCTTCGAGACTAGACACCATTTATAATAGCGCTGCGGAATCAGAAACCAGTTTGGTTGCTAGTTGCTAGTTTGGTCGCTCTGTATCCCGGGAGATTCCATATACCAATTCGGCCTGAGAACTGTTCATATTTGGGGAAGCTGCTTAGCATATTGGAGGCAGTTTTGCAGGGCTAATATGACACTACTTAAGTCCCATTTAGAGTGAAAAAAGATCTTGATGCTCCAAACCTTGATGGGATTTAAAGAGTCAACAAAAAGAAAACAATTTGCTTAATCAGGATCGCATCATGTATACTATGGGTTCTCTATCTACTAATATATGTACCTACCTACCTACTGTGTTATTTCCCCTTGAATTTAACGTACGTGACTAAGACATAGTAAATTAAAAAGTTCATCAAATTAAATGTGGCTTGAAAGTACGTGCTTTTCAAGTCCATTAACCACAAAGCGACTGTGTGTTGTTTTTCTCGCATGCCAATTGATTGGCACTCCCATCTATTCGGGAGGGGTCATCGTCAAAAGCACCTGTCTTATTCACTGCGTGACGTCATGTTCCGAGAAGACGCGTCCAACCCGGCAACTTTGCGGAGCTGATTTGCATGAGGTGTTTCAATGCGTGCGTGAGTGCCTTCCGCATTTGGCTTGGTTGCTCGTACGTTTCTTATGGCCAGCGTACGGTACACTGGAGCCAGAGCGTCGACCTGTGCGTTGAACTGAGGACTAGGTTTTTTCTTCTTTTTTTTTTACTGAATCATGGCCTTTGTAATAGATCATTATCAGCCAGTTGAGGTGCGTAGAGAAATTGAAGAGGAAATTAACAGTTAACTCTTGTAATTCGTGTGTCAAATGCGATTAGAATTCAGAAGCAATTTTAATATAATTTGACCACGTTATAAGACTTCAATCTAAAAAATGCCATGAAAACCTTTGAAATGTTAAAAAGATTGAAAACTCTTACCAAATGCAAATGGTCTTATTTAAACTTTGCGGCTGATAGAGCAATCCACCCACAGTATTTGCAAGAGGATAAGTTTTAATTAAAAATTAGTTTTTCCCTGTTATGGAGAGTATTTTTACCGTTATGTCTTGCTTGCATATAAATAGGTAGGTAGGCATGTTTGTGTTTCCTCTTTCCAAAATCGTCAGTCACTTCGTCCGGTGTCCGGTCTGTGGTGCGTCATTTTGTCTACTTCACACTATCTAATAGGGATGACTCAAACCGAAAATATAAACTAGCTTCGCCTACAGGAATCGCGCATTATTCTAGACGAAAAGTTACTCTCCGGCCCTTGAACTACACCCATGCAAAAATCACGTCAATCTGTTGCTGTGTTGCTGCGTGAAAGAGGAATAAACAAACAAACAAACGTGGGCTCGAATTAGCACTGAAACAGCGCAGTTCGGAAAATCACGCGAACGTGAAGTTTAACGCGCCGAGATACGGTTTACGGTCGCGCAACTTTTCTCATCACCTAAACAGAATAGATTAAAACAGGTAGCCGTAAGGCCAGATCACACAAACAAGGGAGATATGTCTTATCGTTCATCGTTTAAATGTCTCAAAACTTGTAGCGACATCAATGAACTAAGTAATAGTTCACATGCAAAAAAAAAGGGCGGCAAGGTCGTCTCCTGGGTAAATTCGACTAATATAATTGTATTAGTCACTAATACATCAAACTTGATTTAGACCAGATGCGTTCGCACCCGCCACGGCACCTTACCATATCTGCCTTGTTTATCTAATCTAAAGTTGTGACGAAAGGAAGGAAAGTAGTATGCATGATGAAAGTAGGTAATTTTTATCCCGGAAAATGAGGGGAAACTAAAAAAGTGCGGGTAAAACCTTGGGACGCATCATCGACCAACATTTTCCATAACCGCCATTCGTAGATGATTTCATCTCACAATAAATGGTGACAATGAAGTGAAGATATTGCGATATTAAATAACAAAGTATAATTAATGTTTAGCTGTTTTACACGATAGTTCTATAGTTTTGTTTGATTCATTAGGCAATTCAGTGCTTATGACCGTGCAATATCTACTCATTTTAATATTAATTAATAAGTTTAAACATAATAAATAAATAATATAATTTAAGCGTGATCCATCGCAGACCGCATCATTATTTAACATCAGGCAAAATGGCGGTCAAGTGCTAGACTACTTTTTTTTTAAAGTTGAAATATCCATGCGGATGAAACCACGGAGAGCAGCTAGCACGTTATAAATAATAATATATTATAGTTATGTGGCAGCAATGATAAACTGAGGTAGATACGTTTTACCGAGGTCTGCGTAACAATACAAACACAAGTTAGTTAGCTTGAGTGAAGTCAGTCCGTCCTGTGTCTGGCAACGACGCAAACGTACGATGCGCGATTTTGGAGTATGAAAAATAATAAAAAATGCCATGTTGTGTATAGAACGTGAAATACTTATACTGGGGACGGCTGTAAAAGGCTGTAAAGTTGTATGTAGGTAACTATAGTAAAACATCGCCATGTTTTAGCGCTTTTTTAACCTCATAGTGTGGCAGCCCTATGGTTTTCGTGGTGCAGTCACACACGCGTCAAGCAGCGGCCACACTATTGTGCCCACAATAATTGAATTTCCTGGCGAGTGGCCCGTGCCCGTACTCATAGGAATTCTCGTAAAACCTTTTACTAACAACAATATTACGATGATATTAGCTGCAGCCTACGGGCTTACACACAATCTTACAGCTTTCTTTCTAGGTTCAAACGTTGGCTATGGCCATGATCTGTAAAAATCACCTAAGTACCTCAATGATTGATTGATTAACTCTTTATTGTTCACACCATCAAATTTGATACAGAGGACAAAAAACTCCAACCAGGCAACCTTAGTATTGATAGGATTTATAGAAGACGTAGAAGACGGGGTGTGCAATAGAGGATAGACTATTAAATTTAAAATTATTATTTCAATGGCCACAGCTATCTCTTTCGCACGTTTTCAATATATTTTTTATGATAAAAATCAATAAGTTTAATAACATAAAATATTGGGAATTTTAGAATAACATTGTATGGACTATGGATAGAGTATAAAGTAATTTTCCTGTTGATATTTTATGGATGGAGGAGGATATAGTTATTTATTTTTTTATTTGTAGAATTTTGGAATGCTTTGATATTGTGAGTATGTTGTGAGTTTTGTCGGGACTTAGGTTCTAATTCGTGTTCAAGTGATAACCGTAGCAAAAGATTAGGAAAGAGGGTAAGTAGATCGTTTTGTCTACACCTAACTGAACTTTTCTGCCAACCCGCATTCTTCATTCTTTCCGTGAACATGGTGCATGTTATTGCACCGAAATATCGGGAGCGTCACCCGCAACATTATCACGGAAAATATATCTTTAATAATCTTATAACTATATTGAAAACCCGTGATAGTTTAAAACAGTGTCTCATAAAAATTGTTTTTTTTTACCTCCGCCATCCTAAAAATAATCAACCCGAAAATAGCTTTACCTATGCTATTTGAAATGTTGTTCTAAATATACGCCCAATTGTTTATCTGAAATGGTCACTCACTGATTTTGAAGATCAGGCGAGTTTCTATTATCTCATAAAAAATATTATTATGTATTAGCAACTGAACCTATTGCGAAGATATAAGTATATATTGGCCACTTCGGATGCTTATAACAATAAGCCTATTCTGACTGTGCACATTTTAAGGTATTTATGCCACTTCGATTTTATTGGCTTGCTATAACGCTAATGTTAATTTGATTGGCTAGCTATAACGCTAATATTAATTTGACGCTGATTGTATACCTACATAATTTATGTCGTGTAGGTAGGTTTAGGTATAAACTGTTACGGTTGTTCCCTAGTACAGTTATACTTTTCGACCAACCACACGCTTGTTTCAGTCTTCCCGTTAACATGTGACTGTGCCGAAATATTGGGAGCTCCATCCACAACCTTATCACGGTAAATATCCCTATAATAATCATACAACTGTAGCTTTATGTATTTGGTAGCGTGGCTTACGTGGCACTTAGTTCAGAGTGCTCACATAAGTGTTTCAGTCTTAGTTACGAACGTTTATTATTCTATGGTTTCGGCCTGTATTGTAATGGAAACTGTAAAATTGTGTTTCATTACACAATTTATACGGCACTGGCAACTCCCCGCTACAGGAACAATGAACTTTTCCGGGATAAAAAGTAATTATGTTTTTGCTACTCTCATACCAAACATTCAAATCTGTTCAGTTCTACGGAGTTGAGTGCGGATAAACATACACACTTGCACACAAACTTTCACATTTATAATATCAGTGTGATTCTTACTTACACGAGTGTTATAGGTACTGTCCTCTGTTTTCCACACGCCCCTTATGTACGCCCCTTATGAGTACCCACTTAAGTACTTATGATAAGAAACTGAGCGGACGCATAAAAACTGCGAGATTGAGAGGGATGGGATACAATTAATACGCGAGTTAGAGCAAGAGAGAGATTTCGGCTTTTCCCGCTGACTAAAGGTGTTTTCACACTGAAGTCTGACCAACAGCCCGCGCCTACGGGTTACTGTCGACGCAGCTTATTTGTAAGAACCGTGTCGTCGGGTTGCACCCGCGCTGCGTAGGCTACCCGGCGACAATTTGACGACTTATCTGTGCGCTCAGTTAACTGGCGACTGTCATCAAGCCACATTTATGCTCCTGATGCCGCTGGAAAAGTTCACCGACTTGCAACGATGTGAAGACGCGGCCTAACCCGTAGACTTATACCATCATGCCACCCGGGCTGGTGGCTAGTGTGTAGAGCCCTTTAAAGTCGTATTCGTATGTATGTATTATATATAATATATATGTATTCTTAACGATACATATATATACCAACATAAAGAAAATGTCAGTAACTGGAAAGAAAGAAAAAAATAAGATAGAAGTGGAATTATGTAGATACCTAACTAATAATGCAATTTTCGACTTCTTAAGAGTTTGGACACCAACCTTGTTGAATGTTAATAGGTTAACGAAACCTTTTATTTTATTTTAGTGATTTCTTTTAATAAATCTGAGAAGAATCTTAAATAACAGCCTAGCGGTTCATATTTCAGTCCTTGTCTAGTGGTCGCCAGTCAGTCTGACTTTCATAATAGGATTATTTGTACTACAACATTGTAATCGGATTCCGGATCGTCCCAGTTTCATAAGTTCCGTTTCCGATAAAATCCGGTTGACTATTGATTGATAACAATGCATAAATTTATACCTTTTTTTTGTTTTCGAGGGCGAATCTGCATGCCCAAAGTTGCAGAAACTTAAGAGAAGCCACAAAAAGCGGCCTTATCGCTAAAAGCGATCTCTTCCAGGCAACTGTTATAAACACTACTTCATTTTACTCATTCGTTTTTTTTGTGTGACACCGTTTTTTTGTTTTTATAGTAAGTGAAGTATGCATGAACAAAAATAATTTTTTCATCATTCACCTCGGAAAGTGTATTTTTGCTCTTCGATATCTGAGTGCAAAAGCCGTTTTTATCCGCTAGAGGATAAAGTAAAATTGAATTTAGAACATCGTGTGCACTAAGTTTGTGAATTCAAATCATCTTCTACCTCCATGGTGCCGAATTTATCATACAACCTTTTTTTATTTTGTTAAAACCTCAGACTCGGAACCTTCTTGGTGTACTTTATTTTAATTTGCTTTGCACGCGCCATTTTCTTTTCACGTCATATTGTTAAAACCTTAGGTTAAAAACATTGATGTAAGTAAATAGGGGGAAGATACGGGACGAACTTCTTGACGTGGACCGCACAATATAGGCTCCGGGGCACAATCCACTTCAGTCACAATCGAACTGGCGTTTTGATAGCACGTGAATTACTTGTCAAAATTGTGTGTAATAAAGCAGCAAAAATTACTTCCTGCGTTTTCACAAGGTGCACCAACAGTTCGAAGACAAAAAACAAGTTTCACGGCATTACTTTTCACGCGTAAATACTTAAAAACAATTAACTTAATTTTCTTTAAATGTCACTTCTATGGTCTAGTGTAGTGTCTAATGGAGCGGTGAAGTTGACGTTTACAGTGTAGACGTCAACGTCACCGCTGACTCGAGCCGAACCAGAGCCATATTTATTGGGTACAATGTTTGGATGTCACGCGTCTTCCCCCTTTTTTAAACAGTCATTGGTTAAAAACAAGAAACTTGAAAACTAGTGAAAAACCTAAAATGAGTGATTTTAGCGACGAGGAAGTTTATTTGACGCCAACAGAATTGACTGAAACTGTTAATAATACGCAGATGTTTTTTTTTTCTTCATTTATTCATTTCCTCGCTGAGGTGGGATGAAAAGTTACGTGTTGCACTCGAGTGCAAAGATTTTTCACCTCGTGCTCTTTTGATTCCCTCGCTAACGCTCAGGATTCTAATTTTTTTGTCACTCGCTACGCTCGTTATTCAATTTTAGAATCCTTCGCTTGCTTGGTCATCAAAATTGAGCATGCGGTTAAAAAGCAACTTTGCACTCTTTTGTGAACACAACACACCTAAGAAAATGCTACTAGTCCTTATTCTGAATCTTGCTGATTGAAGATATTTACTTAGTGGGCAAGTAAGAGAGAGTGGTCCCTGTCAAAATCGTCTTAAAATATAATTATTATTTAAACTGCGCACTAAAAATAAGAAATCAATTACACTAGCACCAGGTACCTACTTGATTATTAACCGCGTGGATACCGAGTAGGTACGCGCGCACTGGAATTTCTACACGACCTTGCAATACCTAGGCAAGTAGGTAAGTGCCTGATTTCTAGCTAACGCAGTTAGGTATTGCACCCTTATCGCTTACTGTGCGAGAATACATTTGACACACTTAAACCATGAATTCGCTCTACTCAACGGTGTTCGCAACATTTGTATACCGATAAATGAATATTTTACGTTCGAGATTATTCACTGACCCAAGGTATTTTATTTTAAAAAGTAAACACTTTTAAAATAATTATTATAAATATAAAACCAATGAAGACTGGCAACCTTATTCTCATAGAAAAAAATACTATCTTTGCCCGCTTATATTTTCATTAGAGAAATGGATCCGGCCGTCATTGCTTCTAAAATTTTAATTTCTTTCTTTGGACTTAGGTAGGTACTAAATTGAGCGACGGATTATTTAGCGATTAACACTCCGTGTTTGTGCTCGAAACAATGGCTGATTGCGTAAATATACCTAGCCAAGAGATGGTTGCGTCACACGCGATCACGATGTTGGTATCCAATGGTATCATTTCAAAAACAACGTGTATTTGCACAAGTGCCATCGTGTGACATTGTGCTCCACCTACCTACTAAGACTTGGAAAAAAGTGTCTCACGAGGACAACATTTTCTAGTCCAATAACACGATGCCGGCAAGCGCGACGCTCACCATTAGACGAGCGACTTGCTCGTCTCGTCACTCAGTTACATGAAAAAACATGTCTTAGATTTCGTTGTACCATTCTAAAACTAAACTAATCTGTCAGGACTATAATAAATTATCTGCATCTTATTTTAAATGTGAGAAAAGGATGGCAGCTATTGTAGACCTATCAAATCGAGTTGAATTTTGAAAATGGACCAACAGAATCGAAGTCGGTCTGCGAAAAACTAGAAACACACCTCAACGAAACTTCGAACGAACGATTGGCGTTTGATACTTCTTCACGGATTATGTTCCACACTCTTGAAAAGCTTGGACTACCTAGCTAGGTACCACAGTTATATTCTGTGTAGGTAGCTTACCTTACCTGGGTAGGTTTAAGTCCAAGCTTTTCAAGTTTTTGAGTTTAATGCCCTCCTCTCGTAGGAATCGTAGGTAAAGAAGAAATCATCATTATCATTCCGTAACAAACATTATAAAATTACCTACTTACCATTTTGTTTCAAAGTTACAAATGAACTTCCTCTCGCTAGTAAATAGAGCGAGCGAAAAATCATGACCCTTCAATCAAACGCGGTGACTTCAAAGAAGACATAAATCCACTTCGTGATTATATTGCACAAGCAAAGGCATGCAAGGATAGGTACCTACGCCTAAGCTAAAACTCAGCCATGCATTCTCCTGTCGTAGTCAAATAAAGATGTTCACGAATTCACCGTGCGACCAACTTACCATAAGAGGTGAATCAGAGAGCCACCACCGTGTTTGCTGAATAAAACTGGCAGACATCCGTAGATTTTTTTAGTTTCATTATTTGGCCAACTGTACAGATTGTCAGTGTGTAACGGTGGCGTGTGAAAGGCGACGATATTCTTGCGTTTGCAGTCCTCTCACCGGCACACTCGCCGCCGCCGGCGCGGGCGCATCGTGTGCGATTGATGCGAAATGAGGACGAATCTGCACGACTTGGGTAGGACTGTTAAACTTGGTCTTACAATAAGAATCTAAAAGAAGTTAACATAAAATTACTATGTAAATCTTTATCAACAGTACGTAGCTTCTCCCGGGCTTCTCCCGAGGCACGCCATTTAGCCCTGCATGGGCAAATGCGAAAATTCGGAATTTCGCTTCTAATCACGTTCAATCTTACCATACAAAAATTATTCCTAGGTAAGAAGACCTTTTAAAATATAAGCTGGCTGGGATATAAGTTATATTATTATTTAAAAGATATCTACACAAAACAAGAACATTTATTAATGTTTGGAACTAGAAAATATGCCAAAAAGTCTATAGATAATGTCCATAGGCAGCGGTTTTCGCTTACCATCAGGCGGACCGTAAACTTGGTTGGCATAATCTTTATTTAAAAAAAACATGATCAAAGCTCTAAAACTATGTTACGAATAAGTGATATTAAATTAGACTGCAGTCAAAGTTTTTTTATAGTCCTGCAGCGCGAAACGTGTAGGTAGGTCAGGATGAGAATCAGATGAGTCAAATGGATGAAATCAAGCGAGGATGGAATCATGGCCACCTTTGCATGATTTCGCATTCTCTGAACAGAAATGATTGTTAGGTATTTCAAAACAAATTATTTCAAAGAAAACAAATCATTAACCAGTCTAAAAATATACAGTTTCCATTTACAGGTAGGTATGTAAATAGTTGCCTCATTTAAAGTTATCTCTAGACTGTCTCTATTTCTCGCTTCGTTACTGCAGCGATAAGTGATACTCCTGTGAGTGCTGCGGTTAGTCTTCTCCTTTACTTTGTAGCTTACTGCCGTATTTACTGGACACATTTACTATACAAGGCATTGACGTATAGTATAAGGACCGGCCCAGCGGAACTTTTAGTGGTACTAACTTCCTTAGTGAGCCATTGTCGGTGGTGAGTGGTAGAGAGCAATGCGACGAAACTACCTTAAATTATTTCTTACTTTTTAAGTACTAGACATCTGGGACGCAAATATTCGGATGAGCATATCTTGGTCTATGATTAAGGTAGTTTATTTCGTGTAATCTGGTGGCTGAAAACGTTATGACTTAATCTTAAATTCGTGATAATGATAACACGTTTCCACTTAGACCCTGATCGAAGTAATATACAACCAAAATAATGCTGAAAATCGCAATGGAAAATCTAAGTGGATATACAATTTATGATGTGGTAGCTTCCTTGAGTATAAGATTCTTGAAGAACCTTGAAGGTTGACTAATTACTCTTATAGACATCAAATATGCATCGATTTATACTTCTCCTATGCACATGCACAAACATTTGGGCAGGAAATACATGTGTTTTTGTAACTTTTTACTGACGAGAAACGTTACGCGTAAAATCGAGAGCATATTTGTAGGCTTGTTAGACGTATCTGAAAAATCATTTTTTCTTGAAGATATTCCTTGCCTCATTCCAATACCGGCTGAAGCGATCGGTATGAATTTAGAGAGCGTACGCTATTCGTTTCCATTAAAACAATTGTCATTCGTCATTAGCACAGTCTGCGGCACAGTTACTGCAGTCTACTTCGACACGGTTATTGACACTGAATAAATAATTTGGAAAAACACTAGCATAAAATGCAAATGGGACCCTGAATAGACTGCCTCCGTTTAGCACCTCAGACAAAATGATATCTCTATCTATACATAGTATAGTAGTATATAAAATAAAGTTGCTTTCCACGTCTGTCTGTCTGACTGTCTGTATATCCGCTAACTCCTCCTAAACTACGCATGAATTTTGATGCGGTTTTTACCATCAGTTAGATAATTTTTCACGGAAAGTATATATAATAAAACTTGGAACCGGGATGGGTCGCAGTTACTTCTAAATTTAACTTACGTTTTCCTTTTTTTAATGCTTTCGTTTCCCCGCCAACTCGCCTGATGTTAAGCTTTGATGCGGTCTACGATATAGCACGCTTGCCTAGAAGAAAGTGATTCACTCGTGCATTTTAAGACAACCAGATTGTAACTTTCGGATCGGATGGGATCGATTTTTTTTGTTCGCCTCAACACAGTCATGGTTTAGAAGAAAAAATAAATTGGAAAATTCGGAAACTTTTTTGTATGAAATTTGGCCAGAAAGTTTAAAGTCAGCTAGTGAAAAATAAAATGAAAACGTAAAACTAATAAAACAAACTTTTATGAACAAGTTAATTTTCAATACTTAGAAATGTGCCATAGCGTCACACATCGAAACACAATACTTTCGCTGTAAAAGTAATCGAGTTACACGTCTCTTAGAGTCTAATACACGATTCGATTAGGAACGATTAATGTTGCAATTAACTCGCGCGCAATTGAAAGCATTCTCTAACATTCTCCGACTATCTCCATACTACTTTATTAGAATCCGTGTCGTAACATTGTAATTAGCTTCAATATGCAGGTGTCGGAGGTAATGAGGAAATCAAACCACAGCAGCCGCACTTAGTACAGAATTAGCTTAATTGAAAGTGTGATTTTGTCGAGCTTTCCTACAGTTTGCCGAGCTGAGGCGTTTTCAGTTTCTCGCGGTAATAGGATAGGCTCTACTTACCGGTTGTGGCGACTTATGTTAAATTGACAGTGATCCGCCTCGAAGGAAACACTTCAATATATTTCGTGTTATTTTTGTCTTGATTCATTACTTATATATTACTCTGTAACGACAGTGATAGTGGAACTTTCTGATTGGTACCGACTCAGTGGTGAGCTCAAGTATACATATTGCTTATCAGGGTTTACTCATCTCAGCACGCTGATTGCGTTGGTAAGCTGTGGTGATAGATCTAGATTTTTAAAATAATCTTTAGCATAAAAAATGGGGGTTTGTTATAAAAAAAATATGCCACTCCGCAAAAGTGGGTATTAGTAATCACATTAAACACACCAACACTAACAACACGGGCACTTTGGTATATAATCTTTATTCTCATCTATAGATCTATAGGTTGTCTGGAGAGCTTTTAGCAATAAGGCCGCCTTCTGTACCCGTTTCTTCAGTGTTACTTATTTTTATTGCAATGTTCTTTTTATGATGCCAATAAAGTATTGTATTGTACTTGAGAGAGCGATTTGTCGAAGTTAGTAGATATTTCGACAGATGGCGCTAATAAGTAATTACTAGATATTCTGGGAAGCAATTGTTCGGATGAGCGTATCCTTACTTATGAGATCTTGATTCTTATATTCTGAAATTTCAGGGTTTACCGAGATTTAAAATGTTCCACCACTTGTTTTTTTTGTATAAAAACTACGCTCTAGCAGCGCACTACTTCCTTGACAAATTTCATCACAAGCGATTCATCCGTTTATTCGTGAAAGAACACAGAAAGTGTATCTATAAACTATATCTTTAAGTCGCGATTGGATCTGTTTCTTCTAAGTCAGCGTGCTCCATCGTAGACCGCACACCAGGCGAGGTGGCGGTCAAGCGCAATCCTATTATACAGTAATTAACCATCATTATCATCATCATCCAATAATTCATCATTATCATAATCAAATAATTTTAAAATAAAAAGACTAGCAAATAGAGTGTATTAATTTCGTGTAGTATGTTGCGATGTTTCTTTTTCTGAATCAACTACTACTTAGACTATTTTTTTTAATGTTCAAAGATTTCTCAGAGAAACTATTCAAACAATAAAATAAGAACTTCATTGATAACTTCACTCACATTAATTATCTCGTAGTTTGTTTTTATTTTCATATCTTACAGCGCTTTATCTTATTCCCAGTAGAGTTTCGGTAACTGGGGGTCTACCGTAATCATTAAAAGCAATTTTTCAGCATAATTTACGTAGCTTTTCTGCCGTGCTTAGATAGCAGAGAGAGCGAAAGAGCATTGAAGATTAAAATAAAGGTATTAGTAGACTTCTGGTTTCATACATCTTGTCCCAGACATCTTGTCTATTTAGCCAGCCAGCGTCAAGGTACAAAAGATTAGTAAGGAATTTCATGTTTTAGAATTCGTCAAACAAGTCACAGTGAAAGCCAAGTCCAAGTCATGCTCCAGTAAAGTAGTGGAGACTTAACTGGAGGCTTCAATGGAGTTTTGGAAAGAACACGCAAAATATAAGTACGTTTTATTTAAATCACTTGCCCACATTCTTGCACGCTATTTAACACGAACCTAACAAAAATAATATAATCCACCTTTATTACACGTTAACACTCGAAAACATACGTTTTGGAAAGTAAGCACGCGCGTAGTTTTGGTAAGTAAGTTGAGTACAATGCGGCAACATTAGTTTTTCACGTTGGCACCAAAATTCAAAAATAGGTAGACTGATTATTTAGTTACCCCCTGGATTTGTACCGAGTAGGTAATATTTATTCTTCCTGATAAAAATTTCTCTACCTTGCGATATTGATTGTACTAGTATTTATTCTGCGGTATTAACGACCTTCGGCCTTTCGTTAATTGCTATCGATTTTCCTAGTATAGGTACCTACCTACTTACTTACATAAGAGGTTATATTCCAGTCTGGAACGTGTCCTTTTGCCTTCTAATTATGATTACATAAGATGTGGTACGAGTTTAATAAGTCGTTGGTGGTTTAATACAATGTAACGTGTATTGAAAGCTTTGCAATGAATTTTCTTTTGATTTTGACATTCCGACCTTGAATATACGAGTAAGAATAAACGTAAGGAGTTTTGGCGCCAACGTGACAAAAAGATGTCTCATTGTATTATTTTCTTAAACTTGTATATTGTTGAGTATTAATGCGTAATAATGGTGGATATTTTTTTATTAAGTGTTCGTGGACGTGCTTGAGTGTGGGGAAGTGATATAACGTGGTTAACCTGTATTTCTGAGTTCCAAAAGCTCCATAGAAGCCTCTTGTAAATTCTCCACACTTTACTAGGGCATGACTTTGACTTGACCGCAAGGACTTTGTATACCCTAAAGCATGACCGCCACTTACTTTGCTTGACTCTGACTGTAACTATAACTTGTTTGATGACATTTTATCATACTTGACACTGGCAAATGCACCAGAAGTGCGACGCCAAAATGCTCACACAGGAAAGATAAAAAAAAACTTAATTCGCAAGATGACTTGCATTCCCAATCACGTCGACAGTGCTAATGAGAAAATAAAATTAATTTGTGCCATGTTCTTATAAGCACTGTTGGCGTGATTCAAAAAGCGCCCTTAATATAATAATTGCGAAAGTATTTCTTTATCTTGTAAGTTTGTTTCCATTTCACAACTAAAACCGAACCGACAACGAAGTTTGGGGTGTGGGGGGACATTTTTTGTCATGTTAACACATAGATTCAGTATAATCTCCCTCTACGTGCTAACACATGAGCTTTGACGAATAACACATGAGCAATAAAATTACAGAAAAAAAATCTGGAAATTCGGTATGTAAAGTTTTTTTTTTGTATTTTTTTTATATTTTTATTTCGTAGATAAGGCTATTTTAAGAAACTAATTTCAATATTTTTGTTTTCTATTGAGTAGTTATTTTACAATATTTTTTTGAAAATTGAAATTATGTGACGTCACCATATAGCACAAAATTTCGTTGCGTTGAGAAGCCTAAAAAAGCACCCCATATTGGCAGCCCTGAAAAAAACCAGACAGTCAAACCACAGAAATGAAAAAATATTCTATTCTGTGTGACCAACAGTGTGTCAAATGTATAATATTTTTATTCTTAAAAGGCACAGAAAATAAAATGCTACAATGTGACATCATTTAGAGGACAATAAAAGTCGAATGATTTCTTAGTTTTATGTTAAAATAAATGGCATCTTATCGTTTTAAAAGGTCGGAGTAGAAAAATAAGGGTTGATAAGATAAAATCTCGAAATGGTTTTGGAATTGGCATAGGTTAATTTTTTTAGCATACCGAATTGTGGGCGTATTTGTTGTTACCCACTTTACTAAAGCTACTGCAAAAAGTTTACCGAAAATGTAGAATTGAAGGGGTCAAGTCGAGAAATTCTTTAACATGTACCTAATGATTGGCAGCATTGAAGCGCTATCGAGTCGTATCGACATTGAAAATAGAGAGTCGAGAAAGCTATGCGAACGATTCACGCTAGAGATTGATTGACGTACTATCAAGTGAGAACAAAATTTTTGCTTTTCTGTTAATAAGTACATATTTTTCTGAGAGACTCGATAAACTAGCTGTACTCCACTGTTTCACCCGCGTGGAAATTTCCCCAGGAACTGTAGATTGTTCCGGGATAAAAAGTATCGTCTGTCACTTTCCAGTTTTCCAACTATATCTGTGAAAAAAATCTCGACGACTTTGCTCTGTTGTTACGTAAAAGAAGAACAAATAAACACCTTTCTTTAGAACGTTGGTCAGACTAATTTGACCAAAAAATTGCCAACATCCAGAATACTAAATATGTTTGCTTACTTGCGGTGGTAATTCTTATCTTTATTGTATTTTATTATAAGTAGTTATAAGTTACAAACAAATTGATTAATTCCCGTTTTAATAACCAGTTACGAACAGAGAAAAATAATCAATTTTCGTAGCTGGTTGAGAAAATCGGTTACGAAAAGGGCAAATTTATTCTATTTTCGTAACGGGTTATCAAACAAGAACAAAATTTCATGTTCGTAGCTGGTTACGAACTTTAAAAGTTAAATTCAGATACAATCGTAGACGAAAAGCTTTAAAATGACACTTAGAATGGGCGGATATCATAATTGAATGCGTATACAACATCTCATGTCTATGCTAATAACCATTGAGGAGTTCCCTAGTCAGGACCAACACTGAGTGCAGCAACCATGTCATGGTAAAACTTAAAAGGGGCAATCATTAAAATGCGTAAACAAATTTTCGCGTCTGTGCTGTTGATATTTTGGTGATAAACATCACCTGATGGTTTAAGAGTTCCTTAGACATGCATCATGCATCCTTACACATTCCTAAGCATGACCTGAATCGACATCCAGTATTAGCTCCAGATAAAGGTACTCTTAAACCATCAGGTTTAAGTTTAAGTAAGCATGACCTGAACTTGATGGTTTAAGATTTCTTTTATCTAGAGCTAATCCTGGATATCGATTCAGCTCATGCTTACTATAAAACATGTGAAAATTCAATACCGTAGAATAAGAAAAAGTGGTTCAAATTCAACTTTCAAGATTTGACCTAAACTAACAAACATTGCAAGTTAATAAAAAGCTTATAAAATAGTTAAAGATACAGATACTTAATACTACTATGATACTTGATACTAAATCGATGCCTATCTGTGGCTATCTGTAGTTATTGATAAAGCATTTCTTTCTTGAATGCCGAATAAAAAAATCTAAGTACTTAGTATTGCCCTGATTATTTGTAATACTTCGAAATTGTTTCGCATCGATAACAAAAACAATGTTTTCAAGAAAGTCGCTCGTTATCCGACTTGACTTTCATAAAATTAGGACAGTGATAACAATTAAACTACGATAATTTGGAACAATAATGTTATCTTTAGGGTTATGTTATGTAATCCTTGCTAATATTATAAAATCGAAAGTAGGTAACTTTGTCTCTAGTCAGGTGGCATAGCATGAGAGAGACAAATACGCAGCAAGGAGACACAAAAGACTGTGGATGATGACCATGATGATGATGATGATGAAGTACATATTAAAGGCACATAAGTTATTGTGTTGTGTAACCAATTGATGTAAAGTTTTATGATAGACCACTAATAACAACTATACAGCCCCCCGATTCTACTAAACAAATTGTCTTTAAATTGTAATTGATCAATGCGATTTTAATTTTTAAATAATCGCTTCAATATTGACAGTTTTTTTTTATACTAAGTTATAATATAAGGGGTTGTATTTTTCTCGTATAAAAAATATTTAAAACAGTCAATTTTGAGGCAATTATTTAACAATTAAAATCGCAACAATTACAATTTAAAAACAAATTCTTTTGTAGAAACGGGACCCAGCTATGTTGAACATTAACCGTAACATGACAATAATTTTATCAATGCTTTGCTTATTTTTTAAAATAACTGTGACGCTATCTACCCATGTTCTCGCCAGCAGGTTTACAGATATTTTCCTGTTACAGGTTATTCCGCTTGGCTTTACTACGTTTTCCTTCCAATCAACAATTTATGTGCGGTAGATGCAGTGGAAACTTTAACTAGTATTGGCTTCTTCTGGGTATTTCCGACGGCATAAAGATTGTACATTGTCTAACATTGGTTTAGTTAAAAGATAAACGCATACAGGGCGTCAAGCTTATTAAACAGCAACTTAAAAAAAAACAAAAAAAAAAACATCAGCATTAGCTGCTAGTCTGACGAATGCGCTGCTTGAATGTGTCCCTGATAGTTACAATCTTGGTGTCTTCAAATCACGAGTGAATCGGTTTCCTCTAGCAAGCGTGCTCCATCGTAGACCGCATAATCAGGCGAGTTTGCGGTCTAACACAAAAACAAAACAAAAATTATAATGGTTTTTATTCAGAATTTGCTGTTTGCAGATAAATCCTATAATTCGACAAGGAAGTCGGCATCAGAAGCAGCAGCAAGATGAAACAAGGAAATCATGAGGCACAGTTAGTTCTACATAACAGTGAGCCAAGTCTTGACAACTCAATCGTGAATGCGGGTAATTAAAAGTACGAAAGCGGCCCCGTTTTGGAAGTGCCATTTCCAACGTAATTCAGCGAAAGTTACGTAAATCCCATACAAAACATTATTCGTTCATATCGGCCGATAAATTTCATACGCTCACGGTCGCTTAATCGACTTACTATGTGATAAGAGTTTATTACCAACCCACGCCGATTCCGATTGTCGTTGTGGAAAATGTACCTAAAGCCTATAACAGTAAAATATAAGTATGTTTTTACTTACTAGTTGCATAGAAGAAATCAATTCACCCGCGACTTCCAAATACATAATCCGCGAGCTTAGGGGACTTACTGCTACCTGTTTTAAGCAATTCTGTTTAGGTGATGCGAAAAGTTCCGCGACTGTAAACGTTCTCGTTGCGTTAAGGTTCACGTTCACGTGATTTTCAGCGCTGTTTTGAGCCCGCGTTAAAAGATAGCCGTAAATAAATAAAACACAACTATATAGGACAGGGAGTTAGTATCGTCTTTAATAATACGCCTTACTGTAACGAAAGAAATTATTTTTTTAGCAACACATATGCTGTTGAAACAACCACAACAACATTTAAGTTGAAATGTTTTTTATATTATCCCAGTAATTTTATAATTAAGTGTATCAATTAATTGAGCATTGCAAATCGGTACCCATGCAAGTGCGAGTGTCGAAGGTGACCCTCGATACCTCTGTCTGCCGTCCCGACCCGACCTTTACCACATAATACCTACAGAGCCAAAAAGTACTGTAATTGTATATCGCATCTAGCTAACTTTTTGCCCATCAAATTTACGACTGAGTGTATATAAAATGAGGTTTTATGTATATAATTAATATTTCAGGATTTCTGGAAAGATGCAAAAAAAGATAGAAGATTCGCATCGATAAGTACCTACCTATTAACTTAGGTGTACATATATTTAAGTCTGTAAGTATACTTTTTTGGTGACGGGGAAAATCATCCAAAGACCTGAAAATACCTTAAAAGTGGCCTGCCTCGAGACTATAAAGTACCAAGATTAGTGCTTTATAGGCGGCACAGAGATTCTTTAAGTGTACGCACGCCTACCTTTAGCACTTGTGACAACTTCCCAGGAGAATACCCCCTTTCTACAAAGCGTCAGACCACACCGCACCATTGTACTCCCTGGGTTTGCTTAGACGAGGAGTAGAGCCACTAATCAGAGCAATCCATGAGCCCAGAAGTTTGCTATTAGTCTGCTCTAACGACAGATAGGACGTACTGAAGCCGTATTCTAATCCAAGGTCTACCTACAAAATTATATATTTCGTTAGTGATGTAAAAGCGTAAGTTCCACGTGAGCCTTATCAGAGCCTCGGCCGTGTGATCGGTTCGATACGTTTCCCATAAAAGTATGTATTCCATGGTGAATTTTAAGTTAAATTTCTTTAGAGTTCGTTAATCGTTACGGTGGAATTCAAAGATTGCGAATGCTAAATTACTTTACATGGAACTTTAAGTCACATGATTGCAATATTTGCAATTTTATCATAGGTCTAGGTGCGCCTCGCGGTTTCACCTGCGTGGACATTCTCTCAGGAACCGTAAGCACCTACATTTCCTGGACTAAAAAGTATATATTCTATGGATACCATTCATGGGCGTAGAAAAGATGCAGGTACTTCTTTATTCAATGAAACACCTCCTTTACTACATTCTCGTATTACGTACAGATAAATACATCACTACAAGAGCATTATCAAAGAATCGAATGTCAAGATCTTGAGTGTCTGCATTGAAAGATACTGCGATCCTCGACTGAGAAGATTGTATGTGAAGGTGGAACCATTTTCTATTGGATAAACGTATAGTGCAATTTTCATCATTTCTTCCACTGCTTTTTTTCCCACTTTGTCATCTTACTTTTATCCAGATTTAGAAATATCTAGATACATGCTGTGAAAGCAAACTTAAATAGCACTTGTACTTTAAACTACTTTGTTTGGAGTAACTTAATACAGTTTTCGAGTAAAACTACAGGACGCTGCAGTTCTATATAAATAGCTTGTCAAGCAAAGATATAAGTAAGTCGTTCACATAAGATAACGAATTCCTAGATATCTAATAAGGCTTAGAAAGATGTTGGCATTTCCCGAGACCCATTCATGGAAGCATAACCTTCGTTTTCTTTTGTACCTACTGAATTGAAGACGCTACGTTTCTTAGTTCGTAGTTCAGACAATAGCAAAATAATGACGGTGTTTGAGAAATAACCGTGTATTTTCCACAAGACCCTCTGATATTAGGTGACTATGGTTGTTCTATAAATCTATATGTATGGTGTTTCTCTTTAGCGTTTTGCGGACATGTTTAATTTGGTAATTATATAAATGAATTAATCTTATGTTTTCCTTGTCTAAGCTAAATATTTTTCTTTAATTTTGTAACTTTAAGGCCGACTGGAATGCGACTTTAGCAGTTAGAGCGTTTGGGGCGTTTACTCAGTTAGCGTTCGAATTGCTCGGATTCGAATCATACGGATTATTTTTAAAACTTTTAAATTGTAATTTTCATGAACCTCAAGTCATGATACTGTTTCGAAATTGTAATATTATGTTCTCCAGGAGAATATTCTAGGGCGCCAGTGTCGAATATCCAGACCTAAGGTCTAAGATCAAAACAAATTCTATGAAGTGCGGAATGCCCAATCATGCACCATGACATTCAATTTCACAATACACGCGTCTCTTACACACAGATTATATTCTAGTTACTACCAGTACTTACCAGTGTCGTGATCTCCATTGTCGTTCATTGCTTATATCCGGTCGTCGATACCTATTCCTACAGAGATCTCATATGCAAGATGTGGTGAAAAAAGGTTGCCTATATGAGTTTCATTGTTTTCAATTTCATTGTTCTATTCTGTCTGACCGGACGCAGTGCTGGCTATTTGCTTGGAGTTGTAATTGCACGTGTTGTTCTCTGATAATTAATCTCTAACGCACAAAACATCATAAGATAGGACGCGGGCGCCCTCTATCTTATATGTCTTCTAAAAACTCGGAAAAAATAAATAATTGAAAGCGTTTTTTCCTGAGGGGGAAATCTTCCAAAGATACCCATGGCTGCATACAGTTTCCCATTTAGCACTTTTTTAAACATAAAAAATCACTAATGAGGTTTAAAAAAAATAGACAATATGTATAAAACGTTTGTTTTAAATATATATTTTTTCTGTGGCAAGTGGCTAAGCTAATACTAACACTACAAATACAGTTAGGCTGCCCATAGACCGTTGAATGTCTAAAGACAATCCAAATGCTTAAGCCCAAAAAAATAAATATAATGTATAAAACTATATTGCAATTTTCCTGATTATTTTTTATATTTGGCGAAGAAGGGAAATTTTTGGGATGTTTTCTTTATTTTTTATTTTTCCGAAATATTTTCTACTACTCACACTAAAATTTAAAATATCAGCATGATTTTTTTTTTGCGTACTATCTTCCTTGGTATTATTTATTATCTGTAAACATTATCTTTCGATTCCAATATAAAATTAGTACCTATTAAAATATTTAAATATAATTCTAAAAAAAAGGGTTGTTCAATTGTTCTTCCCAGTCAGTGATTTTTCTGCGCATGTATAGTGAATAAATTTTATATGTCGGCGCAAGACCAATATAAGCTTCTAAATAATAACGTCGAATTCAACAATGTCCGTTAAAATGAAGACCAGAAAGGTTTACGAACTGATTGATGTAATTAGTTTACTTATTTAAGCGTAAAGTTAACTGTGGAAAACTAAAATGTAAAAATATGTTTTGTTCTCTTTCCGGACAGGAAACAATGACAAAAGACTATTTAATCTTTAGTTAAATGTAAAGTTATCTATTGCTAAATTCATGTCTTGATTTGTAAACGATAAACATTAGGTTTAAATTCATTAGTTAATGATTACATTTAAAGACAGCTGATTTGATATTCGATTTACAAAACGAAAAACATGGCGCCTTGTTTCGATTATTTAAATGTTTAGCTTAAGTGTTAATAAGAGCTAAGTTCTGTAAATAGTTAAGATTATTTAACAAGTTATAAACTACTGTAAAGTAGGTTATTTGTAGATCTTTAATGAACAGTGTTATGACTTCACAACGACATGACGCCATCTTTGTTATAAAATGGCGAGCTGTTGTGGAGCCAGGCTCATTCTGTTTGAGGCATTCATCGAGCACAGTACAAAGTGCAGAAACAGGCAGTCTTGCTTGAAGCGTTATCCGGTGCACTTAGAGTGCTGCTACTATTTTGTTAACTACTATTTATTGCTCAATAAGTGTTATGAAAAGTGTTATTCTGTAATAATTGTGATAAAGTGATGGCGCTGTAGTTTCTTGCCCTTCTTCTATAAGCGTCTAGGGTTTTACGAACGTGGCGGTAAATCAGCATTAGCATAGAGTACCTTCTTAGGGTCTATGCAGAAATAAAAGAACAAAGATTAATTATGACAACTTTCAATGTGTTTCTTTGACCTACCCCGTGAATAAGTCAGTTTGGTACAGCCTAAAAACTACAAAGTTGCTTAGAAGAGAGTAGTTCTGCCAGTTAAGGTTTTATCTCCAATGGTAGAACCCAGTGATGGAAACAGTATCATCAGCACTAATGACGTCACAGCTTCAAAAAACATCCTAGTACCGGGTGTTTTCCGACATATATATACCGTAAAAAGTGAATAAGAGTAAATTCTGGAGCAATTATCAAACACAATTAAACAAACATAACATAGTATAAAAAATCGGTAAAAAGTTCATCATAAAAAAAAACAGACAAGAATAAATCTATCACATCCAGCAAGACACTAGGTCTAAGGACATTTACCATGCAGAATCTATAGTAATCAAATAACCGGCTATAGTCCGGCACGACCTAGGAAGTGCCTAGGCTGTCGAGCTGGCACTAGACTTCACCAGCGTCTGTTTCACCTTCACTTTATACTCATCTATAAATAGGTATCTATAGTCAGATATGTCTGGAGACCTTGTCTTATCTTGGCAATCATAACTGCAAATGCATTAGGTACTTATGCATTTACTTGTTCCTCATAGCGACTGAAGAACAAAAAGTCTATAATTGACGTTAATTTAGCATGGGAATCTTCAAAAGGGCTTTTAAGAGAGTCTTTAAAGTTCGGCAACTTATCTGCGATCTGTTGTTACAATGGCTACAGCTTGTTTGCCACCCAAGGCATTCAAAACTAAAGTCGATTTTCAATTCCAAATTTTTTTTTCATGATAGTGTCACTTCAATATATTTGCCAACTTTTATTTACATTTATGTGAGACAAATAATATAAAAAGGTAGATACTCTACCTTTTTATTGCAAAAGGCAGGCTGTCGTTCAGTGTGAAGGTTAAAGGGGGAGGCCTATGTTCATGTTCAGCAGTGGACGTCTTCTGGCTGATGATGATAATGATGATGACCTTTTTATTCACACTAACATAAAACAGTGTGTATGTATAAAGAAAAACAAATTAAATCCTAACTATTACAAAATAAAAAGTATAAAAGTGGGTATCATTAAAAAAAGTTATGTAGGTACTTGTTGTTTTTGGTCCGATATTTACCTTTCCATGTGGTAATTTTTAATGTATTAAAAACCTACAGCTTCCCTACATTGTACTCAACAACTTTTTGTTAAAGAGTGAAATTGGAAACTTGCCTTAAAAAAAACGTTTTCTGAGAGAATGTCCTTACGGCTAAAACTGCGAGGCGTTGCTCGGTAATTATATTTGTTTTCATATTAAATATCGATAAATAATAACAGCTACGATTTACAAGCCAATTAAATAGAAATAAGAGGCAAATCTCTATATTTATTTTATTTGTGTAAAAGGTACCTACAAAAAATTTAATGAATCTATATATTTAATAATTGGCATTGAGTTAAGAGTTTTTCCCAAACTTATAGCAAATCTTTATACGGAAACCAACAGAGCAAAATTAATTCATTAAAACGAGCGCGTTGAACTCTTTTGAGACGCAATTACGCGCGACATTTAGTTTTTTAATTTCAAGTTTTCCGGTGAAAGTTTTGTATTTCGGTGATCTGTTAAATTACTAAAAGTGTTTTTGTGAATTCGCTCATTCATGGAGAATTCAATAGAATAACGGATCCATGTTCTATAGTGTTGACTGTTGAGCAAAAAGCAATGTTCCGGTCCGTAGAGCGCTGCAAGCGTAGCACGGCATAGCATGAGCATGTTGAGCATTGAGCACGTAATGATAATAACAGAGTGAATCATAACACAATTGAGTTATGAGTTGCGTTGCATGCCCTCACTGCTGAGAGAGCGCAATTGTTCTGTGCGCACATTGAGGTAAAAGAATAAAGCGTTGATTACAAAAAACTAAACACCTCTGTCTATATACGATAGACTCCATTAAACTTGAGTCCCGCGGATTTATTGGGAATTAACCATATGAAATGAACTTTTAACTTAACTGAAAATAGAATATAAAAAACCGGCCAAGTGCGAGTCGGGCTCGCGCACTGAGGGTTCACCACAAAATATAGAAAGTAGTGCAAAAAAACAACAACACGCCCAGGCGGTCACACATCCAAGTACAGGCCGCGTCCGAAGTTGCTTAACAGGTGGTGAACAAAAATTTGTCCCGACTCACATTTGACCATTTTTTATTATTTGTTGTTATACTTTAGAGTGTATACTATACTTAAGCATGTCAAGTTTGACGCTTGTACGTATTACCTTTTTTTACATTAGAACAAATACAAAAATACGTAAAAAAATAAGTTTTCTGTATGGGGTGTATGCTTTGGTTTTACTTTTTGACTTTTCTTAGATTTTAATTTTTTGGTCCACCCTAAATTAAAATCTACGCCCATGCTAGCAGTAGTTCGGTTTGTAAGATACAGAAAAAGGTGTAAGTATACCTATTCAGTATAAATAATGCCAGTTGTATAATGTTCTAGAAAAATAAAAGTCATTGGGTAAAAAGGTCAAGTGTAATTCCATTTGTCCTACAACTGAGTGCAAAGACGCCCACGTTTTTACTACTTCGTATTTCTATTTACCAGTTTTAAAATAACTCAAATGCTATTTTATGTTTTCCTTTACAACTTTTTAATCGTATCACATCACACACGTCCCTTCTAGGTCCCTTGTGTGAGAGATGCCATAGAAAATACACATGGAAGCAGATACATGATAATATAAAATAAAACGCAGAATCCGGGCTGGAATCAAACTCGGGACCTCCTACGCAGAAGGCAGATGCGCAACTAACGCCATTATAGTCGGCATCATCATCCACAGCCTTTCTTATTTCACTGCTGAGTATAATAGGCATCTTTTGCTATGCCATCTGCCTCTGTCTTGGGGCCTTACGGCCAACTCTTTGCGCGCTCTTAAACTAACGTTTTAAACCGCGATGTTCGGAAAATCACGCGAACGTGCACTTTAACGCGCTCAGATACGGTTTGCGGTCACGCGACAGTTTTTCAACAACTAAACTCATCATCATCATCATCATCATTTCAGCCGTAGGACGTCCACTGCTGGACATAGGCCTCCCCCATCGATCTCCAAAAGGGCCGGTTGGAAGCGGCCTGCATCCAGCGTTTCCCTGCGGCCTCTTTTAGGTCGTCTGTCCATCTTGTGGGTGGACGTCCTACGCTGTACAACTAAACTAGATTGCTTTAAACAGCTAGGTGTAATTAAGGCCCCTGTGCTAATCGAGTCTAGGTTCGTCGTCATATTGGTTTGAAATTAGATTTTTTTGCAAACGGTATAAAACTAACATTATAAGTTTATGCGACAGTGTGTTTGTTTGTTTATGTCTCATTCATGCAGAGCATCAGATCATCGTGTTTTTGTACTGATATTATTGGAGGATCACTTAAATAAATTATGTGCAGTTTTCGATGCCGTCGCTCAACAACGGTGAAGGAAAATATCGTAAGGAAACTGGTATGTCCGAGGAACCTCAAACAGTTCTAAGACATTCACATTTTCTAGACCAGCATGGTGAATAAGGCCATATCCTTATCTCTCTCTCTGAGAGAAAACCTGTGTCCCATAAGAGGGAATATGTTTTTTTTATAATAGGCTTGCGCTTGACTTCAACTCACCTGATGTTAAGCGATGATACGGTCTACTCTGGAGCACTAGACTAGCAGTTCGCACAATAAAAGTGGAGTCAAAGTGCTTCGTACGGTTTTCAGGACAGGCTGATAATGATGACTGATATTTGGAAGGCTGTCGGATGACAGGGTACTTTTTGTCTCGGAAACATGTACGGTTCCTAACGGATTGTCCAAGCGGGTGAAATCGCGGGGCGCAACTTGAGAATCTATATTTATTGAAACAAATGTCAACTTTTCTGTTATCATATGAGATCAGCATTATATTTATCCTTGGCGATTCATTGCAGGCAACAAGTGCATAAACAAAGTTACCTAATGGAAATATTTAGGTCACGGGTAACGGAGCGAACTTGACGGATCCAGACAGTGTGTCCTCATTTTGAGGGTCATACAAAAACCCTGGTGGGTTTTTGTATCATCATCATCAGCCTGTAAACGTCCACTGCTGAACAAAGGCCTCCCTCGTAGAGAGGGGTGTTGCCATAATCCCCACGCTTGGCAGGCGGCTTGGGGATCGCAGTACGTTCACCGTGTACTAATAGGACGCTGCTGCCCATCCGGGTTTTTGTATATTTTAGTATTTTATATTACTTTCTTATTCTTATTTTACATTTACAGAAATTGTTATAGGCTATCGGACAGTTGTTTGAGTGGGTTTAACATATTAGGCTTAGTGAAACATATAATTTAATCATAAATATAGTGTGTGTACACTGAAGAAATTATTTAAATCGACTAATAAAGTTCTGAGATATACGCGTTTAAAGTATAAAAAGTTTGGATGGTTCCAGTAATATTACTGGGCATAAAGAGAGTTTTTCACTATAAGGTTTTAAATAGTTGAGGTAAAAAAAATATACTATAAACAAGCGTGACACTTACCATCAGACGAGTGACTTGCTCGTGACGTGACGTCACTCATGTGCATTAAAAAACTAAACAATTGCTGATCTTGTGTGTTCCTAAAAGTTTAGATGTGCCCTCCAATGTTAAAAATATGAAATTAAGAAAAAAAACCGGACAAGTACGAGTAGGACTCGTGCTCTGAGGGTTCCGTTGGACGGAACCCTCAGAGCGCGAGTCCAAAAAAAAACTAACTGAAGTTGAAATATTGAAAGACAAACTTAAGTTTGTAGTTGACAATAAGGTTCTTCGATACATTCCACCTACAAAATGTAAGTTTGTAATAGCAAAATAATTATTTTTAAATGATATAACTTTAAATTTATAACTTTCGGATTTATTCCTACATATGTGCTATGAGACCCAAGGCTATGAGTGCCTCTTGCCAAATTTCATGATTCTAGGTCAACGGGAAGTACCCTATAGGTTTTGGTTCCCCTGTGAAATCGCAAAATATGCGACATAAACGTTCATATCATTTGATTGCGTTGACTTATAACTTTAATTTTTTTACAGCCGAAAGAAACCGTAGACTCAAGTATTTAGTATAAATTTCAACTTGATACCTTTACGCGTTCTTGAGAAAAAAAGGGTATTGACAGACGGACAACGAAGTGATCCTATAAGGGTTCCGTTTTTTCCTTTTGAGGTACGGAACCCTTAAAATCAACTCAACTGTTCCTTAAAATAGTACATTTTTCTTTAGGCTTTTTCATTTACCTTCTGTTGCTTATTTTTATCTTCTATACATTTTATTGCTTAACTAACCGTAAGTTTGGACGGAAGCTTTCTTTAATTCAAAAAAATCAAAAGGCGAAAAAGTGTATAAAAATAAACCTAAATTATATTAGCTCAAGAAGTTAGTTTTAAATCAATTTTGAAATACGTATCTAACAGACAAACAAGAGAGTTACAAACGTGATAAAAATAAAGCTACCTTTGTTCTATTATAAAGGACACAAAGCTGTCTGGACACATTACAAATAGGTACTCAAATGAGCGCGCTCCATTTACCTTGTTTAATTCCCTTGTGGGGTGGAATTGGAGAAGGGGTGGACACGAAGCCCCTTGAAAATGTAGGTGGTACTTACAGTCAATTAAATAAATAGTTTTAAATATATTGGTTTTGCCTATCTTTCGAGATAAAAGTATCCTTTGTATCTCCTTTGCATTCTATTAGTTTACCAAATTTCATCAAGAACCGTTCAGTCGTTTGTAAAATCGTAATAAAAATCCATAGTCAGATTTACCGACTTTCGTATCAAATATAAATGTGAATCTGTGGATCTTCTTTTATGACAGAATGAGTTGGCGTTTGACCAAAACTCACCTGATGGCAAGTGTGGTCTAAAAGATAGAGCACACTTGCCCATGAGGTGCCTATTCTTTCTGGTCTTTAAGTGACTCATGAGAAGCAGATGGCCTTTTGGAAAAAGTCGGAGTCATACAGTGGGCAATGGAGAGAGCTATACTTGGAGTTTCTTTGCGTGATAAAATCTGGAACGAGGATTTTCGCAGAAGAACCACAGTCACCGACATAGCTGCTACGATTTGCAAGTTGCCACGTTTAGTTACGTTTAGGATCGTAGGAATGTTACACGACACGCAAGTAGGTAAGCAATCTGCGATTAAAACATACTCTAACCTACACTGATTAAGTTCACGGTCAATTGGACACCCTACAACTACCTAAATTGAACTACTAGATTGATTATGTAGCTATTTCCTTTCCTATTTTCTTTTTGCACCTACTACCCATTGTTACAGCGCATTTCTCAATTTTTCTTTGCATGATTAACCACGGTTGTTACTTCAATGAATGCAACGATGTAAAAGACAAGCTTGCGACGCGCATGCAAGATTCTTACAATTAAATTGGTTGAAAAGATTTCTCCTATCGTAATTATTAATAATTTTATGGTGGATCTGAATGATAAATATCATACGACTTTATTGGTTAGAACGTCGCAGATAAGAGTGATAGCCTCATAAAACGTAAATTTAGAATGTACAAGCTTGTTAAAGGTCAGTATAAAAAAGTTGTATTCTCTTAACTTTCCTTTCTTTTTACGACTGCCCAAAAAGTAGATTTTTCGTAGAAATTCATTTTACAGAACCCTCTTCATTAGATTTAAAACACATAATACACAACAATAGTTTGTTTGATAACCCCTCGGGAGATAAACCCCTCCCCCCTGGGCGTCCATTTGGTGACATTTTGTCATCCCGTCTGCAGTTGTGTGCCGCTCAATATTGAAGTGTGCGTTTGTAGAAGTAGTAAGAATATGCCAGTGTGTACAATACGTGTTTACCTCGCCCCCTTCAGTTTTTGGCAGACTTTTTTCGGTACTAGCTCGAGTTTAAGGCAATTCCAAACTATTATTATATCAAAGTAGAGTACTACTCTACGTAAGTATCCTTGGCACCAATAGAAAACCTGAGCAATATGTTCCAATTCTCAAAGCATTAACTGTTATTATTTTGATAAAAAATTGCAATAATGGTGACGTTTATCCATATCTAAATCTAGGACTTAAATATGCGTGAGTGTTGCTTTTCATAATGAATGATATGTAGATATGTGGCTGATATTGATATACCTAGTTACGTAGGTATAGAGTTGTTATGTAATAAAATAACAAACGTAACTAAATATCTATACCTATCTAATTTAGATTTTTGGAGTGAAAACTTTTTTAACCGCGTAAAAATCGCATTTTATTTTGATAGGGTCTAAACTTATGGGTTCGCGTTACTGAGACTGCTTTTATTTTGTTTAGGATTTAGATATTATTATTATCTTAATACTAGATGTATCTCTAGAGGACGCCGACGGACATATTCAACGATATCATTATAAACAACTTATATTTTGGAAACAGCCCTAAAATCGCGAAAAAAATCTGTCCGTCCATATCTCTGCCGTAAAATCGTAATACCACTCTAACTACCACGCTAACTGACTGATTTACTGGCTTTTCATCTAAAACCCTTACTTGACCTGCAAAGCTGAAATTTGGCAGGCAGATTATTTATTTTGTGAAAGAGTCGAATTAACAGGGTCAAAAGAGGGTGGAAAGTTTTTATGAAAGTATACGCATACGAAATCGTAGGCAATATCTAATAATATATATAAAAAAATGTGTTTGTAAGTGTTTGTCCGCACTCAACTACGTAACGGCTAAATAATGGATTTGGATGTAATTTGGTATCGTGATAGCTTAATTATAATCTGCATTATCACATCTATCCCGAAACACTTTCTGACACGAACGTTTTCTGTAAGGTAGCGGGTGAACATAAGATCGATGTTACTAAGTTAAAAGGCGGTCTTTATAAACAACTTTTACTATAGAGCCAAAGAAATCGCGAAAAAAACTTTGCTTTATTCTTTTCGTCTGAACTCTGAGAAGTGCTATTTATTATTCTGTGGATTTTATTGAGCGTGAATGACATTTTCTACTTGTTTTTTTGCGAAATGTCAGGGTTGGTCCTGAAGAAATCTTGCCATTTTTAACCGACTTCGAAAAAAGTTCTCAATTCGGCCCGTATTTTTTTGTCTTCAATTTTTTTTATTCGCTTATTAGTTTGCCTTTGACCACTACTCGCCTGTTGGTGAGTGACGATGTGGTCGAAGATGAAGCACGCAGAGTTAGAAGATACCTATTTTATTATTATTTTGTCTGTTTAAATTTCTGTCTTACAGAAGCAATGCAATTCTAAAAGCCAGTGCGGCGACTACATAATCTGAACACGAACGATCGGTACCGGTTCTTACGGACGCATGACATGATTCTGCTTTAAACTGTGACATAGTAGTGATTATATACAAGGTGTCCTATCATAATCCAATAGAAACAAGTAAAATATTATTAAAAGAAAAACAACATAAGACTTGACTGCAAAATGTAGCCTTTCATAGGTCTCTTGAATGTCGTAGACTGCCTATAATATTCAAGTCGTCTCTAACTTGTCAAGCCGTTGAAGCTACAGAAAGTAATATAAAAACACACAAACATACGTACTTATATACTGCTTATGTACATTAGAAAACCACTCGCCCGTGATGAAACGGGCCGGTAAGCGCAGCGTAGGATGTCCACCCACAAGATTGACAGACGACCTGTAAGAGATCGCAGGGAAACTCTGGATGCAGGCCGCTTCCAACAGGTCCACAGGTCTTATGGAGATCGATGAGGGAGGCCTATGTCCAGCAGTGGACGTCCTATGGCTGAATTAATGACGTTGAAAGATGTTTTATTTAAAAAAAAAGTGTTCTGTTTTATCGGTCGTTTTTAGCTGTTTGATCAAATCAGTCGAGCGGTTCAAATGTAATGAGTTATTTTTGACAAACACGTGTTTTATTTATTGTTTTTTTATTTAGGTATTTAACACTTTTCTGGTCAAAATATGACAGAAGTTATTGCTCTTGTACAGAGCATCTTTCCGGAACTTGAACGGCAAGCGTAGGCAGTGAACACCATAATCTTTATGAGTAGGTATCAGGAACCGTAAGTGGTTGGACCATTTTGAGGTAGTGAGTCACATCGAAATCTTAATTTTAATATAGATATGTGAAGATCAAACAGAGGTTTATTTATTACATTCTGTTTTTTATGCGATAAACAAATAAACAGACCCGCTGCCTGATGGTAAGCAGTCACCAACTCCTGTCAACTGTAACACTAGAAGCATTACAAATACGGTACCGATCTTTAAAAGTTCTAGTCTAAAAAACATTATTCATAATTTTGTAGTGATTTTGAATGTTTTTATTTATGCGGAAATACTGAAATACATTTACAGGTGTAAGGCAAGACATATTTGCAGGTATTTATTTTTGGACCAAAACGATACGTCCACGACCTTTGCAGACTTATTATGTTGATAACTTGATAAGTATTTCCTCAACAATTATAGTACTTGACGTCATTAGTCGATTTTATTATCCTGTTGATAAATTAAATACCTGGGTAACTTTTTTGGAGTGCGCAAATTTTGCTTACGTCAAGCTCATTGAAAATAAAATAATATTTTTTGCTTCACCCTTATTGGAACAAAAAGGTTACAATAACTTCACCTGAAACGCAACCTAGCCGGGCGACGATCTCCGCGCGTCGCTCATCCGCCCTCCTCTATCAGTTGCCTGACCTGGTACTCTTATCTATTATGTGGATGGACTGGTATAATACAAAATAAAACCGCGCGCTCTGAGAGTTCCGTATTTGTGCAAAAATTGTGCAAAAAGACAACATCACGCCCATGCGGTCACCCATCCAAGTACTAAGCGCCCGCAGTGGTTTTACGCGCTATATTCAGTGATCTTTTTCAAAATTGAAACATAAGCTGATTAGTAAATCCAGGGTACAAAATACCTTCACACAAATTTAATTCAAAGCTGTTACGGGAGTTGCATGAGTACAGAAAAAAATCACGTTTTTTTTTTGTACGTTATCCTTTGATAACGTAGGTGAACACTAAGGAAGAAGTTTATTAAAAAACTTAATTCTTTGAATGGGTTAGATAGGGGATGAAAGTATGTATGAAATGTCTCATTTTAAAAGTTAAATAACGTGGTTATATTGTCCGCACTACTTTATACCACGAAAAATAAATAGATCTCGTGAACTAGCGAGTAAATCAGCGAGGTGGTGCTAATATAACGGTGTGTACTGGACCACCATAATACGAAACACTCTGTATGTTTAATGTGAGTGCTGTCATTATTGGTTCGGGTGCGAAGTAGGCCACAACCCACCGACGCGCGACGTAAAGAGCCGGAATGCACCGGACTCCAAACAACCGCTTTACTTCAACTTTGATTGAAGGGTATGAAATCAGTTACAAACTGACTCAGGAATTTCACGTTTTGCAAGTGGCCTGTTTAACAAAACACCTGAAAAATTACCTCACTGAGAAACTATAGAAACGCTTAGAACTTGCTTCGGGAAAGAAAAACTCTTTTCGAATAACTATTTACACTATCACGGTATTTCACTGCAGTTATATGATAACGTTAACGGGATATTTACCGTGCACAATACACCCCTACCGGAATGTCAGTGCAGTTCTTATCACTCCCACTTTGAATTAGAATATTTACCGTGATAAGGTTGTGGATAGAGCTCCCAATATTTCGGCGTAGTTACATGCACCATGCTCACGGGAAGAGTGTAGAATGCGGGTAGTTGGTCGAACAGTTTAAAGTTAGGTGAACTACCCTCTCTCTTAGTCTTTCGCTACGGTTATCACTGGAACTCGAACTTGAAACTAACTCCCGACAAAACACACCCACTTTATCAGTATGCGTTAGGTAATTGGAACGCATATTTTTAATTACTGGATTCCACGCAGCGAAGAGTTTAAAGCCACCACTTCGATTGAAATTCTGGCATTTCAAGATCTCAATAGTTTACTTCACCAGCCTTGGTATGTAGTGGCGCTTCGTGGCGCTTGCACACACTTACAGAAGTACAGCGTTATTCGATAAAGACTTTCGTCGAGTTTTCCTAGTGGAAAGCCGGAAGGAATCTGATTGAATTGGAGATGCTTATACTCTTTGCCATTTGGAAAATCCTTTGATGTTTACACACACGAAGCGGAAACGAGATTAAACAGAATGGATAAGAAAACTCTAAAATGTGTAGGTACTTAGGTTCAACACAGACGACGTATTTTTGCTATAATAACCACGGGAGCCATTCCAGCGAAACTGTCTATAAGCTCTAGAATTTGCTTTTGGAGATAAATTCTGTATGACTTAAAGCGAGAAGCCCAGAAACTTAACAACCATCGTCTGTGGTAGCTCTTAAATAAACAACAATGTCACGATTTCTCTTGAAAATCTGAGCAGATAATGGTCGTGTTGGTTTTCGTTCCAACCGTTGTTTACGTTGAAAACAATGCCGGTGTGTCGACAAAACAGAAGGAAACGCGATAATCGCGTTTATCCGGTGTTTTCGAATCGGAAATCGGACAAGGAGACTCGTTACAAACGGTTTAGCAGCACGTGAGTTAAATCATTTTGGCAGCTAAGCCTTTATGTGCTGCGGACAAGTTCCAAGCTTTCTTAAATAGCCCTGACAGCTGCAATAACATTGTAAAAAACGTGCTTCATCTTCGACCACATCGTCGCTTACCAACAGGCAAGTTGGTCAAACGCGTATTTATTCAAGATAAAAAAATACTGTATTATATGAAAACATTTTCTTCGAATATTTCGAATACTACTTATTCATTTCAATAAATTTATTTCACAATCAGAAATTCAATTCCATATTCAAAATGTCAAGACTAGAATTATAAACATTAGGTACACACATTAACGACTAAGTGCACTTACTAATTTACAATATTGGTCGGGATAAAAAAGTTAAAAACACGCCATAAACTTTGACGGAATTTACCTCAAACAGTTAATAACTGATCGCGACCGTTAACTTGAACCAGCTAGTTAACTATCTTCTGATCGCTCCAACATAACGTCACATTCAAAGAGCTCGCAATCGGCCCTTTCATCTCAACTAACAGTGTAAACAAGTAAAAGTCCCGCAGAACCGTGGGATAGATAAGTCTCCACCTCTCTCTGTTACTTTAACGCAGTCCGTACATTACATACGCACGTGCATGCGTTCTACTCGAAAATCACTGAGTTAATTTATTAACTCTCTCTCTTTTTTTTCTCTTATTTATTTTGTTTCAATGGCGTAATTTTTTTACAAGCAAGTACAAAATTTCCAAAATATACATCGAAATACAAAATGCGCCAAAAATACGAGGATTATATTATGATTGCAAATAAGTTCTTATAAAAGCTATTAAAATAAAGATGAGAATAATTATTTTTATATTGCCTTATTTCACATATACACAATGAATGAAACCCAACTACTCGCGTTCAGTAGGCCTAGTGGCGCCACGATAGAAACTGTCTACTCGTTTATTTTTGACCCCCGACGTAATTTTAATACCCACTTAATTTATTTTCTTTAAAAATATTTACATTTTGTTTTTAAGTTATTATTAAGAAAGAAACTGCCTGCTGCAACACTGCTTGCACTAAAGCAGCGGCTTTGTAATAAAATAAAATGTATTGAAACAATAAATAAAAGCAAGATAGACTTCATCTTCATCTAGACTCTTCAACTTAGACCGCATCGTCACCTACAGGCGAGTTGTGGTCAAACGCTGCGCATTTCACCCTTTTTTTTTTTTAATTTGACTTTCAAAAATGAGGTAATTTCTTAATGCCAGTGTGTTTTTATTGTATTTGACTTTTTATCGTGTCAAAATGAGACAGGCGTTTTCATAAACGTAGCCTTGTCACGTTTTCGCCAGACAAAAAGAAACGACAAGATTTTGTTGTGTGTTTAAAGCGCATGCTAGGCCTGCGAGTCTTAGTGTACGAGGTGCGTAATCACCTGTACCGCCACGCTTTTTGACTGAGAACCGGTACTCCCCGTTACCTCGCCTGAAATGAATAAAATGAATTATTCGGGCTCAATCTTCACGGTTTGATGTGTTTATATAATGTCTAGAAACGAGTCAGGTTTTCGAAAGGTGATCTGAAAATTGCTTGCACTTAACATGTGTAAGGTATTTGCAATCGAGAACGCGGTCGTTCGGCTGCCTGACCGTTTCCAGAGAAATAATGACTCGTTTATGGAGGTGATTTCCTGTGTCAAATTCATTGAAATTATCTTGCCAATTTAAAAATATCAAGATTGAAAAAAAGGCGCTACCGTACAAACTCTTTTTTAAGGTTAAATACAATTATATACTTACTTATTTTTAAACCATTTTTTTTTTGGCGTGTTTCTCAGAAATAAAGCTAATGAATAATGCGAAAATACATGAAAAAAATTAATGGATGGGAATGGATTGAATGCATGTGTTCAAATCGCGAAAGTTAAAAAATTAATAACTTTTTTTTTTTTTAATAGTATGAAAGTTAAAATGGCAGCCATGAACAATCAGATTCCAGGCGTAATGCCTTTACTGTAACCGACGCTCTGAAGTACGGGCTGAATTAGTCTTTAAGTCTACGAGGTTACGATCCATGTTTCTGTCAATACGTATCGACCTGCGGACTCACTTTGCCTTAAGTTAAATTCAATTTGAGTTATAGTTATATTTTGTTTCAATTATCCTAGTGACGTTATTAAGCAATGTTTAGGTAACAAAACAATTTTGAAAACTAATTAACTACACAAACAATCACTGATATTTCTGTAGTACGATAGAAGTCCTGCCTGATATCTGACCTTTATGATTGAAGGCTGAACATTTATGATCGCGATAATGTACACTAGTAAATATTATAATAATCAATTAGCACAAGGATTGTCTACTTTATCAGTTTTCGAGGATCTCTTGTCAAATATATCATCGTCATTAAAGAACAAGTATAAATTAAAAATAAAACAATAAATCAAACAGCTGAACAAATTTTCTTGAATCCATGGCTAAGAACACTCTTGATTTAGTCACCTTTCAAACAAAAAGGAAACTAAATCAAATTCGGTTCAGCCTTTTGAGAGCTATGATGCCATAGACAGACACAGACATACACACGTAAAACAAAAATATTTCAGAATCAGTAATTCCATATTCAAAATGTCAAGATCAGAATTATAAATATTACACACATTTACATTAAAGAATTTAAAAAAATGCCATACATGTCGATGTAATACAAATCCTGATTCTAATATAATACAATAATAATAAGAACACCTCTTTTTGCGTCGTGGTTAAAAAGTATCCTGAAATTTCTAGCTGCGCGTGCTTGTAAAAACAAATTAAATTAATCCAATCTCGACAAGCCAAAACAATCCAAAGCAAAAATTTAACTTTACACAACATATTTACAAACATTGCAAGTCAAATAAATGTCTGCAAAATAAGACTGTCAACTTCATCTAACAATAAAATAAGAGAAAGGCATCAGTACCATCACGATTAGGCAGTGCTTTCATCAAGTTAAGCGCTGAACGTTAGAATTATAGGTCCTTTACCTTCTATAGCCATTAAGTGCCGCTGGCACAAATAAACAAGATGTAAGTTAACGGTACATCGGCCAAAAAATATCGACTATTCGCCAATAGCCCAGTGTGTGGGGTTCATCGACTCTGTACTCTATTAAATAAAATAGCATTTTGTTAGGCCCGCACGTTTTGATCTCATTGTTGTTAGAAGTTATTACTGCAGACGAAGGAATTTAAACTGTAATGAAGGGGAATAACGACGATATTAGCTGCTGGTATCTGGTGTTTGGCCCGGATTCGCTTGATTTCTTTAAGGAAAAGCGAGTCATCGCTCCGAGTAGACAAAAGTTGCGCCAGTCAGTTTGCGAATGACTAAAGAAGTCTAAGCTGTTTTTTTTTGCGGTTCACTTACATTGAAGATATTCTAAAGGTGTAACAGTAAACTTTACACAATAGTCGCACATATTTTGACATTTCGCTATTGTCTTTAGGATCATTAATTTTGATGGGGTTTTAATAAAATTTCGTATTACCTATAATATCAATATTTACTGTCTGACACTAAATCGATTTACAATTTGGGAACGACATTTGATGTTAAAAAAGCGAATCGATCAAAATCGGACTGCACTGTAAAACATAATGATCACTGGTCACAAAAAAAAAAAATACGCAAACCTCCTCCTTTTTCGTTGGGTCAAAACGATGGAATATAAAATAGCGCGCTTTTCGAGAAAATTATGTTAAACACTTGCCGGCCACACCTATTACCCAGCGCATTAACATAACAGGATCTTGGACAAGATCGTAACTTTGACATTTTGATTATTGAGTCGAGTTCATTATGTTTTTGTTGAAAATGTTATCCATAAATTCCGTAATAATAGTAGAAGCTTTTTTCCGATTTTCTCATTTCATAGAAATCTATTTATATCAAATCCTCACACTTGACTAAAGTCTTAAATGAAGTACTTGTAATTGATTTAAACAAATCACGATTTTGTTATCTGTATTTAATTAATTTATCCTTTACTTATAGCTACTAGTGAAATTAGGTATAAACGATTAGAATATTTTCAGTTTTTTTCTAATTCCTTGATAAAACAGACTAGAAACATGATCGCAACTCACCACGACGTTGTATGTGTCGACGACTTTTTTTTATAGTAGGAAGACACCCATTGCAAAAGGAAGAGAATATAACAAAAATGAAAGGAAAAATAATTTACGGGCGATCTGAGGTCGGGAAGTGGAGGGTTGGGGGGTTTAAGGGTAAAAAACGGTTTATCTCGATTTCCGGCAAAACTACAAGTCCTATGGAAAAAACTTAAATGGCAAAGTTGTATGTAATAAAAAGATCTACAACTTTTGTTCACACACTTTTTTCAAATGATTTTTTTTTAATTTTAAAATTAAATATTTTTCGCACCTAGAAATTTACGTAAAAAATTCATATAACCAAGTTTTTGGTTTATTTATTTTTATCTTTTACAAACATGAAATAAAATACACGAAATTTGGAAAACTTGCCTTTCTATGTCACAAACACACAGTTTTTATATATATTTTTTTACCTTATTTTGACTTAATATCGAAAAAGTACCCTAATTTTCAATCGAAAATACTCACGACAAATTATCAGCGTTTTAAAAAAGTCGGTGGGCTTTTTGTTCGTTGAAATCTCTACTTTCTGATGGTATAAAAAAATATACATTACTAAGGTAAATGTTTTTAGAAAATTGTTTTACAGCTACTACGAAATAACAGGTAGTAAGGCCCAGACCCTCCTACTACTACGAAAGGGCTGAAAAGTTGTCCCCTTCAGCCCTTTCGCAAAATTATTATTAAAATATTATTAAAACACATAAATTATTATTACAATAATTGTGTGAATTACCAATAACATAGATAATCGGCTACTTCTGTCTGTGACGTGTCGTTGGCTTAATATATTTATTGCAGTATTAGGCAATGAGACGCATGAAGCCGATATCAGACAGTTTTACAAGTAGATTTAGTTATTTATTGATTTTCTAGACATGCGGAAAACACATGTTCTAAAGGGAAAAACTATATATCGTAAAAAAACCACTAGCTATAAGATCACGTATGTATCTATCTATTGCAGTTTCGTGAGCAGAAAATTGTTATTTCTGCATAAACTCTTGTGAAACTAATTCAAATTCAAAATTCTTTATTAACTGATTTTTATAAAACATAGGTGTTTGGCCTCTCCTGTTAAGTTTTGACAACCTGTGTTAGGAGAGACCGCTCTTTCGTTGTTACATCGTAATTTCACATTTATATTTATGAACAGTTTATAATTATGTAGGGTAGTTTTAAATTAAAGTGGGTGGTTAATGTGCGTGTATGTGTTTATGTCAATGACTGGCCGCGCTCATCGCCCAGAATTAGCTTTTTTGCACGTACTCAACGTTTTTGAAGAAAATCAATAAGTGAGAATGTTAGACAGCCTACTGGGCCTACGTTTTGATATTTTATTGGATGGCGGAGGAAATTGAAAATAGTAGATTATACAAAAAGTGAAAATAAGGGAATGAAATTCGAGGATCTAAGTTGGATCACCAGAGCAGCCAGTGACTCTAAAGGTTAACCCTGAGCGGAGGAGGGATACAAGGACCTAGATGAAATAATTTTTTCACGTGTTAACTCTACTCTTTAGCTAGTGTCCATTTTAGACCCATTGAACTTAAGATGAAAACAATTCAACTGCTAGTATCTATCCACGCTGGGATCCGTGGATACAAACCCCTTTGAAAGTACAAATTCCGTCCATAGACGTCCTTGGCCAGAACATTTAAACAAAGTGTAGTGTATTTTTGCCTTGTTAAGCTGGCCTATGTATCAAGGTCTGTGTTGTCCTCTTTATCTTTCCTTTTACGATGCTTTTCATGAATTTACATCAACTCTAGAAAAACTATCATCATTCGTATCGTGCAAGCCTTCCGTGTTTTAGGTACCTTCAACATTTAACAAAATTTTTATCTGCATATTTATTTATCTACACTACTTACTCACGTTTAATGTAAGTAGCACGTGTCATCAGCCAGCCGTAATTTAATGCCGTTTATCTTTGTTCGAACTTAGATGCGCTTAATCTGAAATGATGTATCTGAACGGTATTTTAATGCATTTTCACCATGACAGTCTTCAAACTCTTTTAAAAGTAATAGATTACTAATTTTCAGTAGGTATATATTGTACGTGAATAAATCATGACTTATGTTGCACTATCCACACAGTGTAGTTTCTTATGAGGCTAAAGTCGGTTATACCACCTGTCTCTTGCAGCATTCCATTGTCCCGTTATTTGCGTCTACGGAGGTTCGTCGCCGTCGTACTTTTATTTATTTTGTGGTCTATGAGCAAACGAGCAGTGGCCAATACCGCCGGCGCCGCCACGAGCCTTTTGTGAAGCCTCCTTTTGTTTGTAACTCCTACAAAACGTTGACTGACTAACACGTACTGTTATAAAACTGGCAAGTGTTTTGTACATGAGAAACTTAAATTTTCGTCGGGACCTGAGTCCTGATTAACATTAAAAAATGTTTGTATATGCTTTATTCATTTTAACCTCCGACGCAAAAAGAGGGGTGTTATAAGTTGTAATGTGTATATGTCTGGGGTATCGTAGCTCTTAAACGGTTGATGCGATTTTCTTTAGTTTTTTTGTTTGTTTGAAAGATGATTTGATCGAGAGTTTACTTTGCTATGATTCAAGAAATTCTGTTCAGCCGTTAAGACTGGTATCAGCTCTATTATCGGGGGTATTAAAAATCCTTTTTATTTTTAGTAATAGGTAGGTATATTATGCTTGCATTCGCTCGTTACCTCGCTTGATGATAGGCGATGATGCGGTCTACGATGGAGCACGCTTGCCTAGAGCCCGCCCGCGCCAGTACTGCATACTTACTATTTTTTTACGCACACTAAGAAAATTGCAGCGACACCAATGAACTAATGTCTACATGCAAAAAAGGGTGGATAAGACGACCTTGCCTCGATGCCTTTGTAGCAAGCCTGATTTAGGCCTGATGCGTTCGCACTGACATCTTGCCATATGTCCCTTGTTTCTCTGATATGAGATTAAAAGCCGACGGCTAATAATGTTAATCAAAACCTTTAATGTTATTTGTTGATATAATTGTAATCTACAGTAAATAAAGGAGCATGTTATTGAAATGAGAGACGGGCTTCCCCACTTGCTTGCTCGGTGACTAATCCGTATCTGCTGATAAGCTTTCACAGTAAAGTACCTACATTTAGATGTCTCCATATTTTTCTGTACGTAAATAAATCTCAGGTATTATTGGTATGGGTACGGCTTTTGATGCTTGCGGCGTTAACTTATTCATGGCATATTGCTATGTCATGATTTTACGCATCGTTGACATTATAGACGCAGGTTGACGCGTTCAGCATTCTAATGGTTGAATTTATTTTATTTTTAAATTTATTTAAATCGCGCTTAGGTTCTTATTTGTTTTATTGTTTTACCGTTTTTCTCTCTTACACGTTGCGTATTTTGACAGTATGTCACGATTTTACGCAGGTTGATGCGTTCAGCGTTCCAATTGTTGAGTTTATTTTATTCGTGAATTTATTATATCGCGCTTATGACCTTATTTGTTTTATCGTTTGTCTCTCTCACACGTTGCATATTTTGGCAGTATTGTGCGGTCTTTTGCAGTTTTGCGTTTGCTTTTGTGCAAATTTTAGCGCTATTGAAATAAAGTCGAGATTTTCGACTTTAACGCGTGTAATGTGAACGATGAACTAAGCTAACTAAAACTATTGCTGTCTTTTCCTTAACAGTTCCCAAGGCGAGGAAATCAATACTTTTAATAAGCCTATAATATAATATAAATATAATATGCTTATTTTTACTGTTATCTAAAGCCTTCAAAATCGGCGTTATGCTATGATGTTGTATATAAACTGAGGTAATTACGTTTAATAAGGTCTGCGCGGCAATATAAACACAAGTTAATTAGCTTGAGTGAACTCAGTCCATCCTGTGTCTGGCAACGACGCAAACATACGATGCGCGATTTTAGAGTATGAAAAATAATCAAAAATGCCATGTTGTGAGTTTAGAAAGTTAAATAATTATACTTGTGTAAAAAGCTGTAAAGTTCTATGGGTCCTAAGTAGGTAGCTGTAGTAAAAATATCACCATATTTTAGTGCTTTTTAAATGTCTATGACATCTCTATTGGTGAAACCTCATTGGCGTCACGATAGTTCTTGTGCCTTTCTACCTAAAGACATTTTCAAAGAATACCGTTCCGTACCAGTTACATAAAAATAGAAATATCGCTTTATTTACACGAAGCCATAAATGCTATTAATCACTGATGCATTCTTGCTCGTGTAGGAGTTTTACTAGATCATTAAAATTTACGAGAACAATCACCCAGAGCAATTACAATTTGTTTATATTCTAATTTCGTAGTCCAAAAGTAGATATGACAATACTGATGACACATGCAGTTAAAACTAAGGCGTTCATTTGTTTTAATGCACTAAATGGTTTCATTAAGAATGAACTCATCGTCTTCGTCTTTGTGAATCATATCTTCTTCTCTATCTCTCAACATCATCATCATTTCAGCCATAGAACGTCCACTGCTGGACATAGGCCTCCCCCATCGGTCTCCAAAAGGGCCGTTTGGAAGCGGCCTGCATCCAGCGTTTCTCTGCAGTCTCTTTTAGGTCCTCTCTATTTCTGTCTCTATTTCTAAGACATAGTATAAATTAAAGTCGCTTTCCGCGTCGGTCTGTATACCTAACCGGTAACTCTTCCTAAACCACGCAACGAATTTCGATGCGGTTTTCACTATCTAAATTGGTTGGCCGACCGACGTGACGGCTGAACTCTACGCGTACAAAGTCGCGGGCATTTAGCTTTTGTCAATAAACTGTACCCTTTAGGGCAGTGTTTTTCAACCTTCTTGAATACGCGACCCCTTTACAAGTTAAAGAATTCTAGCGACCTCCCAGGGCCTTCATAAAACTACATCAAACATAATAGGCTTTAATCAGAAAATTATCGTCGTCTCAAAAATAGAACTACGTTTTGACAAACGATTAATAATAAACAGGCACTTTCTTACTGAAATTGTAGTTTTTTTATTGTAGTAGTGTAAGACCCACAAACATTTGCCTTTTTATTTTACCCGCGAACCCCCGTCTAGACGGGTTTCGACCCACACGTTGAAAAACATTGCTTTAGGGTACCTATACAAAGTCCTTGACCGTACCTAACTTAATAGACACGTCAAAATCATGATCTGAATTTCGCAGTATAGACAAGCGGAAACTAGACAGACGGAGATTAATCATTATTGTGACTTTTTTTAGCAACTTTGGCTCTATAAGTACCTCATTGACAAAAATATGTGCCCAAGGCGTTTTTGGAGAAATCAAAGTCAGATAACAACTAGGATCCCCAATTAAACTCAATAAAATGAAATTGCATCAAATAAATAAAGATGTCGAATAAATTCACATCTCATTACGGAAACGCACCGCAGAACTATCGGGTCATCCAGGCCCCAAGATCCCTGCTGGTGTTCGTGAAAAGAAACAATAAGTTAGCGAAAGAGGTCTTTTTAAGTTGGTTTATTTACTAAGAAGGTGCATTATCTAATTACGCGGTTCAGCAAAAAGGTAAAGTGCTGTAAGTGAAATATTGCAGTGGTGTAACGACGGGTTCGTCGACACTTCGCAAAACAAAGGGTTTTGTCACCTCGCCGCTTGCATCATCTATCGTGCCTTGCCGACATTACAATCTGACACTTGATTAGATCATACAAATAGTAAGGGTATAACTCAGTGCCTCATTTCACACAACTTTCACCCACTATAACTTAAAAGTATATCTCTATCAAGACTATTCATATACCCTGTGTCCTGCTCATGAAAGAAATTAACAAAAAAAACACGTTAGGGTTTAAGATTTACTTAAATCCTAACGTGTTTTGGGTTAAGTGTTGGGTTTAAACCATATTTCAAACCTAATCTAAAGGTCAAGCGTATACATTTTTTGTTTCATCTAAGGGGAATCTTCCTAATGTGACATCCTATTAAAATGAACGAGACCTTTAGTAAAAACTTTTTGGTGCGTGTCAAAAGGCGGGTAATTAAAAAATAACAAGTCCATCTGTGGGTCGCCAGATGTCACTGCCCGCATCCTGTGCGTATGCATTGATGAATCTACCGGATTAGATTACGTCGTTAGCCGAATTACCGGATTGCTGGAACATTATTTTGTGTCGAGCCTTGTGCCCGATGGGATTACCCATCAGTTAAATAGGGAATGATGAAGCTCAGACTTAACTCCTTAGGATGCATTTCCAAAAACGCTTAAAAATCTGTCTTGGAAACAGAACTGTAAATCCCAACTTCCACGTTTATATCATCACAAAATTATAAACTTTTGCCCCCATATAATTCCTTTAGAGAACGCACCACAACACCGCGATTCTGTTTTTTTTTTTTTTAAGTTTGCACTTGGTACTAAAAAAAATCAAAAAACGATCGGCTTAGTGTTAGAAACTATGGAATTGTTATTTTTTGCAAACCTCCGACTCGAGTTTACGAGCATGGCGGAAACATTACTCGTTATCGCTCGATAACACCACAGCACACTACAGTAACAGTTTATATGCAAATCGTATGTTATTTTTAATTTCCTTCAAACATTCAATTTCCAGTTCTAAAACCATATTCTTTTTTTTTCAGGTAAGTGCTGGTATGATCGCTTTCTCGTATGGAAATTGAAAAAAGATTTCGCTGCGCACCAAGAAGGTTGCGAGAGGTTACAGTCCCAACCTTTTTCGGAGATTTCCTTCGCAACATTTGGGTCTATACCTACCTTCTCTCTTGGGTAAGTGGCAGCAATTTTAATTTGCAGCAATATCTTAAACCAATTAAATCCACGAAAGTATGGGACTAACATAATCAGTGATTATACTCGGTCCAAACCTTTCAGTCTTGACACTGAGACTATGATTTGTGTGACGATATTTACCTACTCTAACTTTAAATGTTATATTTTTGTATTTAAATATTAAATTTTTTGATATAAATAAAATATAATTACATATATATAAATACAATTCAAGGACGCTAAAAATAATAAAGAATCAGTGGTACAATAATTGATAATTGAATTTCTATTTGACAATGTGTTGAATATAATTTAATTTTGACTGGCAAATGCTCAAAACGTGACGCCAACTTCTCTCAGGAGGAAAAAAAAACTTACAGGTGCTAAGCTAAGAGTATTATCTAAATTTGAACGTAATTACCGTTTCATATTTTACGTATTTATTGTTTGAGCACATAACAAGAATAGTGTGTAGTTTATGGAATAATGCGCAAATTATAGAGTAAGCGTTAAAATTTCTTGTAAATAAATAAACCTCCGCGGATAGTTGGCTGGTCACGCGCGGTGGCCGAGGTCGATGACCCCCGAATATAAAACTTTTAGCTTCTAGAGAACAGGTAACACTGCTTCTACAGGTTAGCATAATATAGCTAAGCATAGATAAATCCACTCGTAAAAGATACAATTTATGGTACCTAAACATGGTGATATTAAAGTTTAGAACAGCTTGGCAAAATTGTGAACGTTGTGTCTAGCTCATTGGCGTGTATATAAATTAAGACAGGCCCATTGCAAGATTTTAAAGGTGCTGTGGCGACTCAGTGGTGTCCTCAAGCATAAAGCTCAACAGTATGAACTCAGACGAACGCCGAAAAAGGGCAATCAATAAGTACCGACATTATGTAAGGCCTCTCAAAAGAATGTTTTTCGCTTCATGAGAAACCATGTAAAATTTGTATTATTTAAGTTGGTAGGAACTTTTTAAAGAAATGCTGTAACATGTTTGTTATTTCATTTTTGTTTTTTATCAGTTAATAAAATAACAACTATACTGTATTTGCAATTAGTAAATTAGATCCCTAGATAGATACATTAGCCGTTTCAAGAATGTGTGTCATTAAATGCTTTATCCGGTTGATAAGATATCACTTAAATTAAATGTGCATTATAATTAACTTAATCTATATACAGCGTGAATAATAATTTTAAGTGAGCGTGAATGACTAAATCCCAAAATACGAGGAATAGCGAAAATTTCTCATAGGCCCGATTATGATGAAAACTAAAACTGCATCATTGGATAATTGAAAAATCAATATTACTAACCAGGAATGGAACCCGTTTATTTTGAAGATAAAAAAAACCGGACAAGTACGAGTAGGACTCGTGCTCTGAGGGTTCCGTTAGACGGAACCCTCAAAGCACCCTTGGAAGTTAAAATTGAAATTAAGGTTTGGACCCGGGTATGTCCTAAAACTGCGACCAGAACCACCAGAGGATGGGCAGCGGCATCCTCCTGCTCGAAATGGTGGAACCTCCTGCAATCCTCAAGCCGCCTGCTAAGCGTAGGATTATGGCAACCCCCCCCCCCCCAAACGGGGACAGACAAACGAATACGACGGCCCCCAGTCCCCGGCAGCTCCTCTATCCCTGGCCAAGGTGGTGGGCCAGGTAACGGTGGAGTAGGGGTGCTGAAAATCTCCGGCAATTGCCCCGCTACCACCCCCAACAAAATCTGGCCCTGACAACGCACAATATTCGAACACTGAGAACCGACGAGAAAATTGTCGAACTGGAGGAAGAATTGAGCAAAATACGATGGGTGGGACATCATAGGACTATCTGAAATCCGACGAGAGGGACAGGATACGATAGTTCTGGATTCCGGTAACATGCTCTTCTTCCGGGAAGGAGAACGAAACTCCCAGGGTGGTGTTGGTTTTCTCGTCCGCAAGTCACTCATCAACAACGTGATTAAGGTCGATAGTGTGTCGAGCAGGGTAGCATACCTTATACTCAGAATAACTGATCGTTAATCGCTGAAGGTCATACAGGTATATGCGCCGATCTCGACATACCCTGGCGATGAAGTAGAGGCTCTGTATGAGGAGATAACCGAAGCCATACATTCCTCCGAAACATACTTCACCGTTGTTATGGGTGACTTTAACGCAAAGGTGGGCACACGGAATGTCGATGAGTTAAGAGTGGGGTCATATGGGTATGGATGGACGGCGGAATCCGAGGGACCAGCGTCTGGTCAACTTCATGGAGAAGGAGGAACTCTATTTGATGAACTCCTTCTTTCAGAAGCGACCATCCAGAAAGTGGACCTGGATGAGCCCAGATGGTTCGACCAAAAATGAGATCGACTTCATCATGACGACCAAGAAGTGAATATTCAATGATGTCTCCCTGATCAGCAAGGTGAAAACCGGTAGCGATCACCGTATTGTCAGAGGCACATTGAATATCAACATCAAACTGGAGAGGTCGCGTCTGGTGAAGTCTACTCTCCGTCCTGGTCATACCCAAATCCAAAACCCAAATGACTTCCAACTCGAACTGCATAATCGCTTCCAGGGCCTAGCCGAAAGCGGAACTGTGGACGAAATAAACAATGAGCTGGTGGAAACTGTCCAAGCAGTGGGGTCCAAGTTCTTTAAGACCCCACGCCGGAAAACACCTCAGAAGCTCACAGACGAAACCATTAAATTAATGAAGGACCGGACTGAGATGAGACTGCAATCTTCAGCTGATATGTCGGAATATGGCCAACATAATAGACGAATCTCGAAATCGGTGCGACACGATTTGCGTTCCTATAACACTAGGTGTATTAGGGATGCAATTGAGCGAAACCAGGGCTCGAAAGTGTTCGCGAAGAATTCGTCTATTGGGAAAAGCCAAATGACGAAACTGAAGATCGAGGATGGCATTATCATTTCGTCAAAGCCGGAGATTCTGAGAGAGCTCGAGAGGTTTTACGGACAGTTGTACACCTTGACACGACAGCTTATTGTCAGTTCAGCTCAGGACAAGAGAGCGAAACTGACCCGACACTACACTGAGGACATCCCAGACATCAGCTTGTACGAGATTAGAATGGCTCTGAAACAGCTTAAGTACAACAAGGCGCCGGGTGATGACGGAATCACGACAGAACTACTGAGAGCGGGTGGAAAACCGGTACTTTTAGTCCTCCAGAAGTTATTTAATTCCGTCATTCTTGAAGGTATTACGCCTGAAGCATGGCACAGGAGTATGGTGGTGCTCTTCTTCAAAAAAGGTGATAACACCTTATTGAAGAATTATAGACCCATCTCACTCCTGAACCATGTGTACAAGCTGTTTTCCAGAGTCATTACGAATCGTCTCGAAAGCAGGTTTGATGACTTCCAGACCCCCGAACAAGCCGGTTTCCGTAAAGGCTGGAGCACCGTAGACCACATTCACACGCTCCGCCAGATTATACAGAAGACTGAGGAGTATAATCGGCCATTATGCCTAGCGTTTGTGGACTACGAAAAAGCCTTCGATTGCAGGACGAGAGCACGGAACCAATCCAACTGCAGAAAGGCGTGAGACAGGGAGATGTTATCTCTCCGAAACTGTTCACGAACGCATTGGAGGACGTTTTCAAGCTCTTGGACTGGAACGGATTCAACATCAATGGCGAACACATCACTCACCTTCGCTTTGCCGATGATATAGTCATCATGGCAGAGTCGCTGGAGGACCTCAATACGATGCTCAGCGACCTCAGTAGCCTTTCCCAACAGGTGGGTCTTAAAATGAACATGGACAAGACAAAAATTATGTTCAATGGCCATGTTGAACCCGTGCCGGTAGTCGTTGGGAACGATACTCTCGAAGTTGTTGACCATTACACCTATCTTGGACAGATTGTTCAGTTAGGTAAGTCCAATTTAGGCAAAGAGGTCGCCCGAAGAATCCAACTCGGATGGGCAGCGTTCGGGAAATTGCGTGACATCTTCTCGTCCAAGATACCACAGTGCCTCAAGACGAAGGTCTTTGACCAGTGTGTGTTGCCAGTGATGACATATGGTACTGAGACGTGGTCCTTAACTGTTGGCCTTTTGGAAAAACTCAGAGTCACACAGCGGGCAATGGAGAGAGCTATGCTCGGAGTTTCTTTGCGGATTAGAATCCGAAACGAATCGCCAAAGAACCAGAGTCACCGACATAGCTGTTAAAATTTGCAAGTTAAAGTGGCAATGGGCAGGCCACGTCGCTCTAAGAACCGATAACCGATGGGGAAGCAAGGTTCTGGAGTGGAGACCACGAACCGGAAGACAGCGCAGGTAGGCCTCCCACTAGATGGACCGACGACATTGTGAGAGTCGCGGGCATCCAGTGGATGCAAAAGGCAGGCTGTCGTTCAGTGTGGAGGTTAAAGGGAGAGGCCTATGTTCAGCAGTGGACGTCTTCTGGCTGATGATGATGATGATGATGAATAAGGTTCTTCCATACATTCCAACTACAAAATGTAAGTTTGTAATAGCAAAATAATTATTTTTAAATGATATAACTTCAAATTTATAACTTTTGGATTTATTCCTATATATGTACTATGAGACCTTGCCTCTTGCCAAATTTCATGATTCTAGGTCAACGGGAAGTACCCTATAGGTTTTGATTCCCCTGTGAAATCGCAAAATATGCGACATAAACGTTCATATCTTTTGATTGCTTTGACTTACAACATTTATTTTTTGACAGCCGAAAGAAACCGTAAACCCAAGTATTTAGTATATATTTCAACTTGCTACCTTTACGCGTTCTTAAGAAAAAGGGTCTTAACAGACGGACAGACGGACAGACAGACAGACGGACAACGAAGTGATTCTATAAGGGTTCCGTTTTTTCCTTTTGAGGTACGGAACCCTAAAAACGACTTGAAGTTAAAATATTGAAAGACAAACTTAAGTTTGTAGTTGACAATAATGTTCTTCCATACATTCCAACTACAAAATGTAAGTTTGTAATAGCAAAATTATTATTTTTAAATGAAATAACTTCAAATTTATAACTTTTGGATTTATTCCTATATATGTACTATGAGACCTTGCCTCTTGCCAAACTTCATGATTCTAGGTCAACGGGAAGTACCCTATAGGTTTTGATTCCCCTGTGAAATCGCAAAATATACGACATAAACGTTCATATCTTTTGATTGCTTTGACTTACAACTTTTATTTTTTTACAGCCGAAAGAAACCGTAGACCCAAGTATTTAGTATAAATTTCAACTTGCTACCTATTCGCGTTCTTGAGAAAAAGGGTCTTGACAGACGGACAGACAGACAGACAGACAGACGGACAACGAAGTGATCCTATAAGGGTTCCGTTTTTTTCCTTTTGAGGTACGGAACCCTAAAAACACACTGTATTATTACACCATTTTATTGCACCATTCGATAATGTCGGTAATAAGGATCTAATTCTGGGAAGTAAAGAAATACGGCAAACTTAAGTAAAGAGCGGGAAGAACTTAGGGAAAAGCGCAAATAAGTGTTACTTACTTTCTTTTTTCTGCTATCGAGCGAAATGACCTTAATCGTGTTTCGGTCTTTACAGTTTCCTAGATAAAACATTCAATTTCGATATTACATTTTCATAATTTAAACCTAACCATGGAAATAGAAAAACTAAAACTAGACTGATCAAAATTGCTAAAAGTGGGAAAAGAGGATAACGTTGTATGGATATTGGATAGTTAAACACATCGAGACTCAACATTCCTAACCCAACGATCTATACGAAGTATAATATACAATCTTTGACCTAACCCTTGTAGAAAACCGTTGCAGTTTCTAATTTAACTGATTACCTCACATGAATGCTTTTCATGATTCGCTAGAAATAGGGATTAAAACACGAAGGCACATATTAAACAATGACGGAGGTGAAACATGTCCGCGACTCACGCACGTGTGGAGCCGTTCCTAGAATTATCTGTTTATTGCAAACTCTGCACGTTTTATCGGCGAACTGTGAATTTTATAACGTTTTATGTCTAATTTATCTCGGCTGAGCATTATGTTTCGCTTGCATTATTACAGTGTCACGAAGTCAAGTCTTCTTTACAACATTCGCATATTAGCTACACACTCCTTCAATACAGACAGGCCCAGGCTGATTTCCTTTGATCCAGTATCGCTGAAGGCGAGTGCGGGAAGCGGACACTGTATTTAAAACTTAGCGGACGCTCCATCTCAATCCAGGCGGGCCGCACGTCAACTGTTACGATTCAGTCTAAACTACGCGAATGTGAACCTAAACGCGTCGAGATACGGTTTACGGTATTGCAACATTTCGCTGTCACCTAAACTGAATCGCTTAAAACAGGTGACGGTACGGGCCCAGCGCTTGCATCTGCACAATTTATTGTGCTCTTTGTTCGTGCCAGACAAATTTGGTTTTCCGGCTAATAGGCGTGGGAAATCGGCCAAGCTTTTCCACGTGGATCACAGCTGCATTGTGGCGCGCTCCATGTCTCCGCTAATTCGCGACCGCCGCCACTTTAATTCACTTCTTTCCTCCAACACTGATTTTCATATTATTTGCGACAATTGGAAAACTGTAAAAAAAAATTTTTTTACATATTGTGAAAACTTAACTGACCAATGGGACAGGGGCAAAAAAGCCTATTACTATGATGACAATTTTTATGACATATAGCAATTTGTTGTATTTATTAAATTTTTTATTTTTTTTATTCCTATTTTTACCTGGAAATCTATTTTAGTTTAACTTTTTGTGACATAAATGTTAGTGGAATTTGTCCGTTTTTATTCTCAATGAATAATTTGAATTTGAAACTAAATGCTGGATGGACAGGATTGATTTGATAAGGCCGCGCTCACCGGCCAGATCTTTGGTTAACGTGTTCATTTTCGTAAAAAGTTATGGAACAAAGGTTGTTAGGAAAATATGAAGTTGAGAAGCTGCTTTCTAAGGTTCTCTAATTATCAATAACCCTGTATAAAAAGATGGATTTTTAAACATTTCGTAAAAGTGTATCGTTGAACTGATTCGAATTGCATATTTCGAATCTCGAAAATTTAATTCGAGAGTCATTTCGGTTGTACGGGTATAATGACGTTAAATGCGGGTAGTGTTTATTTGCTCCATATTTCTTCAGCGCACGGTTAAACGTTCTCATTATTTGAAAAAATGCACGTGCTTATTTTTAAGGTTTTTAGAGTTCGCTTCTCGGCCAAAGCTATCTTTTTCGGTCATTTTCAATATATTTGAAGAAAATCAATACTACTGGGGATAAGAACTAGCTATTGGGCACTACCTGTAGAAAAATACAATTAAAGCAATTTTCATGTTAATATCGATTATCTTTAGATCTTCAACGGTCCATGGGCAATCCAACTGGCTTTTAGTATAAAAGACTACCTAGGCTAGTTAAGGTATTTATATAGTGTAGTACTCTTGTCTTATCTACCAGTAAAAAAAATCGTGTTGGTATTTTATATTTTGGCGAAGGTTTTGGTTTGATCATGAAAAACTCATAATAAGTTTTAGATATTACGATCTCTTTCGTCAATAAAATATAAATTGCTTTAAACAACTGCTATGTTATTTTAAATAAAACACAATCGAGTTTTAATTTTTCAAAAATGATAAAAAAGCAAGCAGGAGCGGAATCTTAAATCAGTTTTATTTTGGAATGTGTAACAAGTATTACATATATTATCTCCTTATCTAAAAATTTGGCAGCCAATAACCGACAGCATTTCCGTAAGACACCGGAAGAGATTACCTAAAAACAACACCAAACAAGAAAGCTATTGTCATTAAACTATGTAGGATAGTCACGCTTGTTTGTGTAAGTGCTTACGTAAGGCATGTGCCAATATATCAGAAAAAAAACCTTGAAAAAGTGCTTCACACCGCAGTTCAATAGTCGAGCCGAGGCGAGGTGAACAACCCCTTTTGGCACAACCTGTTTAGGTAATGTTAGATAGCGTCCTAAACTCAAGCGCACACTTGTCGTACACGCTCAGTACAGTTAAGGCGGGATTGTAGTGTCGATTAAGGCCCGATTGCACTTTGATTAGTGATTAGTGCGAGTGATTAATGCAGGTGCTTAGTGATTCGTACTAAACACAATTGGACCATGACTGATTAGTGCGAATGTACGCTTTAATCAATCGCAAAATTATTAGTCAATAATCACTTACACTCGCACTAATCAAAGTGCAAATGGGCCTTTATCTGCAGTCGATATAAGTTTTTACAAATAAGCAGTGCAAGTACCGTTCTTTATCGATCGTCAAATTCGCTAAAATGCCATAAAATCGATCACAGCGAGTACTGAAAAAATGGCATATTATCGAATTTGACGACCTCAACTGTCAATTTGACGATCGATAAAACACCCAAGGTTATTTTAGCGGGAAAACAATAGTGGTTGAGGTTGCGCGTGTAAAACATCTATTTTTAAGATTTTTCTCGGAAATTAAGATATGGACCCTAATTGAAACGAAATTACATGGCTCAAATTCAAAATAATTCATTTTTGATTAAAGAAAGTTATGGAGACTGTCATCTAAATCACGTGTATAATCTTACAAAATTCTAGACTTACAGACATAAAAATTTAACATGCAATTTTTTTATAAAATATTTTTTTTATTCAAATACATATTTAGGTATAGTCAAGTAGATTAGGTTCGTAGGCTTGTATTATTTTCCTAAACTTGTGTATTTTCAAGTGTTAATGTGTAATAATGGTGGATTATTATTTATTAAGTCCTCGTGAACGTTCTCAAGTGCTCGATACTGACTTCAGAAAAAAATGCAATTGAACTGCTAGGAATGAGTCCGCGCTGGGCTCAAAAGTCCATAGTAAAGTGAATATCTGTTAGATCTTTCATTTTGCCAAGCCTACAGATAAATTAGTCGGCTATTTTGACATTTTAGGTACGCGTGAGCAAGCACAAATTGACACTATGCGTGCTAACGTGTAATAATACTCTTTATTGCCTGTGATTACTTTCCTAAAGTGTAGAGTTGGTTTTATTGATATTTTTACAACGTGATAGGTGTCTAATTAACATATTCAAACAGGGGTCAATAAAGGTTGAACCTTACATGATCACGATTGAGTGGTTATTTTTTGTTATTTGCAATATAGCATTAATAATTATTACAAAGCATTTATTTTAGTGGGAACTACCATAAGGCCGCCACTTGTGGCACTAGCTCGTACTTAAGTGTTTTCTATCTGTTTGTAATTTTTATTTCTGGTGTACACAATAAAGAGTTTCTATCTATATAATATATATATATATATAACAATCTATACGGTGCGTAGAGGGTGCTTAGCCTTTGATACGGTGTCATAGTTATAAGAATAGATTATATTAGATAATCATTTATTTTTTATTGTCTTATAAAAAAGCTGGCCATAAATAGAGTAGAACACAGATAATTAAATTAAAATGTGTTCAATATTAAGATATAAGCATTTGAATATATTGCCAGACAGAGAGCGCACTTTACTTACGAATGACGTCACAAGTAAGTACGCCATACAATATCTATACTAAAACTTTGTACTTGCAGGAAAGAGACAGAACATTCCTTCCATAACTTTTGTTTTCTCAGAACTTTATAAGCCAATTAAGCTTTATAATTTACCTAAATAGTTTCTTTAGTAGGTAAGTGCCAAGTGTAAATAAATAAATGTTAAATAAGTGTATGTTACATAATTATTTTTTTTAATTACTTTTTTTTTTTTTTCAGTAAGCTTATTTTTTTATCAAACACCTCTCTGGTATATTTTATATTATTATTACTTATACTATATATTATTACTTTCAACTATATATTATTACTTTCACTATGGGACAAACTCTGAAATCAGCCATTTCATTAATTTTGTCGCGAGTGCTAACGACCTTTTTCTATGGAGACCGATATTTTTTAACGATTTCAGCGAGTTGCTGAAACAAAATCAGCTATTTCATAGAAAATTTACAATTATTTTCCACAAAATTTTATAAAATTGATATTTTATGTACTTAGGTGAGTATGAATTGTGAAAACTTTTAAAGCTTATTTGTTAACCGACTTCAGGAGGAAGTTATCTCTGGATAGGAGGACTGTATGTTTTTTTTTAAATATTTATTTTTCTGTGTCTTACGTTGTGAAAGTAGTTTATTTTCCGTAAATAAATGAGTGACATTTTCTTGCAATTTCAGGGTTTGACCAATAGTAAAAGTTGTTCATAAAGAGAGGTCATTTCAGCTTACACACACACCCCACAGCTCACACCCTTTCGTTGTAACCCTGTTCAAGCAATTTAAGAGCATAGCATAGTGCTTAATACCTCTATGAGCATTATTACTACGAAACGAATAGTAATAGAAACTAAAACACTGTTTTAAGCTGGCACGGTTGTTCACTAAAGTTATATTAATTGTTAAGTTAAGTTATATTAAGTTATATGAATCTTTAATTGAAACTATAGTAAACGCATTATCGTCGAATAACGTCGATTAACGCAGTATCTGAGTCGTCAGGTCATAAATCATTGTCTGTCTATCTCGCACCCACATGTCATTTCTGTCTATCTCGCTCGCACTTACAGGTCTTATGGTATGACGTTTATTGCTCGACGACTCAGTTGGTAACGCGGTGACTATAGCTGCGTAGACAAATAAGAGCGAAATTGCCGCAATTTAAATAAATATAGTGTCGTGTTTCGTTAGACGTCGTTTGGCATTACAAAGCTCCCTCACCATTACAATTAAAATACACTAAAAACAGATTACAACTGCTAAATGTGTAAGTGCCTTTATTAACTAAACAATATACAAGCTAATACTAACACTACAAATACAGTTAGACTGTCCATAGACCGTTGAAGGTCTAAAGACAATCCAAATGCTCAAGCCCACAGTTGGCAGCGTACCCAGCATGCTGGCGGCATTACTACGTTGAATGACAATGCTTATGCGTTGAGCCAGAAACACACCAGCATTAAATGTTAAAAGTTTTTTGCCATAGGTGGCAAACAAGCTAACGGACCTCATGGTGGCAAGCGATCACTGTGGTCTATGGATTGTCGATCATATATACCAAACATGCAAAGCCACCAATACACTGGGCTGCGCAGAAAAGATTTACTTAGCCGAAAGGAGTCCATAATACCCATCATTATGAACAACTTTTACAATGGGGCCATCCCCGAAATCACAAAAAAAAAACTGGTGTTCCTTAGAAAAATGTTAGTCACACTCAACAAAATGTATGGAACGCCATATTACTTTTTCGCTATCAAGTTCGGCCTCTTTGTAAAAGTTGTTCATAATGATGAGTATAATGACCTCCTTTTGGCTTAGTACACGTTTTCTGCGTAACCCTGTATATACAATGTGCGTATCTGTTTCCGTAAACACTGACACCTTTGTTTCGCTCGGTCAAACATGTAAGTTAATAAAGACATTAAGATCTAATATCATTACATTTATATAAGTTAGATTAGATGTCAGCGGGCGATAGTGCGTGACCGCTCGTCGCCTCAGGGAAATTCTCCACTCGCCACGCTTTCCTGCCCGAGCACGAATGACACCTTTCCCATCCCATTCCACTTCCGATTCGTGCAGAATAAACAACCGTAGGTATAGAAATATAAAATCGAATAAAGCTGTCATCGATCGAATATCGATCCGCGAATCGTGATAACGACATAAAAGATCTTGGAGAAAGTAAGTTGTCAATGTTGTCATTTTAGACGTCGCATTTTTTTGCTTTGAAGAATTTTGGCGTCGCACGTCTAGTGCATTTACCAATGTCTAGTATTAATAATTTAAAGTTTCCTCAAATAAATCAATCGTCAATCAAGTTTGCGTATTCATTTTCGGAGGATTATTTCTATAGATATGAATTTGAATTGAGCTTGAATGAGGATGCCATTGATAATGTACAATTACATACTACCCATGGGCGCTTGAAGTAGGAGGTAAGTAGCAATGACAATATCAATAAAATTATCTTTGGTAAGTAGGTAACTAAATAAAATACTCCATCTTAAATTTGTATAGCTGAATGTATATAGCATCCAACGACCGGTTCTAACCACGTCTCGCTTACGTTTATTTTGTTTGTTGGTAAAGTTCAATTGATCAATATCGTGTCAATTACAAATGATTGATTCATGCGGGATGTAGAATGCGTGATTACCGACTTTCACGCTACACCTATGTAATACCAACACCTAATAGTATGTAGGTTGATCGGTATAGCTATTACGGCAGAAATTGCAAAAGGCGAATAAAACAGGCAGACACAGTAGCGCCACTAGCAACCGGTAGCCATGGAAGTTCCCTTTAGGGTATAAAATGTCCTTGCCGGTAGCATTGGTTGAAAAAAATTGTTGCGGAACTGTCAAGTCTGTTGACAACCAAAGCCGGAGTTTTGGCGCCAATAAGTGGGAAAAAAAAATCGCCCCACTGTCGCCATTATTTTTCTAAACTTAATTACTTTTCGGTAGATAAAGATATTAATGCAATATACGTTGAGTTTTTTTTTAATCCTCTTATACCGAAATCTAAATGCAGGCCGCTTCCAACCGGCCCTTTTGGAGATCGATGGGGGAGGCCTATGTCCAGCAGTGGACGTCCTACGGCTGAAATGATGATGATGGTGATACTGAAATATATTGAGCCTCTTTTTTATTTTTTTCTAATTTTACTTGTAACCTCTACTACTCAAGCAGGTTGGAATTTTGCTGGCAATCAGTAATCAGTAATTATCTTGTAGAATAACTTTGGTCAGGATTTGTGTTCTCTCTGTAGCTACTAGACAAGAGATCAGCCTAAATGATAAATGAGCAAAATAAGAGAAGCCGTGTTTATGGTAATTCTCTGAACAGGCCTCGCATTATTTGTCACTGTTGATTTTTATCTTTCTGTTAAATAAATTAGCCATTAAAATGGATTGATTATGCGCTTATCTCCGTATCAAGTCTAGTATAAACACAAGACATGAACATTGTGATGTATGTCTCTAAAAAATTTACAGGCAATGTCAACTTTGCCTGTGATATTTAAAAAAAAACAGAAAGAAAAAAAAGAAGTTTTTATGGCAATTTAACATTTTAACTAGTAAAAAAACGAATACAGCTTGGGTAGTACTAAGCCGAAAGGAGGTCACTGTAGTCGTCATTATGAACAACTTTTACTAACCACCAACCAACCCTGAAATTGCGAATGAGACATGAGCCATTCCATTACTGAAGCAGTATTCAAAGAACCCGGCTCCAGGGAAAGCCACATAGAGCCCTAAGTTAAATATTTTTGTTATTGTATGGAAGAAAAACTAAAAATAATGATTTTTCCACGAAGGCCGTTACTTGAAGCACTAGCTCTTAAGTTGGTTTATCTGTATCTTTTATTTACTTTATTTATTTATTTACTGGTGTGCACATAGATGGTGTGCACAATAAAAAAAATCTATCTATTTAAAAGTCAAGGAACAAAAGTTGTTAATTATGACTTATAGGGAAGCTGTCCGTCATCTAATTATCAATAACCCTGTATTTTATTTACTCTGTGGATATTTAACTTCATAACATACATATTTATTCTTTAAATAAACCTATAACATACCTTTTTGTTCTATAAATAAAAGTTATAAACCTATAATAATATTATATATTATATAATAATTGCCGATATAATTTATTTGCCGATTAAGTTAATTATTATAAACTAAGCATAGCATTCATAAATCGTAACTATAATAAACTAAGCAATAAACTAATACTCACAGTAATTTCATGCACTGTTAACGTAAAGCTCTTAATTAGGTAATCCGCTTTCGGTAAATAATTAATAAATAAGTAAACTCCTTATCAGTAAGTTGAGTTATGGGAACGACACAAATGCATTTTATAACTTGTAGAATAACTGATAAAGAATAAATGTTGGTACTTCTATCTTTACTACGGCATGTTATCGGGTATTATTAAATTTTTGCTTTTTGCATGTTTTTATTTCAGTATTTGTTTCCATAACGTTCACAGAATTCAACAAAAATATTTAACCTTTAAAATTTAAAAGTAGAGTTTAGGATAAGTAAGGATGGGTTTCACAACCTTACCACGGTAAATCTTCTACTATATAAAAATAAGTCGGGTTTTCCTTCCTGACGCTATAACTCCAGAACGCACGAACCGATTTCCACGGTTTTGCATTCGTTGGAAAGGTCTCGGGCTCCGTGAGGTTTATAGCATATAGGTTTATAGTAGCGAGGCCGAAGGCCGAGCTCTACGCGTACGAAGTAGCGGGATTCAGCTAGTATCATATAACTTTACCAGAAGGTTGATTCTTGGGCGACCAACATCGATCTAACTTTCGCGACTTTTCGCCACTGTCATACGACACGCCGACGCGGACGGGAAAAATATTTCGATAGTCCGAGAATCGGCTCGCTGCTCTTGATGGAAAGTACCTTTACGTTCCCACGAGGTGTATCTTATCAGTGACAATACTGATACGATCTGTTCACTCGACCACGGTCACAACATCCGCATTTCGCATGTGGACCACTGACACTGGCTACAATATTGTTATAAATTATACGCTATATTTCCGTGTATGGCTATTTCTGCATGCCAGTGTTAAATAACGGTATACTATACCTAGTAACAATGGAGATATTGTAAAGTGGTGTTGCGGGAGAATACGCATCTGGCCTTAATCAGGCTTGATATCTTTGGTCGAACTCATGCAGACAGTCGTGACGCCCTTTTTTGGACGTTGACTATGAGTTCGTGGGTATCGCTGCAATTTTCTTAGTGTTCGTGAAAAATTTGCGAGTATACCGTACTTACTGTGAAATGAACCTGCAGAATAACTGCAGCACCCGTTGGATACAACAAATTGTGAAGTAAAATAGTTACTAATAAAAATATTAATTAGCATTTCAGGTAAAAAGCTTGCAACACTTGCCGTTTGCCTAATGAGTGAAACCACAGGTAATAATAAAATCAGAACAAAATCGGAACGAAACCAGTCACTCATAAAGGGCTCCTTATAAGGTTTTTCATCTGTGAATTCAAAATAAGTGAACGAAAGTAATTCAAATTTCGGTCAATATTTTAGTTAGTTGGTGGGTGCCTCTAAACTTTGAAGATATAATCAAAGCCTCAAAAATACCAATTAGAAATGTCAGTTAGGTTTTTAATTTTGAATGGTGCCTTCAAACACCTTCAGTAAAATACGGTGACATTAAAACACGAACGATAATTTTGATTAAGTATATCCCTTATTATTTGTCTGATCTGAGCTTCAAATGCATTACGATCCAATATCCGATGTTTCAAGTATATACTCGTAATACCTAAAGATTTCCAAGAAAGAGCAATAAATGGCTCGCTATTATCCGCGTTACGTACGCCTGTTATTTTAACCTGAACGACCTCATGCGCGCGTGAATTCCCGCGCCCGAATGACTGGTTCTAGATATTTGTAGACTTAGTATAGTAGTGACCAAATAAACACTCACGTGTGAACTATATTTAGACTTACATTGTTATTTTGGTGTATAAACTGTTTACCTATATACACCTATGTATATGGACGAACAATTCTTCTCGTCATCATCATATTTTTTTATAAACTAACGAGCGATGGGCCACCTAATGGTAAGTAGTCACTGCTGCCTATGGACACCTACAATACCCGGGGCATTGGCGGCAGTGAGGTGTAATACATATTAGATTGGCGGTGCGTAACTTACATTTGAGGACGGATGGACAGACAGAAAAAAAACTACAGTCGAATTGATAACCTCCTCTTTTTTTTAAGTTAGTTTAAAATATAACTAAGCATTGCCATTCAGCGTGGCAATTCTGCCAGCATTTTAGCCACTGTTCCCTCCACCTTAGAACAACTTAGGGCTTCTAGATTAGTTTTTTTTTCTATAAGCCTATTAATTTTTATGTACTTAAGTAGTTTCAGGTTATAATTTTAGTACTTTATTTTTCCAAATATGTGTAAAGTATTTTATAAATAATCCTGTTTAATGATGGATATTATGCTATTGTATGGAGATTCAGAATAGGTATTAACTTAATAGTGTAGGTAAATAACATATTAAGTAATGTATTGTGTATTACTATTTACGAATATGAGCTTTATTTCAAGTATAAGTATGAAGCTAAACAATGTTAGGATTTTACGCGAATAATATTTCATTTATCCTGAATACTCTAATTTTAGACATATTAGTAGACATTGAGTACTAAGTTATTTATTGATTAGGTAGTCAAACGAGAACAATAAGGCAGCCAAGCTGTTGTGGCTGTAAATAAATATCTTTTACCCTTTACCGGGTAGTTTTATCTTTTTCGCTTTATATCAGGTTCACTTAACTATAATAATGTAACCGAATCTTGGAACACGATATAAATAATAGTCCTTTACGACTTTACTATGATATCATCATCCTCATCAGCCAGAAGACGTCCACTGCTGAACGTAGACCTCTCCCTTCCCCCCCGTCACTCTGAACTATGACATGTGTTAATCTAAATGCAATTTTTTTTCAAATGGTGTTCTCCCTCAAGCATAGATAATACTCGTAGCACCGCTAACGACTGGAAAAAGATCCTGTGAAAAATTTCGTAAGTTCCCAAAAGTTCCGTAGGGTTAATTCAGTTGAACAAGCCTACACCTATAGATTAGGTTTCTCAAAAACTTTCACGTTCTGTACTATCGACTAAAAGCACGCAAAAATATTAATATTTCGAGTTTATACTAAACCTAGTAATAACCCAGTGCAAAGCGAGACGCACGCGCGCTTTCACCTTGAAAAAGACCGCCTAATGCGGTTGAAACTATAGTCGGACTAACCGGCTTAATCTTACATGAGTAATTCCCGTGTAATATAAATAAAATTATAATAAACCGTTCTTCGAAAGTCCTTGAGAACGTATCACGAAATGAAGAATGCATACAAAGCATACAAAATTGCCAGCTATATGGCACTGTTTGGAAAGCCACCAAAACCTTCTGCCAACATTGCACCAACGTCCTGCATTGCATATATAGAAGGAACTAAAAAAAACACCTCTGGTCTATCAGATTAGTTCAAAAAGTACGACAGTGACTCCTTTATTTAACAACAACAATATAACTAAGTCGGATCGTACATACTTGTACCAATTACCTGCTAATAGGATTCTTTTTTAATGACGAAACGATTGTGTTGATCGAACACCTATTGATCGATTGTAGCTCGAATCGATTGTTTTGTTTATGTAATGCCAATTCAATTGTATATAGGAGGCAGCGATTACTGATAGCTCTTGGTGTACCGTTAATCTGATGATATTTACTAGTGGTTGCATATATGCTTTTGGTAAGAGATTTTCTCTATAATTTTTTCTTCCAAAGACATAGATTTACAAATACTAGATCCAACATCCATTTATGTTGGATCTAGTACTAAAAGTGTCTTGAGTTTACCTATATTTTAAATCATAATCATCATCATTTCAGCCGTAGGACGTCCACTGCTGGGCATAGGCCTCCTCCATCGATCTCCAAAAGGGCCGGTTGGAAGCGTCCTGCATCCAGCATTTCCCTGCGGTCTCTTATAGGTCGTCTGTCCATCTTTTGAGTGGGCGTCCTACGCTGCGCTTACCAGTCCGTGGCCCCATCGGCCATCTGTTCTACGTGCTATGTGCCCTCAGTCAGTCAGTAACTTTCGTTCGTTTACGGATCTCCTCATTTCTGATTCGATCTCGTAGAGAAACCCCGAACATAGCCCATATATACATAGTTGCATGTTAATTCCGACACTAATTTCTTAATTATAATGTACTTATTATGTAATTAATATACTTATTGTGTTATTAGTCAGGATGTGTTACCAAAAATAACATCACCGGAATGAAACAAAGAAATTAAATAAATAAGTAAAATAAATATTCGGGACAATTTTGCACACACGGCCATCTGACCCCAAACTAAGAAAAGCTATATGGCTGCCAGAGACTGATATACAAACATAATATACACATATACTTTTAAATACATACTTAAATATATATTAACAACCCGATATAGAACAAACACAAGGGTGATGCAAAGTCTTGAAGCATCAATCAATACCTAATAATAATAGAATCTATAGTATAGATGTAACCAAATTGGAAATCGCTGCAAAACCAAAAGTGGTAATCAGAATATTATAATACTCTGCCATTAATAATATTGGTTTTTCTACCCAAATTGATTTCATCTTTCAAAGGCCTCTTGATTGCTATATTTTGTCAAACTTCGAATTACCATTCTGTACGTCAGCCGTGCGTCCTTGGGCGCTGAAGAGAGCATCGACACTTCTGCTAAATCCAAAATTAGTATCTTTACACAAGTTGTATCTACAGATAGTAACCGGTTTCACGTTTTATTTGACAACAGGTATATACGTTAATTATGTAAGCCTCGATTGTAAAAACATCGAAATCATATTTGAAGAATACGTGCTCTTAAATTGGAATCGATATTTGTTCGTAGATACTTACTAAGACCTAATACTATAATTAATGTTATACTAGTAAATTAGTAAATAAGCGGTAAATAAATGTGTACCTATATCTAATTAAATATAATTTAAGTACAGTAAACTTACTATACTATGCAGATAGTATATTAATTATAATTATATTGTAAGATGCTTGTTTAATGTACTTTCGTATAATTAATTACCTATTATGAACTATAGGAGGTATATTATGCAATTAGTGAATAAAGGATGGATTTAAAGCGAGGGCCATAGATGAATCACGAGCAAGTGAAGGATTCTAACGACCGAATCACGACCGTAGTGATTAATGATAATTTAATCACAAGCGTAGCGAGTGATTCAAGTGTTAGAATCCTGATGACGCGAGTGATTCGATATAAATCCGTTTTATTCAAGACTTGCATACTATACTATATATACCATAACTACGAGAAAAAAATAATTAATATACATGTATGAATGCATGTACCTAGTTGAAATAAAGCATTTTTTCATTTATTCGTATATTATATAAAAAGTTGGCAATTAAGTTAAATGAGCTATATTCACTGATTGATTAAAATATTTTGCTATATGTAGGGTACTAGTTGCGCTCATTGGTTTTGCCCGCATATATATATACCCCCAGGAACCGAGCTTGTTTCCGGATAAAAAGTCTCCTATTCATTCCCCAGCCTTCCAAATATCTATATGCAATAAAATACGTCGATCCATTGCTCTATTGCTACGTGAAAGAGGGACAAACAAAACACACTTTCGTATTTATAATATTAATATGATAATCTATATATATAAAAATGAATCCCTATTTACCTTGGTCACGCCATAAATTCAGAACGACTTTGCCGATTTCATTCATCTTTTTTTAGTACTTTCTAATACTTACTATACTATACTTAGTTTCTAATACTTTGTAGAAGGTTCTTATGGAAAGAAAAATTAAGAAAATTGCGCAGAAAATTGGAAATTTTTAGAAAACTTTGCGATGATTTTAACTTCGCGCGTTTGACAGTTCTCTAAGACAGGACAACGTCTGTCGGGTCAGTTATCATAAAACCAGTTATTACAAATAATAAATTAATTACTAATTATCATCTATATAATATTAGTGTAGATTAGCTATAGTTCAACAGCCAACATAAATTTTATTTAAATATGATTATAAGTTCAAAAATTATGTAGGTATTTGTTAAAACATTAAAACATTATTTTTAAAACATTTTCCGTTTCTGCGACCTTATAAAGCGTGTGTGCCCTTTTTGAAGAATACATTGCAAAGAACAATTCTTGTGAATTCATCTCTCACGATTTTCAAGGCATAATCATAACAATTATCTTCAGTTGATTATGTAAGTCCTTTGTTTGAAGCTTGTTTTGTTTCAATTACTTAGTTTTTTAGGGTTCCGTACCAAAAGTGCCTAAACGGGACCCTATTACTAACCCTACATTTTCTGTCTGTCTGTCTGTCGTTCCGTCTGTCTGTCTCTCCGTCCTACCTTTAAACAGCTATATCCTTCGAACGGTGATAGATCTGACAAATAAATAATTTGAATTTGAATTTGATAGCCAATTGAAAATTTCACAGAATATGTAATGTTACGGCGGATTAACTAAGAAATAATAAAAAAGTTAAAAATTAAAAACTAAAAGGTAGAAACGAAAGGGGTACATACAACAACAAACCAATTTTTTTAACCGAATTTTTGTATTAGCTCTAATGTAAATACGTACATACGTCAAACTTGGCATGATTATAGTACATGACAAAAATTTTTTAAATAATGGCCAAGTGCGAGTCGGTGACAAGATTCTGTTCATTACCAAGTTATATCTGGTAATAGAATTTTGTGGTGGTTCGGAACCCTCAGTGCGCGAGCCCGACTCGCACCTGGCCGGTTAATTTATATATTTTATTTGTACCATATATAAGATCCTTTCGTCGTGTCGTTCAAAAACAACACTGTTTATATTAAGACCAAGCATTGTAACTTTTTTAATCACAGAAATAATTGGAATTTACCATGTCCGAGTACAGCCAAGACTATCATGAAAATAACACTGCATTGTTTTTCATGCTGTCGATCATGCTGTGCATCAATACATTATTTCTGAAATTTCCTCTAATTTTTTTGTATAGATCTACGTTTGGCCACCAACTCACCTGATGGTAAGCGACGATGTTTCCGAGGATGGAACACGTTGATCAATTTTTTTTAAGGATTTTTTCGATATTCGACCATGCCACTCCCGTAAACTAATAACCCGTTTAAACTATTTTTTTAAATTAAATACACGTTGGTCTAGAAGAAATATATTTATTCTAGCCTGTGAAGTACGATTTCCAGTTGATTTGATCCCTAAAGCCCAGTTTACCTTACTTTAGTAAAATATAATCAAAGAGCGAGGTGCATTGAACGTGCACTGGCGTGACTAAAATATTAAATCAACGCTCTCTTGTGAAAGCGCAGTTTCTTTTTGGGCCACCGAATTTACTTTTTTAACAGACAATTTGTGCGGAACGTGCTTAGTTTTTATACATGCATTAATTATGCTGGCGATATGATTAATAAACTGCGCTAAGTGCAGTGGTTTACATTTCAACAGCCTCTTGCGTTGAATCTAAAGAGTTTTTACTACATAGTGCTACTTTATGATCTATGGCTTCAACGGTCTTGTTTGCCCCAAGAACGTTCGCAATTTTGTTTTTAGCACATTTTTAACATCACTTGTAATGTTACAAGTGATTAGTTAGTTACAAGATTAACGAAGTATTGGTTCCTAGAAAAGGGTATTTGACTGTATTAAAATATGATTTTGCTTGTATAATCACAGAAGAAATTTTTTTATAAAAAAAAAAAAAAAAACTAAGAAAAAAGTTTCAGGAAAACAACAAAAAAATCTATACTAATAAAAACTTTGTTTGTTTGTTTGCATATAATAGGCTCTGAAAGTATACCCGTGAGAAGCCGGGGTGGGCCGCTAGTATGTTATATTTTTACTGATCACGTAACTTGACTGCCAAACGCTTTGAGTCGAATGTTCTTATGACGTCACAGGTCACAGGCACAGGTCACAGGTAAGCATGATACCTACTACCCAAAAGGGATCATACAGGTAAGTAATAGAGGCAACAATTATATGGCGAGTGAGACCTTGTTTACATGATTGTGACGTCACTGAAAGTCACGTGGCTCCCTATAAATAAATAAATAAATATTTGGGACACTTATAAATGTCAAAGGTAGCGTTCACGCGGTAGTAATAATTATAATTCATAACACAAATACAGAAAATTATGAAGATTAAATCACAAGATTGCTCTATATATATTATAATAATATCATAGATAATTTGAGATGATTTTGTAAAAACAGTCTAATACCCTATTTAAATACGCACTGCAGAGTGCAGAATCTTACGAACGATTTATTTGTGTTAAAATATAGCATTCTGAAAACTCCTTTACGTTGACTTAACTTTGCTTACTTGATCATATCACTGCACGCTTAAGTCACCTAACCTCAATCTAATCCTTTTTGACACACATAGTTTATGTTTATTTAATCACTTTGAAGACACTGGTTCCAACTTACCTCTGTCGAAATGCTGAATTCACTCATCATGATTATAGGTATTGCTAATGTTTGCCAATCAACTGGGTTATAACAACATGCTATTTAAGCTAAAAAAGCCTACATTGTTGAGAAATATATGTTTTTCTTAGAATTCCTCACAAATATCTTTGCAA